>JBBPDH010000001.1:32603407-32613695 GCA_037974565.1 Clupeocharax schoutedeni | reverse complement strand
ATACTGTTTTCATTGGGCAGTTTGTTCAAAAACCTTTCAATTGTACTCTAATAGTTGATGACTGGAAAATTACAATGCAATTCATATAGGTAATTTGGAAAATCTGAGAAAAATATGATTTGCATAATAATTTGGACCGCAGTGTATTATGCTGTTTTCTCTCTCTGCACATGCTCTCAGATATATGAGGATTGGGGGAAAAAAAAGACTGCTAAAGGTCCTATTGAGTAATGGAACGTCATCTCATTCCTTACACCAGCCAGTCCAGTAGGGCTTTGTCTATAATGGAGAGACTGGTCTCCTGGCGTAAGTTTGTTACGCAATTCCTTGAAAACGTTTTGTTGTATGTAAATGCTACTAATGAGCCCTTTCCCCATTTACCATTCTCATTTTACCCTCACAAATAGAAAATGTCCTCTATGGCTGATTCTCAGGACTGATGCATAATATGGGGACCCACCTTTTAGTTATTAAATTCAATGGACTCCTTATGTCCAGTAGAGGGCAATCTTACTGCTTCAGCATATCAAGACATTTTGGAAAAAGTCTGGGGAGGAACCTTTTCTATTCCGACATGACTGTACACCAGTGCAAAGAGCAGATTAACAAAGAGATCTTACCAGCTCTATTCTTGAGTTTCTGTCCCCTTTCAAAATGAGCGGTTTAAGGGCTCTGTCACTTTTATGCAAATAAGCTGTTGCTGAAAATGGCAGAAAACAGAGGTGCTATCCAGCCCTACATCTTCGACCCTGAGTCGGACCAAGAGCAGGATGAACACAACACTTGCCTGTAGCCACAGCGCTCGGCGTGTTATGCATGTTCGTAAAACCAGCAGACAAAAATGGCGGATCTTCAACTAATCTAGTGGGTGGGGCTCGACAGATGAGGGGTGGTTCTATGCAAATATATTCTTATTTATTTTTCTTGTCTGTAATTATTATTATTATTATTATTTCTGTTTTATTTGAATTTTCTTTAAGGTTTGTAGCGCTTGTTTTATTGTACGGTGTCCTTGTGTGCCAGAAAGGCGCCTTTAAATAAATAAAATGTATTATTATTAAAAGGTACATTTACAGCTACACTCTAGAATGACATTTTAGGTCATCAGCTTAATCATCTTTGGAAGATTTAAACTTTGAGTTTTATTTACATATTTTAACCTAATTACAAGTTTTTTTTGCTCCCACATTTTCATTTACACTCAAAATACTCATTACAAATTTTCTTTTGGCTGAAAGAGCAAAAGCATGTTCACAGTAATGCAGAATTTGAGAACCATTCTTTTATGTTTAAGGATGAATATACCTAATAGCATTAAAGCATGAAACTCAACAAACATGAAATTCACTCAAGTATGTTTATTTCAAACGCTCTTTCATTACGTGGGAGTTAGACAACTGAACGCTGGGTACAGGGTTTTTCTTCTGTACCTGCTCCGATTCTTGTGTGAAGCCACACTACTGGCATGTGAGATTGTTAAAATGGTCTTGGTATATAAATGTGGCAAAAGCCACAATTGGAAGTGTCTAAATAGTTGTGCCAATTTGGAGTTAAGTCTCTGAAGAAGAAAAGAAAAAGGAAGGAATTTCACTTGAATCTAAACAAGGCCATAGAGACCCAAACTCAAGACTCAAAAACTCCAGCAGAACTCCAAGAGAGGCTGCTGAGAAAGGAAAGCTCACTTTCATCAAGTTGGAATAGAAAGGCCACTTGCACTACACACATTCGTGAAAAATGAGTGCTGTCTCTCTAATACAATTGCTTTTAAAACACTATTCATGGTATGTATGCATGTCAAATGCTGTCTTGGGGGGGAAAACACATTTGCAAGCCCATGAAAACCCTCTCTGTAGGGAAGGGGGGGGGGGGTAGTGCTTTGGGGTTTGTTTTTTTTCGTTTTTCTGAGCCCAACATCACTAGTCTGTCCAAAGCCATTACCTCCTGCTGTTATAGGCAGCATCTCTGCCTTCTTATTCCCCTGAGACATGTCGATCAGTTTCAATCAGGCCTTATTTCTCAGTCTTTCATATGATGTTACTGTTCAGTTCTGTGAAAACAAAATCCTGGCAAGTTTGGTCTCTCTTTAAAGCCTTCTCCTGCCAGGCTAATCCTCAGCCTTCGCTTCCATCTCCTCTGCATCGTCGTCCCCATCCACTTCCGCATTCTCCCTTTCCAACCTCTCCAACTGCCGGGCCAGCTCGGTCTCATCTGTGTCCGTCACAACCTTTGGCTAAAGGACATTAGCATAAACAAGATAATGAGCTTCCACAGCACAGTACAGGCTAAAAAGTACAAGAGTAATTAAACCACACAGTTGGAATTAACTTCCCAACCCAACAACGGATTTTTATTTTGTGTACCCCTTTAATATGTATCCCTCTATTACACATCGCCAAGCAGTGCATATTAGTGTGATTTCAGGTTTCTTTTGTAAAGCTGTGTTTTTAAAAATGAATGAGACCCCTGAGCTTTAACATTCGGCTTCTTTCTGCAACACACAGGAAGAAACATCTTAAGTTTCCAACAGACTGACTTGTTTCCTAATTGTAACTCATAAAAATAATAAAAGTGAAACCTGGAAATAGAGGCTTCCCCAACAACCATGGTTCCCCAACCATTTCTGTATCCCAATTTCTGCCTAGAAATGTCAGTCAGCCATCAGCTCTCACCTCCATCTGGATATTAAAGACTCCTCTCTTCTCTTCGATTCTCTCCTTAATGGCAGCCATTGCCTGGTTGAGCACAGAAAGGCCTTCTGTGCGCTCCAGTGTGGTGGTGGTCATTACATAGCGAGGGGGGGCGATCAGATTGATCTGTAGAGAAAGTAGGGAAAATAAGAAAAGTAGGGAAAACTACAGATAGTAACACCACAGGACTCTCTTCTACTGAATGTAACCACAGTTATTGTATCATGAAGAATGAGTGTAGCATGTGCTAGGAACTCACTTTGATGGGCATTGCCTCTGTTGAACAGTTCAAACCTGCTCTCAAGGCATCTTTAACTGCATCGATCCCCTCATACCCATAACAAGCGACCTCAATGTCTGAGAAAGAAAAAATATGTAAGGAATATTATATATATACGTATACATATATATATATACATAAATATACACACACATATATATACATATATATACACACACACATACATATATACACATATATACACACACACACACATATATACACACATATATACATATACATATACACATACATACATACATATATATATATATATATATACATAAATATACACACATATATATATACATATATATACACACACACATACATATATACACATATATACACACACACACACATACATATATACACACATATATACATATACATACATATACACATACATACACATATATATACACACACATACATACACACATACATACACACATATACATATACATATACACATACACATATATATATATATACACACACACACACACATACATATATACGTATATATAAAACACAACAAGAATTATTGAGTTAATTAGTCATATTGGCTGTGATGGTACTTGAGCCATGATGTCAATGCAGCTAACACTCACTCACAGGCAAGAGTCAGCTAGATTGTTTTTGAGAAAAAACTTTATTAAGGCGACTTGTTGATGTGGTTTAGGATGCAGTCTGACTCTGAGCCTAAAAAATCCCCCTGCATTTATGGCATTCTTTTTCACAACAACTGAGTATAAACAGCACCCCTACTCCTGGGGGTAGCGTGTGAAATAAAAACTTCTTGTAAAAAAAAAAAAGGGCTGCCTACAGCATGTGTATGTCTTAAGCAACGATGACATGCGATTTAAGCAGGTGGGGAGAAGTTTGAAGAAAGCATTTTATTTGGGTGACTACTTCTAGTATTTGTTATCAACATTAGCCTCGTAGCTCCAGTGCTAATCTAAAGAAGCAGAATTCAGACACCAGACATGATGAGGCTGATCAGCTACACCTGGGATATTGTGTCAAATTCTGCACGTTTTTTTTTTTTTTTTTTGCCAGACTATTCTTTTCATTGCAAGAGAAATCCCCAACTATTGAAATATTAAAGAAAATTACAGCACCCGCTCTGATTTTGACTGCTTGTGGAGTGAGTCTTCTGTTGATGTTGTCAATTAAAACAGCTCTTTCCTCCTCTGTCAGATCCAAGCTATCCAAAATAGATGGGTCCCTGTAAGCAAGTCACAAAAACAAAGGTCGAAAATACTCGAGAGAGCAGAAAGTGCCGCAGGAGCTACAACTCAAATGATAACAGCAAATAACGTTTACTTAACACAAGTGTAATTCGTTGCCTATTAAGAAAGGAAACATACGCCACAGCTTGCTT
This sequence comes from Clupeocharax schoutedeni, assembly GCA_037974565.1. NCBI lineage: Eukaryota > Metazoa > Chordata > Actinopteri > Characiformes > Alestidae > Clupeocharax > Clupeocharax schoutedeni. The sequence goes on along the minus strand of JBBPDH010000001.1, from coordinate 32,609,341 downwards.
GAACACATCGTAAGCACCATAACCAGGTCGCTTATACTTCTCATCAAACACCCAGGCTGTGCGCTGATACAGACTCTCCAGCTGCTCGTCTTTGGTATACTCCAGAACCTCAGCCACATGCCTTAGGATACTGTAAACCTGCAAAACAATCACACACACACACACACACACACACACACTCAATTGTTAATCACAAAAACTGCTTAATGTCGAAGGTCTTTAAGGGCAAACAACTTATCCCTGCAACAAAAAAAAAAAAAGGTGCACTTACAGTCTTAGATTTTGTGAACTTGTCCTCACACTTTATTGCCTCTTCTGGGGACACTCTTCTTTTGGATAAATCAATGTAACCTGACGGGAAAAGAAGGAATACAATGAACTAACTAGAGATGACACACTGAGTTTACCCCAATGTTTTAAAATATATCTTGGAAAATCGTATTGCAAGAGGATTGTGGAGAACCCAAACAGCTTGCAGAGGTTCTGACAGCAGCTTCCTTAAAGCGAAGCACTAATGCATCCTACAGTCAGGGATGTTATTTTAAAATGTGTCATAACAGGACACCAACAACAAGCAGAAAAAAACAGCAGTGTGACATAGGGAGGAAGGTGCCCATTTCATTAGTTCTGCGAGTGTCCATTGTTTCTTATGGTGGATGGAGATGGTGCTGGATTCTGCTGACACAGGTCTAAGTGGTGATATATCTCAGCTGCCCACTTGTGATCCCATAGCCCAAGATGTGTTCTGAAAGCGAATGTAAATCCTGTATTGCGTTTTGGTTTTTTAAAAAAAAAAAAGCCTAAAAATGCCTAATTTTATGTGGCAAACTCTAAATATGGTCTCAGAACACTTTAATATAATTTAAAACCCCGTGTAACACATTACCCTTCAAGAAAATGTAAACCCGTATTCGAACGTAAATTCCCCGTGGACATGCAACCCGGAAGGTCACGGGCCAAAAGTATTGGGACACTGCGACAAGGTGTGAAAACATCCAGAAAAAAATACAGCAACAAAAAAAATAATTGCCGTTTCCACATTATTGTGGGAATTTCCGCTTATTCGGTTCTCAAAATGTACTGTATATATTCAGATGTTTTCTGAGAGCCAAACTAATAATTGCCTGTCTAAACCCCTGCACTATCCTCTGCAATTATTTTTTGCTTTTGTGACCTGCGGCGCTTAGTGGGCGTGACAGACAAAGACCAGATGTCAGTGCTAAAACATTAAGAAAAATATTCACTAATTTTGTAACAAATATCAACGGAAATTCAGCAAGGGTTTACAAAAGTCGAGCTTTATCCTCTATCATCCCACCGATATATACATAGTACACAGTGACACTGAACACCATACCACACACACACACACACCACAAACATGAGGGACAGTCTTAAATATAAACCTATTAATGGGAATGCCACCCACCTTTCTCCTTGTCCACTCGGATGACCACGACGCACTCGTTGCGGCCGATGCGGATGAGCTTGTTGATAGAGCGAATACGTCGCCTGGAGAGCTCACTAAGCAGAATCATGCCCTCAATGTTGTTGTACTCCAGCAGGCTCACATAGGCGCCCATCTCAGCGATGGAGCGAACGTTCACCATCACCACATCCTCCACCTCGGGAAACCTGTGCTGGTAGAACCTACAGCTGAGGCCAGGCATCTTCACTCTGCCAGTGAACAGAGGAAACAGAGGAAACAAAATAAAGACCAAAAACTCAGTTTCAATCGTCTTTATACACCATTTCAAGACGTTTCATGCTTTCTATGGCTTTTCTAGCCAACGTAATCTGTTTACATATGGAAAGGTAAAATTTCAGCCTTCTTTTTTTTTTTAATAAATAAAAATCTTTGCCACATTGACTGAATATTTAATATAATTCTTGGACACAAAAAAAATCTAAAATGAAAAAATCCTAAACTGGTTCTTTACACATGAAACAGCTGAGTGTGTAGCAAACAGCAAGAAAATATAAGGGGCAGATGGTGGTCTAGTGGTTACAGAGACGCCCCTGCGATCAGAAAGTAGAGGGCTGGAATCCCAGGACTGCTAGTGGCACCACTGAGGTACCTTTAAGTAAGGTAGCATCCCCACACTCTGGTCCCTAGGGCCCGTGTTGCTGGCTGCCCGCTGCTTCGCTTGGGTTAATGGGTTAAACACAGAGGAAGAACGTATGGCGTACGTCATTTATCCTCATTTATCTAGAACCTGTCCTACGTTACAAAGCCAGCGGTCCAGGCGGTTCAGGCTGAGAGTGAAAGTGTTCAGGCTGCTGGCCGGTGTGTGTTTGGCTAATTCAGATCCACTCTCCGGCCCGGGCTCCTATCACCACAGTCATTCGACTACAAACCAAATACGCGCTCATTTTTACTTACGGTATAGATGCAGATGTAGACAATGAGCTACTACAGTCTCAGAGTAATGTCCTGTCCTCACTCTGGGTGATAAACTGAATCAGAAACAGGAAAATAACCCTAAAACATAACGGCTTCACTGCACTCCGAGTCGGTAGCGTGGGAGAACCTCAACCGGAAAGGAAGGCAGCTGGGCATCCAACGGCGATGAGCGCCACCTGCTGCACCGGCATGGACAGCACCCTTAAAGTCTCGTAGAGCAGGTGGTGCCGCCAGAATAAGAATTCAGCTGAGACCGGGGGGTATTCCAGAAAGCAGGTTATGCTACACTTACCCTTGATCTTACCCGGTTATGTAGCATAACCTGCTTTCTGGAATACCCCCCAGGTCTAGGATTGTGTGTCGAGTGTAAGTTATTTTGGGCTCAAAAAATGTCCCCAGCCATTATTCCAGACGAGACCCCAATATCCCAAACAAACCCTCAATATCTGGAACAAGCCACTTCTATCTTGAACGAGCCCCCACTATTCTGGACACGCCCCCAATATCCCCCAAAAAACCCTCAGTATCCTGGATGAGGCTCCAATATCCCATAATATATCAGATGGTATAGCCCACGGTATCCAGGAGAAGGTTTAAATATCCCGAACGAGCCCCCAATAGCCCAAATCAGCCCAGAATATCCTAAACAAGCCCACAAAATTCCAAATGAGCCCAAACATTTACATTCATGGCATTTATCAGACGCTTTTATCCAAAGCGACTTCCATTCCCTAACTACAGGGGGCAGTCTTGGGCAGTCCATGACCTCTTGGTCCAGAGGCTATCCGCCACCCCTAACAAGCCCCCAGTATGCCAAACGAGCCCCCAGTGTTTTAAACAAGCCCCCAAAATCCCAGACAAGTCCTCAATATCCAGGATGAGCTCCCAATATTTAACCATTCTAACTGAACCCCCCAGATCAAGGAAAGAGCCACAAGATTAAAGCTAAATCAGGAGTCGTTAGAAAAGTGAAAAGAGAATTGTGGAGTGATGGGGCAGCTGTGGGTGTGGTCAGGTCTTTTTACCGTTTCCCAGAAGGGCTCAGGGATTTGCAGACGCGATGCTAAAACAGACCACAACACTGGGGCTTTGACTTCTAAGGGCTAATCACTAATGCATTCATTAACCATGAGCTTCACTAATGTATACAATGATTACAGAGGATTCAGGCCTCAAATTCAGAACGTGTCTCACGCTTCTAGGAGAAAGCCAACAAGTAGCATAACCAACCGTATTATATCTGCAACACTCCAAAAATGGACGCGCGTGTCTCCACATGTCCTTTTTGGGACCTTTGCGCCCTTCACCAATTCTGACTGGTCCAAAGGAAAATTTGGATTGTGTTCATGTTTTGTGCTCATTAACGTAGTCTACTCTCAGAGTACAGTGTCGTTATTCCCTAAACATGCCGTCTTTTCCCCAACCACACACTCGAGAAGATGAAAGGAGAAGTGAAGTGAACGCGAACTGAAGAGATGTTGGAGATGGAAATGTCCAATTTTTCGAGTAACCCCCAGCTTGGATAACATAATGTTTCCCAGGCTTTGGGAAGATTAGGTCATGCTGTAATTGAATTCAGCTGTGCGTTCCGATCCCGTCCAGTTTTGAAGGCTTTGTGCGGGACTTTCAGTGGAAATCTAATTCATAAAGCATGACCTAATTTACTCCAAACCTGCAGAGAGAGCAGAACGTAGAGCTGTGTGTTAACACTAACCTCTTCACAGAACACTTAAAGAAACAGTTTGGTGAAAAATCAGACCTCCATGGCACTCCAGTGAGCCCAGATGTGGTCGCTCTGTCAAATTAGGCTTTTTTAGTTCAGAACCGGAGCTACGAGAGTAATGACGCTAACGCCAGGCGATAGTGATGCTTTTGGTTTTTTACCACAAACACATTCCTAAAACTTTTTCTGGACCCTCAAACCATATACAGCTCTTTTTTAAGGTGGATCAGTCTTTAGTTTAGATGTAGTTTAGGACACCGTCCTTCATATACCACTGCTTTGTAAACACCAGCCCTGATGTCGTCTGAAATAGCTCTCCACAGCATCAGGTTTAGGTCATTTTTACAGCCGCAGTAAGTCATACTGTGTCCTAAACCACGTCCACAAGTCTGATCCACCTTAATAAAGAAGTTCAGTTCCATTTTTACAGCTGATAAAACTCATACCACGTCCTACTTCGTACCTAAACCACGTCGACGAGTCTGATCCACCTTAATGAGCAAGTTCACTTCATTTTCCTGAGTGTTATAGTAGATTTTTTGCCAAACTTTTCCTTTAACCTAGAAATTGTGAATCTTAATGGACTAATGCTGGTCCAAGAGAATCTAACGTTATTTACGAACTGATTTTCAGAGGTGATTATAGCCCAAATGTCCATCATTATCCAGTGTTCTTGGATGATCCTCTGTTGAACTGTGTGTTTTTCCAACAGGTGGCCTCCCCTATGCTGGTGGCAAGCTTCCCTACGGTATGGTGGTGCTGGTTTGAGAGCATGCATGCTTGTGTCTTACTTAGTTTTGGTGTTTTTTGAGAATTTTGCCTCACTCTCACATGCTATGCTTCAGGTTATGGAGGCTTTGGTGGTGGTGCAGGCCTGCCGGGCAAAGGAGCTGGCGCTAAGCCAGGGTACCCCACTGGCACCGGTGTGTAAATAAGTAGCACATGAAACCCAGTACAAGCCAAAGAGAACATGTCTAGCACTGGCTGCAGATTTTACGGTATTCAGGCAGTACCTGGAGCTGCATGTCCACCTGGCTGATGTTGCCTTTGTGTGTGCCTTTAGGTGTGGGAACGTTGGGTGTTTCACCTGCACAGGCCAAGGCTGCTAAGTATGGTAACCACTCACTTTTCCGTCTCCAGTTTTTAACTGCACTAGAGCTGGGACCACTCATCGATCGCACTGGAGTCACACTGTAAATGCAACAAGCGCGAAGTCGTTAGAGACAAGACGGTTCATGATTTTTTTTCTAGTTTAATGAGATCTTTTCACACCGAAGGTTAACTTTAAACTCTCACTGAACGCTGAGAGTACAAGAGGAAGATGTAGAGATGTGAAAAAATGCGATGATGCTACATTTTCTTTCCTTTAGCCCCTGTTGGAGGCTCTGCTTTAGCTCGGAGCTCCGTGCATTAAAAGAAGGGAACAGAACCTGTCCAACTAAAAGCTGAAACACTGTTTTTGGTTTCAATCTGTAAAACTCATACTTGGTGTGAAAAGGCCTTTGTACGGTGGCCGAGAGAGCTCAATGCGCTGCAACTTCAGAAAACACATGCAAACAGAAAAAAAACCACAACAAATTAAGAAAACGTCTCCATCAGTTTGACAACACAGGCGCTGCAAATACGGAAATGCGCCGCAAATTCTCACAACACAACCAAACACACAAACGCGTTGCAAACACACTAACGCGCTGCAAATAGTAGGGACCACAACGGAAATGTTTCAGGGCGATCTCAAAAAGTGACGAACCCATCTGGGACCTGATTATTTGTTCAGTGGCTTTTGGTCAGAGCAGAGGTTTTGTCC
>JBBPDH010000001.1:32465482-32478145 GCA_037974565.1 Clupeocharax schoutedeni | reverse complement strand
AACAGATCCGATCTGTGTCACATATGAGCAAAAAATCGGAATTGGGTCACATTTAACTGACAGTGTAAACGCGGCCTAAGTGAAGGTGAATCAGGTGAAAGGCTGATCACAGGCAATCAGCTGAGTCGCGCAAGCCCCTTGTCCAATAACGACCTCCAGTGGTTGTAGCCAGAAATCGTGACAGTTACACTCTCAAATTGGTTGAATGGAACTGTCTAGCACCTTCCCGCCAACCAGCATGCGTTCGGCTCTCCTAACAGTGTGTGTTTCTCCTCAGTCCAGCCAGCTCTGGCACTTTTAAAGGTCACTAAACCATTTTGTCTCTCTCCGCATATGTTACAGAGGTCTCTTGAACATTTTTAAAATTAAAAATTATCAGTACTGGGCCCGATTAACCGATCAGTTGTATAGGAGCGATTGTAACAGACATTTTGACTTTGGAACCATCCCGAACTACTGCCCAAATTCATCTTTAAAATGACTAATGATAAACAAAAAAACAACAATACTGCAACCACACTAACAATATTAATATAAGAAGCCTCAGTCTCAGCCTCAGTCTCATCAGTTAAAAAGTCAGTCACCATAATTTTAGGAGACACTAGTTCTGGCCATGGAGTTTGTGTGAGTGTGTGTTTGGAGAGTGTGTGGTCGTTAGGTGCTGATGTAATCAAGGTGTAGAAGAGCTGTAGTTGCTAGGTACCTAATGACATATCCTCCCGTCTTTAGTAACTGTCTGAGTAGTCAGTGATTGTCCTTGACGTGTGATTGGCTGTGTGTGTGTTTAAAGCCTGGCTGAGCCAGAGATTCAGTTCTTGGTAACCCAGTTGCATAAGCAGGGGGCTGGTGGTAAAGTTATCCAAGAACTTAGTAAAACTGTATGGTTAACTGGTGGTTAACGTGAACCCTGATACTGTATTGATCTGCTGTTTGCTGAGAACAGTGAAAGAGGAACTGTATTGCTCTAGTGTGTGCTGCGTGCTCAGCTCTGGAAGAAAAAGCTAACCTGTCATTTACAAGCAGACAGAAAACAAGGAAGGGAACCAGGACAAGTCGGGAAGCAACAGCTAAACGTGTGGCTCTAAAGTGGACTGGTGTGTATACAACCCAGTTCTATCTCCCTCTCCTTCTGTACTCTGTACAGGCGTGAAGAGACATGTCGCAGCCTCACGAGTAGTGAACTATCCATTCAGGTCTCGCGTAACGAGAGTGGAATGAGAGGCTCCTGGAGTGCTTTGTGTGAACAGCACGGGTCTCTTCAGAGTGAAGGTCCTCCGGAGAGTCCTGGGTTTTGTGTGAACAGCACGGGTCTCTTCAGAGTGAAGGTCCTCCGGAGAGTTCTGGGTTTTGTGGGAACAGTAGGAGTGATTCCGAGTGAAGGTCCTTCGAGTATTTCTGATACATTTACATTCATGGCATTTATCAGATGCTTTTATCCAAAGCGACTTTCATTCCCTAACTACAGGGGACAGTCTCTCCCTGGAGCATCTTGGGGTTAAGGGTCTTGCTCAATTAATCAGTGGTGGTCGGCTGAAGGTAGGATGACGCCTTCTTGAGTTTCGAGTTTGTGTATTGTAAGCCTGGACTGTGATCTTTGAAAGAATCTAATAAAGAAATCCTCTCAAGAAACTGTGTCTTTCCCCTCAGCCCACGTGACAGATTACTGACTCGGTCACACTAATAATAAAGGTGACTGTTGCTGTTGAACATTATCAAGTGTGTGTAAAGCACTGTAAACTGCAATCTAATGGTTAAGCCTTATTTAACAACATCCTAGACTCAGTGTATTTTAAAAAGCTGCTAAGACAGTGTTTCGTACAGGAACAATCAATGTTTTTAAGTGATAACAGACATACTCTAGAAGACGTGATTTTTGCAATGCTCTATTACAGCCAAAAACACAGTATAACCAATAGTTTGGATCTACAAGTTTGTTGACACAAGGTGCTTCTATTAATATTCTGATTAAGCTGGAAAGAATATTTATGAAACACAAAGACTGAGTTCTGTCATTACATTTCTACAGGAGGGAAGATGTGCTTTGTGTGCATTGATGGACATGATGAGCTCACTTTGTACCACTCCAGTGCACATATACACTGGTCCCTGTGTCTTTTGCCATTTTAATTAGACTCTTGATTTAATGTCTATACTTGACAGCCCTCTCTACAGAGTATAGTGGAGTGGGGGAAGCGTGTGTGTGTGTGTCTGTGTGTGTGTGTGTGTGTGTGTGTGTGTGTGTGTGTGCGCGTGTGTGTGTATATTATTTGGCTTATACTAGTGAGAGACAGAGACATAGAGAGAGGAGGGAAGAACTGCTAGATGTGTGTCCATTTAGAATGCAGGAGATTGTTTTCTTTAAAGTCTATATTCTGTTAGTTATCCATGTGCTTATTCATCTGTCTTCCAGTAATGATTATCTGACATAAAAATCAATCATTAAGTCAGACATATAAGTAAACAGAACCTTCCAGCATATTCCAAAGTGCTGTATATCAGAACTGTGTCTAGTTCACTATACATGGCTTTGATGTTCTATAAGGGCAAACAGTAGCTACTAGCCACTTGCAACAGTCATATTTTATAATAGTCATAATACTTGAAAAATATCATCAAAAGATTCATCAAACTTTACAGGTTAAAGACAGTTTGAAGGAAAATGTGTTCTGTATTCCACTGTGCTTGATTAAACCACAATACACTAGTGACCCCTATTGTTCAGTGGTGAAAGTGCACCTGACGGCATCAGGCCATACATATTCTCAGGGATCAGTGCATCTGACTAATTTCACCCTCTCTCTTTCACAGGCCTTCTGATCCAGCAAATCCAAAAAAGAACCTGTGGCACCCGGTCAGAGCAGAAGAACATACAGGACCCCTTGAAGGTTGTCAGCTTGGATCAGAAGCAGATGAACTGAAACAAGCTCAGTCTACAGTGCAAATTGTACTCTGCTGACCATCAATTCGAACTGTCCCAGAATAGCCCTGGGGCCCACCGGCTCAGCCATGCTGTTTACCTGGGTCAGCTGACACAGACGAGTGGGTCTATGTCTACCAGTCTTGGGTCAGGCAGATAGCGCAGTTGAAGATTCATGTGTGCAGATATTCTAGTACCTCAGAGGAGCTGACTGATGTGAAAGGCTCAGCCATGGAGGCTCAGGGCTGCGTGAAGCCATAAAAACACTGTGGCAGCACACACTGGACTCCATGGAACTCCGCTGAAAGTGTGCAAAAGTTTTATTGCATCAACAAGGCATTTGCATTCTTCATAACCACCAGTGTACATGCACACTCCCACCAGCACTGATATTTTTCTGAACATGAAATAATCCTTCAGTTCCTTCTAGGCTTCATCAGGAATAAAGGGTTATTGTCATCTTCGTGACTTGACAGATTCTGAGGAGAGAGCAGAGGGACGCTCATCATGGTTCTGCCGCCCCCTGACAAGCGGCATGTGTGTCTAACCACCATTGTTATCATGACCAGCATGGCTTTCATGGATACCTACTTGGTGGAGCAAAACCAGGGCCCACGTAAAATTGGGGTTTGCATCATTGTCCTAGTGGGGGACATCTGTTTCCTTATAGTGTTGCGCTATGTTGCTGTGTGGGTGGGGGCTGAGGTTAGGACTGCAAAGCGTGGCTATGCCATGATCCTCTGGTTCCTTTACATCTTCGTTCTGGAAATCAAGCTGTATTTCGTCTTCCAGAACTATAAGTCTGACCGAAATAGTCTGGAGACTGTTGCTCGGAAAACCTTGACTCTGTTGCTTTCAGTTTGTGTTCCAGGATTGTATCTTGTTCTGGTTGCCCTGGACAGCATGGAGTATGTGAGAACCTTTCGGAAGAAGGAGGACATGCGAGGTAGATTATTCTGGGTGGCACTGGACCTCCTGGATGTATTGGACATTCAGGCCAACTTGTGGGAGCCACAGCGAACTGGGCTGCCCATCTGGGCTGAAGGGCTTATGTTTTTCTATTGTTACATCCTGCTGCTGATTCTACCATGTGTGTCTCTAAGTGAGATCAGTGTGCAGGGTGAGCATGTGTCCCCACAAAAGATGATGCTGTACCCTGTGCTCAGCCTCGTCACTATTAACATTGTCACCATTCTTATTCGTGGGGTCAACATGGTGCTGTTCCAAGACAGCCGAGTCTCGACCATCTTTATTGGCAAGAACATAGTGGCTATAGCCACCAAAGTCTGCACGTTTCTGGAGTACCGCAGACAGGTTAAAGAGTTCCCACCACAAGATCCTACAGGCATTGCTATGGAGATACAGCAGAACTCAGTTCCACATAACCAAACTCTGCCTAATGCGACTACAAGCCTGCCAGAAGAGCCATCACCACCTCGTGATGTCATTGACACGTGACCAAAGCTGGCATGAGTTAAATACTTCAGACTGGAAATGAATTTGCCTTTGGGAGAAAGAAACAAACGTTTACTGGCTATCGCAGTTCAGGTCAGGCTAAGGAATATGCATCCTAGCTGGACGAGATTAGCTTGATGTTCAAACTAAGATTCCTTTTATAAGTATCTGCTGTATATTTAGAATCCTGCCAATAATGCTCAGTGGCAAAAAAACAGCTAAACTGATGTGAAATGTGGAGATATGTGGGGGGATCTGTCCTTTAAATGTAAGATGAATCCTGTAGCACTGATTTGGGACACAGTGGCAGATGAGAAGGTGAAAGAAACAAACAGATCAAAGACTGTTAAGTGAAACAGCTATAACTAAACAGTCAATTGTGAAGATGCATGTCCGCAAACATTCCAGAGGGGTTTGTGGGGTTCTGGGTATATAAACATGGTAAACATTTTTTGCGTCATCAATCCTGTCTTTGTAGAACAAACAGTTCTTTATAGGAGCCACGACATCGCAATAATAACATGACCATATATTCTTTATAAAGACTTCAATGTGTGACCTTCACTTTTTTTACACAAGGTCTGTGGAAGCCACAATGGTTGCAGGTCATTTTTAAAGATATAAAATGACATTTCTGAACATCATCCACCAGTGTAGTATGCATTCAAAAGGACCAGAAAATTGTCAACATTGCATCTAAAGTGATGAGGTTTATGTGCTTTTCTGTTACACACCAAATTACAGACTTATTTATTTACTCTTCTGAAAAAGGGGGGCCTCATCTTCATTCAAGGGATATTCAAAATGGTTTTGTCTACAACTACAGTAAAATCGAAGTACCGAATGCCTTCCTACAGGTCTAGTAGGAAATAATACAATACAGTGAGTTTAGCTGAACACAATGCAGTAACTAGCAAACACAGTATTAAATGTACACTGAGATTTTACAGTGTAAATATGTGATGGTTGGTAAGAGTGTGCAAGAGAGAGAAGACATGAAATGTAAGCCTATCTGAAGAATATCTGTAAACATGTTACATTTAATACAAAATTTAAAATATTACTTTATTATTATTATTCTTCCTATTATTATTATTATTATTATTATTATTATTCCTATTATTATTATCCCATGTTTACTTCTATAATTATTTATGTTACTCTTCTGCTATGACATTTTAAAAGTTGCTATTAAATGCATAATAACATCTGGTTTTTGTTTTGAGACCACATGATTTATGAATGTGAAATGTATCCAACAAATATGGGCAGCTCTCATATTTCCTCAGTCAAGCCAGCAGACACACACAGACAGACAGACATAATTGTGTAAATGACCCCAATAGACCGCTGTCCAGGGGAAGTTGAGTTTTATGGGAAGCCACCATGTAGCAGCCGTAGGATTTAGCTGAGAGGTAATGTAGGCTGCCATAATGCATGTTTAATTTCCACACACATTCCACATCCTCACTATTACCCAAGCTATCTCCCACTAGAAATTTGTCACATTCTTGATATTTACTCCACTACGTACTAGACTTTTATTTGTTTGTTTGTTCATTTGTTTGTTTGTTTGTTTGTTTGTGTAATAGCTACCACGCCACCAGTGGGGGAACAGAAATGGACACAAATGAAACGTTCTGAAGTGCCCAGCATTTTGCACGGAAATATTTTTAGAAATATTTCCGTGCAAAAAGAGCATATCATTTTTTAGAAATGATATACTTTTAAAGTACAGTTTGTATTTTTGTAATTCTGATGCTACAACTTGGACACCTCTTAACATCAGGACTTAACATCTGTGCTGTGTTGAAATGGCTGCATTTTTTTTCTACCAAATTCTGTGGAAATGAAGCCAAAGAGAAGAACTACTTTGTCACAAAGTCTTCTCCACGTTTAAAAGAACGATAAATGTAACTTAGACTTTATAAACATCGCAAAATATATAGTTGCTTTATACTGTTATTTCATTGTCGGTTACAGAAATTACTTTCTGCACTGACACACAATTAACATATAGCTTTATTAATACATGTACATCCTTGAACACACAATGAATTCACTTTGAGTTAACCACCAGCAATTTCTGCATGTAGGAATTCAGCCATTTCTGTCTCTCCATTGCTGTAAGAAGCTTACTCTTCTCCCTGAATGCTGCATCGTCAGCCACCACAATATTTCTCTTTTCCTGGTTCCCCAGTCTCTCCTGCCAGTCTGTTGGCCATCCCTTCACCAAGTCCTCTTCCACCCGTGACTGGCTCAGTGGATCCCACTGATCCACCCCCAGCTGCTTTGTCCTGGGCTTGATTCCACCAAAGTCTGGGGCAGATAACATCTGGATGCTCCAGTCACGAAGTGAGATAGAAGGATAAAGGACCTCCCATTGGTCCTGTTTGAAATCATCTTGAATGACTGGAGGGGAGTTTCTGTAGTTGAGGTAAAAGAGTTTATGCTTTTATTTTTGTCTGTTTCTGTTTTTACCGAAATGTGTTCTGAAGGCATCAAGGTGACCTTACCTTGGCAGGGGTTGATAGTGGGGTTGTGGGAATGGAGAAGTCATCAGGATTATACTCGTTAGGACAATGAGCGACAGTGCAGTACGAGGAGGGAACCTTAAAGTCACCATCTGCAGCAAATGCGTACAAAAGGTAATCCATAGTTCTTGTTTCATAGCCAGAAACAGGTAGATGTAATATAAAAATCAACTAATTCAGTAACAGCAGAGATTCATTCAGTCATGTCAGGCTTTAAAACATATACATTTCAGTTGCAATTAAAATAAGGGTATCATAATATAACTGCACTTTTTTACAAGAAATCACTGTAGTTACATAAATAATAATGAATACAGTGCATTACTGATTTATCATGCGATCAAATGTAATTAGTCATAATCTGTTCTTGACTGAGGATTAAAATGAGTTTTGGTTAGTAGTCCACAACAAGATTCTATGTAAAATAAATTCATTTTGAGGAGGACACACTTAGGATTGGTCTTGGATTGGATTGTGTTTATGTTTCAAGTGTTAATTCACGGGACCTCAGATCATTTGATTACTTTTCCTGTAATATCTCCAAACATTTTTCATGCCAGACATTAATGCCTGCTGCAGAATAATGACTGTAGAATAAGGAAAAATGTGAAATGCCAAAACTGTCACTCAAGCCTAAAACAGTGGCCAGAGATATAAACATTAAAAAAAATCAGCACATTCACATTTAAAAGCAAATAGATTCATAATATTTTTACTTCACGCTGTTACTATATTTGACACAAGAGATACTCAGGTTTCAAATGTTTCTAGCCAAAGCAATGTTGTATTTTATGTGTTGCACTCAATTTTTTGCAAAGTTTGGGTACCGCTGGTCTTGCAAATCTAGTTATATGTGCAGTGTGTTCAAAGTGAAAATAAGTACATATAGAGATCACCTGTCTGCATATTTAAATGCACAAGAACTGTTTGTGTCGAATCGATCAGTGAAGAAAGCAAAACATGTAGCATGTGCAATTTCTGCAAAAATGCTGTATTCCCATTGGCCAATGTTGTTCTCTATGGAAAACGTTTGCTTATCTTTATATAAAATCAACAAAACATGTACCTTGGCCAGGGCTGTTCAGACTTTTGTATACAGCTGGTAAATAGATGATACTCTCACCTTTGTAGGATTGTGGATCTTTGGTAATATTTGCTGCTTTGCTGCAGCACACTGCCTCCAAGCTTTGGTCTGTTGAGTCCAAATTAGAAGTTTTTCCATGCAATTTGTAGGCGGTACAGATGCCCCTCCAGTTGCTGTTTTGTCCCGCTGTTGTCTGGATCTGAGTGCAGTGATAACCTGTGCGACTGCTGGTTTTGGCACTGGTGCAAACGACTTTAGTTCAACCTGAGGTGTTGATCTGTAGCGCTCTTTTGCCGCAGGTGCTGGAATGAATATGCCTTATGGTTACAAGGGCTTATATAGAGCCTTCGTCTGTCAGAACGTGTAGCGAGATGGAGAAACGATGAAAGGCCACGTATCACACACCTCAATGTGTCCAGTCTTAAAATAGAGAGAGAAAACAGAGGATAGATGGAATCTGTTTTGACGTCATAGAGTTTAATGATGTCTGAAAAAAAAAGTATGAGTGGAAGATACGAGCGCCCACGACGTCAGATGATCAAAACACTACGCCTCTTTTTCTTGCTGCTATGTGGAACTGATGCCTATTGACCTCTGTTGACTTCTAACCTTCCAGAGATCGCTGAAGGGCCATCACCTGTAGGGTCATGTGTGATGTAGTTTTAGGCAGGTAACAAGGATCTAGATTCCAATTTCCATTTCTTTAATGTCTTCCGGCAGCCTACGCACAAGTTCTAGGCCATGTAGAATATCGTTCTTGTTAAATTTGATAGGTCTTTTAAGGCTGCTGTCAGGTGCAGCAAATCGCCCACCACCAATTGTGTTAACACAACCATACCGGCACAGCTATGGCCATGTTCACCACTCCTTGGTGCGGTGTCAACAATGACTCAAGTGCTTAAAATAAACTAAGACATGAAAGAACATGTTTTTGTTAGTCACATAATGTTAAACACTTGAGAAAAGAGACACAACGTCAGTTAGTCAATGTTCATTAACAAAAACCTGTTTAAAGGAAAACTACAGAATCTGTCGCATCTTTAGCAAATTAAACAATTTCTCAGTGGGTCATGTTATCTTTATAAATGGGATTTTTGTTCTTTTTAATACAGGAAAGCTCTAAGTCTGTAGTAGTCAACCATATGCTACAGATTCTCTACATTGAGATCAGTTTAAGGAACGTAGCAGGACTTCTTTAACTCCATGTCTTTTAATGCCACCAAATGCTGCTCCAGCTATGGCTGCTGCGTAAGAAGCTGAAGAGAGAGAAGACAATGACAAACTCATTGTTTCTCTTGTTAAAGGCAGCATCCATCCCCTTAAGGGCATAGTGTTTGCTTTTGCACACAGCCCAGGGATGCCTCGTTAAGACAGACGATCTTAATTTGGTCCTCATTTAAAATAATGGGCAGTGGTGAAGTGCACAAGCATACGACAAGAGGATCCTAACATTCATTATGGAGTGAGGAAGTGACATGGCCTGGCAAGGCCACAGATGAAGCAGAAGGACAGAACAAAGGCAAGAAAGGGAAGAAAAGGAATAAGAGACAAATGAGGCCATGGCTGCACAGAGGATTCATGCTTGAGCCCTTATCCTGCTTGTGATCCCTCTGGATTGTGATTGTTATATCGACTCACACACGGCTGTGAGTTAGTTGCCATTTTACACTCTCGTTTTTCATCTATGCTCACTCATCCGCTTTTCTCATATTCTTATCTTGCCTGTACTTGTGTTATCTATACTTGAGTAGATGCACACTTGGGTCACGACTTGTGATTTTTCACACAAGTCCCACACAAACAGGAATAATAGTGCATACTCAAAATGGCCTACATCACAAAGACGCAAGATCATTTGGATTTTAAAAATGTGGATTTTAAAATGTGGATTAAAGGGAGTTATGTCACGCCTTTATGCAAAGCACTCATTACCAAATTACTAATGCATCAGTGCAATCCCTGCTGACTCGGAGCAGAGTGCAGCCAGTGGCCCTACAGTAGATGTAAAAAAATAAAAGAAAATAGGAAAATGAGAAGCCCCATCTTTTGATAACATCGGTCTAATATTATTTCTTGTTTTCCCGAGAAGTGATTTGAACATAGTGGCTGTTTTCTGTTGTAAATGATTTCCTGCATATTCATGTCACTTCAATCACGTCTTTCTCTAGAAGTGCAAAAAAGGGAAGCGTAAATGGATTTGACTATTACTTTAGTAGTTAAACCGTAATCACACATGAAGTACATATAAAATTAAAAAGGTGAAGACTTACAGACTTGGATAACCACATACAGCCAAACAGTAAACTGATTTTGGTTGCATTTAAACTGTGCACATTGATAGATACTTCTTCTTTTGTCATAAAGGAACATGTTACTTGTGCTATTTGAGTCACACTAACGTAATTAAGATAACATAGAATAGATAAAGGCAGAGGGATTTTCAACATAGTAGACCTAGTCTTTGTCTTAAGAGGATCAATGATGAGTTACTGCTGTCTGTACTATATCTAACAAATAGCATAATCTAGAAAAATGTATTTAATTTAGTATAAAACATTTTTTTTAAATCAGCACCACAATGGATTTGGGGGTTTCAGTATGCATATTTATCTTTACTAGACAAACCAGTGTTAAATGGATGCAAATATTAACTTTCGTAATGAAGCAGCTGACAAGCAGAAGTGGTTGTCTATAGAGGAAGTATTTTTCAAAGCAGGGTTTTCTTCATGAAGTCAAAATGAGGGTTGATTTGTAACCGTCGCATACAAACAGAGAATAAAGAGTAGAGTCGTTCCATCGGTCTTTTGTCCTCACTGACGTCCTAATGTTTAATTTTTTTTCCCACCAGCTTAATGTTGTTTGTATAAACTACTATCACTTTTTCCCTCCTATTTCCTTTTGTAAATGTCTCAGATCAAACTGTCCAGCTGAGCTGGGAGTTCAGGGGTGGACAGTGTCTGGCTGTCCTGCTCCTTTGCTGGCCAGAGTCCATGGCGGTACACAAAGTAGTATTCCTTGCGTGGCTCACTGTGGTGCAGGATGGATTTGATATTCAGTGGGAAGTCCTCAGGGGTAAGATGTTGGTAGTGTCCATCCACTAACACGCTCAAACAGTAGCAGTCTGGATCTAGAACCTGAAATTTCTCAGCACACTGCACTGACACGTCCTGAGCTGTGGTGTTTGGGCGCACCCCTAGAGTCTTGGTGTTGGAACCAGCCTCAAGGAAAGACACGTTGATGAAATCCTGCAAAGAACAGAGTGATGATGACTTTTTGTAGAACTTAGATTTAGGCCAGTAGCATTTGCAAATAGAGCCGTGAAAAAGCTTTTGCTAAATCCTGTTTTCATCCATTTCTGCATTTGTGTAACACTTGTTTCAACAGAATTCATTAGACAACCTAAGTAAACACTTGTTTCCTGAAAAAGTCATTGACCCTGTCATCACTCATTTAACCCTTTAATCAAATTCATGACAACTGGATAAAATATATTAGACACACTTGAGTTTTACCAAGCCTGTTGAATCAAAATCAGAATCAGAAAACTTTATAGATCGCGCAAGAAATTGCTTCACAATATGCGACATCTCACACAATGCCATAACCAAAGGGAAGTATGGAAGGGATAAGATAGAAAGATATTTGAATGTATCAGTCTACAAAAGAGTTACACAACCATTTGTAAAAGCTCAGATCGAGCTAATTGGAATGTGATGAATCTTCTAAGAAGTAGACAACTTTGTTTTTTTTTAAATTGGATTTTTAGATTTGTGTTTCACAATACTAGGCAAAATGAGATTTGTATGGCGAGACAATCATATTTTTATGCATACCCATATACACCATACACTGACTTATCTTTATTATGTGCAATAACTCAGTGTAGAGCAGTGGTTCCCAACCTGGCGTTCGGGCCCCCCTTAGTGGGGCGCTAGAGATCACAGGGGGGTGCGCAGAATTTTGTCTGCATTGAGCTTACCAAAATTATAATTGTACACATTAAATTCATAAAGAGAGAAACAATATGTGTATGTGTGTATACGATTATAAGAACAAAAACCTACAACCACTGTTTATTTTTTGCAAATAAACGTTTGTAATTAATCACTTTATTCTTTTTGTGCATCTACGCGGGTAGGTGTTGGGGGACCTGGCTTGTCTTGGACACAGGCAAGGGGTCTTCAAGGAAAAATGTTTGGGAACGGCTGGTATAGAGAACAACTCCAAATCACTATTTGTGTTAACTAGGAAGTGTAAGGCCTGGCTTAGGAGATGAAGGGGAGTGGCAAGCAGGCCAAACGGACCAACCCAATCCTGAACCTCACTCCAGGACTTCCACCAGGCCAATTAGGCAGAGATCAGCTTCACCTGAGTACTAGGGGGCAGGATATATATAGTCAGTGATTACAAGTTCACAGTGCGAAGTATACTAGCCTTGTTAGTTACCAAGCCTGCTGTTATTATCTTAGATACCTGTTACTGACCTTCTTCTGTTTTCTGGACTTCCCTTGTTTCTCTACGGATTCATTTTGTCGTGTTGGATTTTCTGGTTTTTGACTTTTTGCTCTGGACTTTGGTGATTCCCCTTTTTGCCCAGCGGACTTTTCTGATTATTAAACTTCTACTGTTTTTTGTTACTCTGCATTTGGATTCTTTCCCGTATTCATCACAGG
>JBBPDH010000001.1:32416648-32427253 GCA_037974565.1 Clupeocharax schoutedeni | reverse complement strand
GCCATAACAACAGAAAAAGCCCCAAAACCCCAAAACAAAAGCAGTGGCTAAGGTGCCACTGACCAGAATCCTAACACGCTTTGGATAAAAGCATTTGGTAAATGTAAATATAAAATTTGGGATCAGGAAAGTATTAACTAATGTATTATTATTTGAAAATTAAAAAGTATATTCTTGGAATAGTCAACTAATGGATTTGGTCTGTTTTACAGACACGTGGCAGTCTAGAATCCTCTGCCATCCCCATTGACTCCATTGACTGTTAGCTGCGGATAACTCTGACTTTGCTGGAGACCTAAAAGGTCTAAGGCTCTTGAGCTCCTTCCCCCACTGTCCATCAGTCTGAACGTTAATGGGCTGTTTTATCAAAAGCTCTGACCTTGAATCAGCTAAAGCCCTGATCCTTCACAACACAAATGCATCTGGCTTCCTTCCTGCCTCTAACTCTTCAATCCATTTAAACCAATTTATCCCAAACATAAAGTTACTCAAGCGTTTATTCTGAGTACTCTACCGGTGAGGATCACACTTAAAGTCAGGGAATTATCCAGAGCCTCTGATGGCCTCCATAAATACATCTTTTGTAAATGTGTGCCATTCAATTATCATCCTACAAATACACTGCTTAAAACATGTACTGTAAACAAGCAATTTCTGACCACTTACAAGTGCAGTTCTACAAAGCCGTAGTATAAGACAACTACGCTATAAGATTTCCCATTTTTGTGAACAGTGACCAAATATTTTAAAGGCTTATTTATGCTCCTACCAAAATTAATATGTTCCATTTCAGTAGATGTAGCAGTCACTGGCCACATATTTCTCTGTGTCCCTTGCATTGTAATACATCCAGAGACCAATGTATTCAACAACAAAAAGAGAAAACAAAAGAGGAAACAAAAGCAGAGAACATGCAGCAACAACCAACATCTGTATGAGTCAGTGAATACTACATGTTAAATGTTATTGAGCAGCGTCCAAATCTAATATTACAAAGTATGTTTTGAAGCAACAGCAGATCAAGACAGTTTGTGTGTGAGCACCTGTTTGTACACCTGTGTGAATGCTTGTGTGCACACCTGTGTGTGTGTGTGTGTGTGTGTTTGAGTGCACTTCTGTTTATAAGGGTCCTCCCTCTAAATGTTTAATAGTGTGTGTGAGGAACCACAGCCCTGTCCCCCAGGACATGAAGCAGACATGGAGGACACCCAGGCCCCAGACATCTAAGGGCCCCCCAGGGCACGGGAGTCCCAGGAGAACCACTGCAGGTGGAAGAGCTCCTGCTGTGGCTTGCTGAAAAGTGAGGTGGGAGATGAAGGAGGCAGGGTGGTCCACAACACTTGCATCCCCAAAACGCTCACCAGCTGCCCGAGAAGTCTGTTTGCTTTTTCCAACACTCTACCCTCCAGGCTCCACATGTGGCGAGCCCCCAGCAGGACCAGCAAGCCTCATTTGTGGTCATCTGCACCCTGGCACTTGAGGTGTTGCTCCTGCCTCCAACTTGGCCAGGCGTTGAGAGTTTAGAGTTTTTTGAGTCCTGTGTAATTAAGTTTGTTAGTGGTGGACCTCAGGATCAAGTTTTGTTTTGAGTGTTCCTTCCTTTTCCTTTTGTTCATGTTCTGCATTGTTTCTGGCCCTGAATAAAAGTAATAAAATATGGAAGTCTGCACATGCGCCTGCCTGTAACAACTGTGACAAAATAATATGCCTAATCAGAGAAAAATATACTTTATTTAAAGTATTGACTCACATTTAAATTAAATAAACAATACTGTCTTGTTGAAAAAGGTTACCTTGAAACTTTTCAGTTTATACAGTTAGTTTATAACACTGATGACAAAAGGCTAAAAATATGCTCTGCTTCTAGGCTGTTTTTCAAAGGGGATGTGGGGATTACAATGTTTATAAAACCAGAATTTTTCTGGATCCCATACTCTGGACTGTGAGGGTAACTTGTTTTTCTACACTAGAAAGAAACTAGATAAAATATGAATGCCTTGCAGTGGCAGATAGCTTTGTTTTTATATTTGATTTGATTACATTAATGTTTAAGTTGAGATTTACAGACATTTGAACTGCAGCTGTGTAAATGTGTTAAAGGGAACTCTGTTATTGAAAAGCAACTTATTTGTTAAAAAGTTTGCAAGCCAAATGCAATCGCACTTTTGTTCATATAAAAAGTACACAATACACTACTTTTTAATTATTGAATTTTATGTATAACAATGCAATTAATTGCGATTCATTGCAGAAAATCAGGTGAATAATTGCAATTAAAAAAAGTTTATGTTGCACAGCATTAGTTTATTCCTATTTTTTTTTTCAGTAGTTGTTTTTATTGCTGGATTCCCCCCAGTATTTGAAAATGATGAACAAAGAAAATAAGGTTTCTCCACATACATATTTGTACAATGCATATTACATCTCTTTATTGAGCTGCACATATTTGAGCAACAGTTCAAAGACATTCACTTAATGATCATTTTACACAGTTGCCTATGTGTAGACTTACCCACATCAACAAAATGTGTTAAACATTGCCCAAAACACACTGTTCCTGACCTGGTTTACAGGAATCTTCTGAATAGGTTCAGGAAACGTTGTAAATGCTACATAAGGGATAAATGTGTAGCAAATCCAAGCAAAGACGGAAAGCACCGTAAGATCTTTTCATTCTTTTAGATTTACAAGCGACAACAACGTAGTTATCAGCGTGACTCAAAGAGACTCAAACCGCAAAGTTTTACATTTAGCTCAAAGCTTTTAAAGATTTAGATGTGTCATCTTTGAGAGAAAGTGCTAATGTGGTTGATGTGCTCTTTTACTCTTTTAATTGTTAACAATTATTATTATGTTTACACAGACTTAACTTGATTGCCATTGTGGAATATATTTCTCACTCTTTATTTATCTGGTTGTGTGGCTGTTATATGTGTGTTATCTGGTTGTGTGGCTGTTATATGTGTGTTATCTGGTTGTGTGGCTGTTATATTGGACTGGAAATTCATGACAACTTTGTTGGAAGGTCTCCCTAAAAGTTACTCAAATCTTGAATGACTTTTAAGCTTTAAACCTTTTTCCTATGTGAACAACCTTTTTATCAGGAGACTACTACAATTTGACAACCTTTGACTTGTGGCAAGACTTTTTTGCTGAGGCATGAAATGGTAAATATCTATGTTATAATCTGGAAAAAGAAGCTTGACCAAACTGGAACGTTGCATGAAATCTCAGGACAGCAAAATATTCTTTTTCAATATATAGTTAAATGCTGAAAGGAGTGCCTGACTAGCGCAAGGCCTTAACTGAGCCAACGCTTTCATCTGCTGGTACTCTGGAGTTACTGCATTTGTCTAAAAAGCCACTGTATGGGTTTTTTTCGGACTTACCCTCATCTAGTACACTTAATTCATGTCTTAGAGAAGGAAAAATACATACATTTCCTAAACTGACCCTGAGAAACAGCTTTGGATGTATTACCCTGCAGTATAGGAAGGGGGAACTGAAAATTTGACCTGAACAAATCATTTCAATAGTTTATGTAATGGTATAATTAATTTTAGGAGGTAGTTCTATTCTACACAATATGTTTGAAGCACTGATGTTTACTTTCAATCTCAGTGGGGAGGTACCCCTTCCTGGTTTAATGATTTACTTTACATGGGCTGTAGATACTTTAAAAATGTTTTCTTTGACTCCTCACTGTACCTTTGCATTCTATGCATGTATTGGTTGGCTGTTGGCAGAGTGTTTAGGGGTCTGTTAAGGCTACACCTGTTGCACTGTCCATATGGCTTTATTCTGAGAAGGTCTTTATAGGAGTATACAAGGAGGGATCATTAACATTTAAAAATAAGTGTGTGTGTGTGTGTGTGTGTGTGTGTGTGTGTGTGTGTGTGTGTGTGTGTGTGTACATGCCGGTGATTTACTGTCCCATTAGGATGGAGCACTCTCAGTAGCCGAGGAGGATTCCCAATTTGGTGAAGGTTATGTGGTCACGTGTGTGTTTGTGTGTATGGGTGGGGTTGGGGTTCGGGGGAGAAGGGTCAGGGTGCCAGCAGCTGCTCACTAACGATGGTGTTCCACTTCTGTTCTCTGTCCTCTACATTTTCCTGAGTGGAAGCAGCAGGGAGAGTCTCTAAACAGAGATGCCCTCTCTTGTCAGTGGCTGATGAGTGAGGGAGAGACGGGAGTCAGGCGGAGAGACAGTGAGACGGACAGAAAGAGAAAGAGAGAAAGAAAGAAATACAGTTTTAACGTTTTCATTTATGACACATGATATAAATCCAAATACAAGATTCACATCCTAAAAACAAAGTGATTTATGGCCTGGAAGTACTTTTGTTGGTAGTTAACAAAAGTAAACAGAGCTCTATTCTGATTGGTCACCCTGTAATGTGCCTCATTTGAAAAGAAGTGCTGAAGAAATACTGCTTAAAACTTCATAGGGATTGGACAGAGCTAAACTCCATTAAATACAATACATTAAAACATTGTATCGGCAGGGTTTTTCCTCATAAAGCCTGCATGGATGTGAACAGTACATTTTTTAACCTTCAATATAATTACATAGTAAATTAATATGGTATTTGAAAAAAAGGAAACTTGATTTTTTTCATGATATGGAACTTTTTAATGTCAGGTCACTGTATGGCGAGGGTTTTTACTTTATTTTCCATCCCAGTGAGCTTAATACTGACCAGTTTCAGAATTTATATCTCATCAAATTACCCTGTGGTTTTTATTTAAAACCGTTCAGACATCATAGGATGTTTAACAATTTTTTTATCTTGTTGTATGTACTTAATCTATTTAATTCTCAACTGATATGAATATAGAAAAAGATCATTAGGATTAATAATACAATGAACATTAAACAAGAAAGAGCCAGTGAAAAAACCTAGATGCATAGGTGAAGTGTGATTGCATGATTGCCATAAAACCAGTGTTTGGAAACACCCAAACTTCGGTAGTATAGGCAAAATAAATCCTTTTTCAGTCACTATAAAGGTCATTGACTAAGGCAAAATTATTTCTGATGCTTAAAAATCATGAATTAGTACACAATAAAACTTCTTGAATTTAACTGAACTTCATTTCAAATTTTCATTGAAATATACCTTGTGATGGACTTTATCGGGCTCCAGCAGCCCTTTGTGACCCTGATTCAGATTGAATGTTTGTTTTATTAGCTTACATTTCAGAAGTTTATTTAACATATTAAGGCCTTAGAGGTTGTTTTACTTGGTATTAATTTCTATAGATTTTTAAACAGTTAAAAGACATGGGTCTCTATAATTTAAAAAAGATTAAGTAGAATTCAATGCTGATATTTATTTACGGATGTAATATAACGCCAAACACAAGCAATCTTTCCTCCAGTTTAGGGTGTACATTCAAGACCATGAATTTATGATGAAATATTTTGATATTGCAACTTTCAAAGGTGTCCAGAAGAGGTCTCTCTAACACAGTTATATTGCTTCCTTGTGGGAGGCTATAATATCCCATACAACTGCAGAGTCAAATATCAGTTATATGTTTTATTTATGAGGTGTTAATAGCTCACAAAAACAGATGAAGTATGCACTTTAAATTGATTTAATGAACTGTTTCTAGTTTTTAATGTGTCAGTAACTATCTTCATATTGTTTATTAATAAAGCATGGAATGTGGCTCTTAACCTCTATTACCACAATAAATTATCCAAAATAAAGGATGGACAGTGTGCTTGGGCTGAAATTACTTAGGTGTCATGGATTCTGTATGATTCCGCTGATTTCTCACAGAAGGAGCGCTGAATAAGTGTTATGTTTTTTAGGGTACGTTGGTTTGCCTAAGTGGCATTTTATCAATAAGCATAAAGCATGACAGACTTGACTGTTATGTTTCTGCAAAAGTAACGGCTAAGAAATGAACCAGAATGAAACGTCTGCAGTTGAATGCATTTAAAAATGCCTAAGTTCATCAAACCACATTACATAAGGCAGATTTTGCTGTTATGTATGTTATGTGATGTTGTGAATGTTTTATAAGGATAACTTTCAAATAATACAAATACGAAAGAAAACAATAAGGGCAATATTTTCAACATTTAAACAGTTAATTAGCAACCAAACTGTTTACAAATTAATTCTGTATTTTAATTCCTCAATAAACTATGCTTTACATAAAATTTTGTAAAGGGAAAAATTGTTTTTCTTTGGGAAGGCTGTAATTCTGTTTCATATTTGTTTAAGACTCAAAAAGACTCTAGGTCTGTGCTTAGGCCTAAAGCTTTGACCGCAGGTATAAAGGTTTTGAGTATGTGTTTGTGTTATTACCTTCATCTACTTAAGGAATGTATGTAGACCCCAGGAGCTATTCAGAACAATATTTAGAGCAAGGGGTGGTGTGTATGCATTTTTGTGTGTGTGTATGTGTGTGTGTGTGTGTGTGTGTGTGTGAACATATGTTGGTGACAGCTGTGACCCAAAAATAAGGCCATTGTCTTGTTGTGTTGTGACCAGTTGCCCACAGTCATACAGAAGTAAGGATTCTAAACCTGAAGCTCAGGCAGATCCCACTGCTTTAACGTAAATAAGAGATGAATTCCCGTAGAATAACTATTAACACAATGTAATTCACATCAAGCAAGTGTTTAAAAGACTAGAATACATTTATTGATGTTGTGCAAGTGCAATGAGATTCAGTTTGAATTTTATACTGAGGATAATTGAACTAATGAATTTTTAAGGCCTAAATAATAATGAGAAAAATATACACAAGATAATTATTCACTTTGCACAGTCAAATACGTACAGTCAAAGTTTTATTTGCTATATTTCATATATTGGAGAAAATGATCCATTTTTTCTAAAGTAAAAATAGAAATAGAAATGTGCTCTAAAATGTTCACTCTGCAGGTTTCTTTAACCTAAAGATCATAAAACATAAAAGTACACGTGTGACAAAAACACAGTATAGATACAACAGGGCATGCCAACAGTAGTGAAGCACTAGTCTTCCTTTCTTTGATGATACAAATGAATAGCCTCTGTACATTTGTCACCTGTGGTAATATATATTCTAAATGTACTAAACCATAATTAGGGCCAGCAGCTCACTTTACTTGATGCACTGAGAACTGCAGCTTTAGCTGTAATTAATTAGGTTTTTTAAAAAAAAAGAAAAATTTTGCTTATCACAGGTTGCTTTACCAAAGCGTTTATGGTGTATATGGTGTTCAGTTATTTCTGTGTGATGTGACTTTTTATTTCTAATGATTTGATTCATCATCAAAATACAAAGTGTGTGGGGAAAAACGGTGTTAATATCTTTTAAACTCGCGTGTATTTAATAATTCCGATGCTGGCTGATAATTGAATGCCTGCTCCTAGTAGTGGATTGCATCAGGTAAAAAAGCCTTGCTCATTCATTTTCCTCCTAGAGTCGAGCATTTAACAGGATTATAAATGCCTCATTCTTTTTCAGTGCATTTACTGTGTGTTTGTCATTTTTTTACTGTTGTTGACAGACACAATTTCTCCGTGTGTTGCTGGTTTGGTTTAATGGTCAGTATCAGTTTTAAACACTGCTGGTGTGCGGTTACATGGTCAAATCTTAAACACACGTTCAGGGGTGTCACTAAGCCTAATATATTGTTGTGTGTCCCGATATAATGACTGACATAAGCTCATGTTTGTAACCCGGACCAAACTGTACGATACAAACATTGTAACTGTAGGAATCTGAGACATGCATCATTTCCCACAATGCTGAAGCACACTTCACCTTTTAGCACCTTCAGTCCATCTGTACAGCAACGGATTACAGTACAGAGCTAGTGGTACGTGGACATGGATAAGTATTTAACAACATGCCACTACTCTTGTGACTTTTATTTTGTGTTCAACACTTATGTTAAGAGCTGGCCACTATTTACTTTATTAAAAACACACGACTAAATCAAAGGCATTCCTATTTACAAGCTTGTATTATCTTAACAAGCTTACATCAACCGATGACGCAAAAACAAAATCACAAATTACATATAAGTTCTGGCCATACAGCTGACAAGCAAAGGGGTAGAGGTTTGCACTCTGTAAATTTTGCCCCACCCCTGGATTTAGGCACAAGTTACAAAAATTCAATCAAAGAAGGAAAAGAGGAATTTTAATTTTAAATAGTATAGAATGAAAATTGCCTAATATGACCAGGGACATAAACATAAACAAGGCCAAATCATCCATTTCAAGTTCAGTTTGTCTGTAATGGGGAAAAACTACTTTACATGGTAAGTTCAGATGATTTATGCATATAACATACATACAATATGCTAAATGAACAGATATGGAAGATCTATTGAAGCACTGTTATTTGTTACTCTTTTCCTTTTTGCATGATTAATGATCTAGATTTGACTATGAAACTCCATGAAACTCCAGTCAACAATTATAAGAAAAATGTAAAAACATAAATAAAAATAATGTTACGCAATATGACAACAAATAGTAGTTTGAGTACACTAAATAAGACAAACCTAAATAGCAGTTGACAATATCAAATACAGTCAATACTGGACAGTGGTATGTAGGTAAAATAAGATTGTAACACATTTTTGTACAGCTTGCGATGCTAAAATTGTACAGCTTGTGATGCTGAATTATTACAAAAGCTGCTTTTCTGCCCAAAAGCTACTTTTTCAGCCTCTGTATGGTTAAATTTACAGCATTTAGCAGACGCTTAAAAGCAACTTCCACTCCCTAACTACAGTCTTTCTGGAGCAACTTGGGGTTAGGGATCTTGCTCAGGAACGCAGTGGTGGTGCTAAAGGTTGGATTTGAACCCATGACAGAGGCAAGTATCCTACCCACAAGGCCACACACACCACCCCTCGTGTTGTAGAATAATTGTGAGTACATGCTCAATGTAAAGGCATGAACTGCATCCTAGTTTTAAATAATAGTATTGAAAGCACTGTGGAAGGAATTGTGGGCATATAGAAGCCTGCATATATGATATAAATGAGCAGCAGTGAACCGCATAAAAAGGCAGTTCTAAAGGCGAAGGTCTGGAGCACGTGTTTATAGGAGGTTTTCAGGGTTATATCGGAGTGTAGATGCTGAACTTATACTTTAGCCAAAGATCAAACAGATGCTTTCTGTATCTCTATCGCTGCTGCTGGAATAAAACAGGAATACTGTCAACTTACCTTTTCTGTGAACAGTGCTTTGAGTCTGTGAGTAGTGTAAGACCCCTCCCCCTTTCATTTTCCCTCTCTGCTCTGGGGCGACAGCAGATAGCGGGGGGCAGCTGCATTTTACCCCAGGAAAAGCCCGGTCCACCCCGCTGGCATGCTGCCTTGCTGGCCTGCTGCACAGCCACCTCCCTGCTGACCAGGTGAAAGGGACGGCGCGCCAGGGATCACGCCGCCTTGCATTCCAGCTCACGCCGAATGGCTTTCTCACCAGGAACACCATCTGAGTGCTGTGCTGAACACGGCTATACATGAACTACAATAAGCAAATTGCAATAATAGTGTTGTCATTGTTGGCAGATGACATTTGAAGGCTGATCATTGAAGCTAAAATTCTATATGCAAATTGGAAAATTGACGAGGGTGAAGAAATAGATCATATCTTTCTGTTATGATTACATTCTGCATTACAGAATTAGTGAATAATTAACTTCATTTATTTATTAATAATGACTATATACATTTTGTGGATTAACATGAAAGGTAGAACACAGCATATATAGTGAAGAACACTGTGTTTGTGTTTCTGTGTGTAAGGAGGAGTCAGCCATGCTGTGGTCACTATCGCATTCTTTCAATGGTTGTGAGGTTAGATGTTCCATTGTGTCTCAGTGTCACTTTCCACATGCAAGGAAAATAAATAGAGCATGGAATGAGAAATTGAACACTTTTTTTTCTGAGGAATAGCAATAGTCGGTGCATTTTTGTCTTCATTTTTATGAAGTGTTAGCAATGAATATATCATTTTATGCTAGTATTTAGTGCACTGAAATGTGAAATATAATTCCCATAATATTATATGCTGAAATTATAATGTATGACTACAGCAAAGTTTAATGCTTAAATACAAAAAGCAGATTTAATCAGCCCACGGCCACGTTCTCCACTTTTGACATTTGTCTTAAATATTTTTTCTGCAACTATTTACCAACTACTAACTATTTCTCTTCATCCCTAAGAACTGTTTTTGTTATTGTTTTAGTCTGTATTGTTTTGAGCTAATTCAAGATTCAAGATTTTTATTTGTCATTTGCACATAAGACAAATAGTCCATGCACTTAGAGACAAAAAGCAAAATAAAAAAAATAAAGCAGAGAATAGAGCAATCTACGATTAGTATAGTGTAGTTTAGTGTAGACACTGTACAGTATTGCATCTGTTTAACATATCTAACTGCTTCAGTTTGCATACTGCACATTTTTTTATCACAGACAATTATTTATCACATTATACAGAACCAGTGCGTGAAAGTGACCATTCTGTCATACGTGAACATGCCACAGTGTGACCAGCGCCACATTCAAATCAGCGCCACATTCAAATCTGCATTTAACCCCATTCACCAAGTGAAGCAGCTTCCTACTGTT
>JBBPDH010000001.1:32340267-32354207 GCA_037974565.1 Clupeocharax schoutedeni | reverse complement strand
ACACGGCGCCCAGGGAGCAGTGTGTGGGGACGGTACCTTGCTCAGGGTACCTCAGTGGTGCCTAGTGGCCTTGGGGACTTTCTGGTCGCAGGGCGGATGCCTTAACCACTAGGCCATCTAACTGCCCCTCTCTGCACTCCCCACACTGCACTCCCCACTCAAATTGACAGGCTGGACACATGTCCTGGATGCATGCTGGATGATGTGTTTGTGTCTAGGAGCTGTGAGCAGAAAGGGTGGAATGGTTGTGAAGTTTAGAGGAGGTATGAAGTGTCTTAGTTAGAACAGAGGTGGGAATGGGAGTGTCCGTAGCAGATGTTGAGGCCTGCATCAGTGAGCACAGTATGGGCAAGTGGCAGGGGCAGGTGAATCGAACCTGTTGAAAAAGTGATTTTGTTCATTTGCCCACCTCACATCACCCACCAGCAGAAAGTTCTGTTCTCTGTGGCCTGAGTTGATACTAAGACCTCGGCAGACTCTGCTGATATTGTTCTACTGAAGATGGTTATCAGCTTTCTTTTCAGTTTTTTCAGCTTTCTGCACCCTTTCAGCTCCTCCTTGTCTTCTGATTTAAAGGCCCTCCTCTTCTGCCAAAGGACACATTTGATCCAGTGTTTGCTTTTGTGTTGGCATACATTAAGTCAAGTTTTTTTGTCTCTGGTGGGGCATGCCACATTCTTGGTGAAAGTGGGCAGGGTGGAGTACAGGGATGCATGGTTAAAATCACCTGATATTAAAAACAAGGCTTGTGCAAGTGGTGTCTGCAGTCTGATGAAGACGGGTGATGAAGGCAATTTTTCTGACCACAGAGTGGAGAGATTCAAAGGCTGTCTGAGTGGACATACGCCATTATCACAATAACTTGCAAAAATTCACTGTGGTGGTAGTTTGGTTGCATGCTAACAGCTAACAGGTCAATGTCTCTACTGCAAAGTTGTTCTTTCACAGCGATGTGCCAAGATTTACACAATCTGTTATTCACAGAAAGTTCGTATTTGGTTCCCCTTTGCAGCAATAACAGCTTCCACTTTTCTTAGAAGGCTTTTCACCAGATTTTGAAAAGTTTCTGTGGGAATTTCTGCCCACTCATTCTGTAGAGCATTTATGAGGATTTATGAGGCACTAATGTTGGACGCGAAGGCCTGACTCGC
This sequence comes from Clupeocharax schoutedeni, assembly GCA_037974565.1. Taxonomy (NCBI): domain Eukaryota; kingdom Metazoa; phylum Chordata; class Actinopteri; order Characiformes; family Alestidae; genus Clupeocharax; species Clupeocharax schoutedeni. Next base: position 32,353,056 of record JBBPDH010000001.1, on the reverse strand, counting down.
AATCTCCATTTCAGTTAATCCCAAATGTTTTGAATGGGTTTGATGTCAGGGCCAGTCAAGTTCCACACTGAACTCATCCAACCATATATATGTGTCTCTCCCATTCTTTGTGTACTGTTCTGTGTCTCTCTCACACAAACTTACATTGTCTCCAACCTCTGGCACTCTCAATTGAAACAGTAGTGTTTTTTTGTGTCTTTTTAGCTGGATAATTAGATTTGTGTCACTTTAAGGAAGGCTGAATGAGGTAAACACGTGGCTTCTCTCTCTCTTCTTAACTCTCCTGTCCAACAATGACACAATGAGACAAGATGTGGCCTCTATTCTGCTCCCCTCTTCAGGTGCCCCTACATTGCAGGTGTTTTGCTTTATCAAAAATCTGATACGGTTATACACACTATGCAGGTCAACTTTAGTGAAAGCCGTATGTCTTCTGATTTCCTCTATGGTCACGTTTATTAGAGGCAGCGGGAAAAAAATTTGGATAATTATATTGTTAAATGCATGATAGTCTATACATGGCCAAGTCTTTCATCAATTTTTTGACACAACTTAGCACTGCAGAGGGAGGATAGATATACCCTAGTTGGAAGGCTTCTATGAGGTAATCATCCATGCCCCTAAGGTAAATGCACTCTAAGCAGTAGATTGATAGCACCTTCACCCGCTCTTTGAGGCTGGGGGCATTTCAGCTAGAGAAAAAACGTCATGCATTTCAACATACTGTGTGAGAATTTCCTGGATGAAGGTTATGACTTTCTCTGTAAATTTAGAGTTAACTAAAGTGGTGTCTTAGAACACTACTTAGTAGTTCTATGTGTTCTGTATGCAAGTCTAGTGGAAGTTCAACTGAACTTCCACTAGTGCCCCCCCCACCACCAGTAGCAGATGCCTGGCTCGCTTTCTTAGTGGCTACAATTATATTTATGAATTTTGTCAACAATTTTCATTAAACTGACATTTTTTCAGATGATACTTCTTTAGCTTTCACTTGCTGCCAAGTCCTTACCTCTCCGCTGAGATGCTTCTGTTGAGATTAGTGAAGGATGGATGTCAGTTAAAAGGCAAGTTGGTCAAAGTGGTTCAAACTGGTCTAAACAGTCGGGCTGTTTTTAACAACCTAAAGTCTTTGTAGTAATGGGGTTACACATAGGCTGAAATAGAAATTTCTAGACCACTGCTAATTCACATTAATTTAAGTTTATTAGTAACATGGAAAGACAAAATCCAATTGAAAGTACCTTATGGAGAATAAAAGGTTACACTATGAAGTTAAATGAACATATGAAACCAATAGAAGGAGGGACCTGATGGCCTGGAGGTTCAAACGCGGAAACTACTTGCAGCGAGGTGACAGTTAATCACTGTACCAAAAAATCACAATATTCTCAAATACAGGACTTACGCATTTAGCCTCTCTGCTATATTCTGCCAAGCCACCACTCTGGCTTTATTTATGGCTACATGATTGTCTTTTTTTTCTTGCTCTCATTTTACCCTGGTTCCACGTCTCGGCAATCAATTCATTTGGGCTTCTTAAATATCTCGGGTGTGTGCGCTAAGCCAGACTATGCAGGTCTACCTTGCACTACCCCTGATTGGGAAAACCTAGAACATGTTAGTGGAACAACTTGAGGCTTAATTGGGAGATGGCGCTAGTTCAAGTCTCACTTTTTCGGGTTTATTTAACTACTTTCATGGAATACCCCATTTGTTACCCCATCTCTCACAGCAGCTACTTGTCCATCACCTGTAAATATAAATGTCCTTGTCTTTGTGTCTTTGTTTGTCCACCTTGAAACTACCTTGCTTCCTGCCTTGTCCCTGCCCTTGATATATTCTGTTTTGTCTTACCTAAGTGGGTAGTAGTAGTAGTTCACAGTGATAAAGTAATAATTGTTGAAAAACACTTATTTATAGCTACTGTTGACTTCACCCAAATGGTAATGGAGTATTTTCACTACTGGCCATACTCTTAATTGAATCCAGCAATCTAATAACACTACCTCATTACACACGAGTTTCATCACAATGATACTAATCCCTGCCCTCAAACAATAACATATGCTACAGATCTTAGTTGAAAACCTTGAAAACCTCGCTGACTCTCTATCTGGTCCAGCAGATAATCTAAGTGTAAAATGATCTAAGATGTAAAATATTGGATAGAAAATGTAAAGGTGTGATCTAATGCAAAACATTTAAAAAGTAAATGTAAATGGCAACCTTAGAAACTACAACAGAGCAATTAGTCTGTCATGTTTAGCGTTCTCTCATCTCTCACTGAATCTAACAAAAAATTATCAGAACAATTTCTAAATTAACTCAGGACCAAGTGGGGTACAGTATCTTAGATACCTGCAACATATCGTAGTGATGATGGACCTTTTAAACAATTACAAGCTATTAGACAAGAAATTCACGTCCGCTGTCTGACGCGGCCAGTGCAGATGCTGTTCAAAATGTAGTCACATCAACAAGCAGAATTCACTATGATCATCCTCTAATCAAAATCTTTATTACACTTTATTCAGTTTCTATGAGCCTGAATAAAGAAATCTTACCAGCAATAATCAGGGTTGTTTTAGCTGGTAAACTCCTTACTTAATATTGGTCATTTCTCAAAAGTCTTTCAACTAATGATTATTATCAAGCTGCTGTTAAAATGTTTTGATTCATGTGAGCTCTTAAATTACAGACCTATTTTTATTATTTATTATTTTATTTTAGATTTTTAGTGGCCCAACAGTTATGGCCCAACAGTTATGTTTGCTTCTGTATAAGACATAAATATGTGAAAAATTACAACCTGGATTCTGACCTCATCAGAGAACCAAAACAGCCCTATTAAAGATAGTAAAAAATTATATATCTGCTGGTTTTGTTTATTCACTGTAAGCCACTCTGTACCATTAAACAAACTATGCACATATTGGTACTATTACTAAAATAGTACCAATATGTGTGGGGGTGGAGGTAGCTCAGTGGGTAGGATACTTGCCTCTGGACCAAGAGGCAATGGGTTCGCATCCTACCTACAGCACCACCACTGGGTCCCTGAGCAAGACCCTTAACCCCAAGTTGCTCCAGGGAGAGACTGCCCCCTGTAGTTAGAGATTGAAAGTCGCTTTGGATAAAAGCGTCTGATAAATGCCGTAAATGTAAATGTAAATGTAAAATATTGCATGATGCAGAAAAATGAGTTTAGCTTTTATTACCTTCAGACCTGATTACAGTAATGCCCTGCTGTCAGGCTGAACCTAAAAAACTATACCTAGTCCAGAAAGCGACAGCTATATTCATTAGAACAGGGAAATTTGACAACATGGGTCAGTCCAATTTTGGGCCAATCCAATTTTGTACATTTATGTTTACATTTACAGCATTTAGTAGACGCTCTTATCCAGAGCGATGTACATCAGTGCTTAAGTCGTCCACATCGGTTCTTCAAACCTGTAAAGCTATACTTAAATGAACATCTGCTTTTAGCCAAGTTACTACTAGCTAGGTTACACACCTTAAAAACCCTTTGAAAAAAACTCAGAGGTTAATACAAAAGAAAGGAAAAGTAGTTAAGAGGGTAAGTGCCCAAGGGTTCTTTTTTTAATACATAAGAAAAGATATATAAGAAATATCAAAAGGGAGTTCATTCGACCCCTGTGGGTCCAAGACTGAAAAGAGTCTTGATGCAGTGGAGGGTCAAGGCGAGCGGTGCTTGAAGCTCTGAGAGGATGTGAAGTGACGTGCTGCCTTGAAGTGTGAAGTGTGCGGTAATAATAATAATAATAATAGATTCTATTTATAGAGCGCTTTTAAAAATACTCAAATACGCTTTACATAAAATTGAAAAGTTTAAAATTTATATTATAAACACTTACATACAAGCAAAAAATTATATAGTTATGCAACACAAGTAGGAACAAATGAAAGAGACCAGGTAAACACACACATGTGGGTAAAATAACAGAGGAAGGAGGCCATAAGCAGATTTGAAGAGATGGGTTTTGAGAAGAGACTTGAAAGTTGCAAGGTGTCTGATGGGTTGTAGAAGGGAGTTCCAGAGGGAAATGGCTACAGCGAAGGCTCGGTCACTCCGGGTTTGGTGTTTTGTCCTGACAGGTGGACGTAGGTTGGCATCTGCAGAGCAAAGGTGACAAGAAGGAGTGTAGTAGTGGAGTAGTTCCAAAAGGTAGGAGGGGGCCTGGTTGTGGAGAGCTTTGAAGGTGAGGAGGATGAATTTGAACTGTATGTGATGGGTAATAGGAAGGCAGTGTAGGGTCAGGAGTCGGGAGAGTGTGAGAAGCCGGGCTGCAGAATTCTGAATGTATTGTAATTTGTTAAGCAGTTTGGAGGGTAAGCCGTAAAGAATGCGCTGCCTTGATCAGTGCCGATGCTGAATCAGCTGAAGTGGCCTTGTTACCTTCAGTGTAGATCCAGCCAGTAGAGAGTTGCAGTAGTCCAGTTTAAAGATGACCAGAGACTGGACAAGTAACTGTTCGACCCTTTCTAACTGCTTCAGTGGTGAGAAAGGGTCGAATTCTTCTGTAGTTGTAAAGAAGGTATGTGCTTGAGAGGTGGTCAACATGCAATGGAAATTATAGTTCTTCATCCAGCATGATACAAAGATTTCTTACCATTGAGGGGATGATTTCTCAGCGAAACAGTAGGTTGTGTCTTGTGATGGATCTTTGATGAGAAGGAGCTTAGTCTTGATGGGATTCAGCATGAGGTAGTGGGCCACTGTCCAAGAGGAGATGTCAGCCAGGCAGTCTCTGATGCGAGTCGAGACCTGATTATTACTGAAGGTAGGATGCAAACCATTGCCAGGCTGTGCCCAAGATCCCAAGGCTGGAGAGAGCAGCCAGGAGTATCCGATGGTTGGCGGTGACAAAGGCTGCAGAAGGGTCAAGAAAAATCAGAGCAGAAGACAGGTTAGCTGCATGAGGTTCTTCGTAGATGGCTATTAGTGCAGTTTCTGCAGAGTGCACAGCCTTGAACTTGGAGTGGTGAGGGTCCTGAAGCCTGTGTTGAGAAAGAAAGATGTTAAATTGGTTATAAAGAGCATGTTCTAGGAAGGAGAGGACAGGTACTGGGCTGTAGTTGTTGATATCTGAGGAGTCCAGCATGGGTTTCTTCAGAATTGGTGTCAGCATTTCAGACTTGAAAGCAGATGGGACATGGCCAGTCGTTAAGGAACCATTGATGATGTAGGCGATATACAGGGCTAGATCCAAAGTTGTCATCTGGAGCGTACTCCACGGACTAGGATCGAGTGGAGATGTGGTGGGTTTAATGGACATCAGGAGCAATGAAACATCCTCAAGAGAGAGAGGTGAGAAGCTGGACATGGCTGATAAAGGACAATGATATGGAGTTTAGTTGGATATGTTTTGTACCAGGATGGACGTAAAAGGGTGAGATGTTGAGCTGGGAAAGACTGAGAGACATCTACTTGAGAGAAGCAAACATATTCCCCCTCCTCTGTCTGAAGCGTGAGGAGAGTGAGATAAAGAAAAGGCAGGGGAGAAAGGAACTGGGGTAGAACTGATCTCATGCTATAAACCTTCACACTCACTTGAATCTCAAAGTGCTAGCTATCTACAGGTACAATTATGAGAGCTTCAGCACAGGAAAGAGCCTTTTGTATAAAGACCTAGACTGACTGTGTGCATTCCACTTCCCCCATCCAAGGGCGATTGCTGTTCAAGGGTCAGGCATAGATTATTGTTCCCATAGCTATGAACTAGAGCCTTTCAAACTACACCTCACACAGACTGCAACACAAACTACCACTATTTATTCCTAACTATACCATGGACTGCCACAAGGTCTTTTATTGTTAGTTATTAAGATAGACATCTCTTTTTCACTTTCCAGGTCAACCAGAGGAGGATGTGTTGGGTTTCTTCTAGCTTTAGGGAGTTTTTCCTTGCCGCTGTTGTTTTTGGCTGGCTCACTAGGGGCTTGGACCTAAATTCTGTATAGTTGCTTTGTGACAACTTTGGTTGAACTGAATTTAATTTACAGGCAGAATCTATGCAAGAACTTTAGAATTCACTGTTCCTGACCATTATAACTCCAAAGGTAAAACACAGTAACACCTCATTCATTATTAATTACGAGTTACAATGTGTTTGACTTTATAAAAGTGCTCTTGTTCATTTTTAACTACTAAAGTGAAAGTGAACATTTGTCATACGTGAACACACCACTGCACAGTGTGAACAGCACAAAATTCAACCTCTGCATTTAACCCATTCATCAAGTGAAGCAGGGGGCAGCCATGAACACAGCGCCAGGGGAGCAATGTATGGGGACGGTACCTTGCTCAGGGTACCTCAGCAGTGCCTAGCGGTCTTGGGGATCGAACCCGGACTTTCTGGTCGCAGGGCTAATGCCCTAACCACTAGGCCAGCAGCTGCCCCCTAAGAACATAAACAGCATACTTCAGTAATCAGAATCAGAAAACTTTATTCATCCCGAAGGAAATTGTTCGAATTTCCTTCGGGATGAATGGTAATTGTTATTACCATATTTTCACTTTAAATAATGTCTTAGGAAGCACACATACTACCATACATGAAGAAACATGAGGTTTCCAGTAAAAAAAAAAAAAAAAAGATTAGGAGAGTCTCACCTTTAAGTGCAGTATGGGGTGCATATGAACAGGCCCCTGATGATGTCTTTTTGTGATAACATCAATAAAGATAATAACATGATTTCAGGCACTGTTATGTTGGAATATGCTAATTTATCAGTTTACCAGGTTAAATGCTAGATTTGTAAAGAGAACAGTTCGTGTTAATTAGATCAGTAATTTTTTTTTCATAAAGGGTCCATTTTAACTATGAACTAAGAAGTTCTTTGAAAGAGTCAGTAGTTCCTGTTTAGTTAATAGGTGACTACTCTAATCATGATCTCTACTAATACCTAACCAGGTGTCATTGGTAGTTAATATTAGTGATTTAGGTGTTAACCTCAACACTGCTCATTCAACACACCAGTTTAAGTTAATTTAATGGCACGAGGAACCTCAAATAAAACACATCATGCCTCATAATAAGAATATTTCCTATATAGCTACCGTAGACCTTTGATCAGTGCAATTCTATTCTAGTTAACAGATTAATCTAAATGTGCAGAAGTGGTGTAATAGACAGACACAGGTGCTTCATTTACTAACATGAAACTACTCCATATTGCTGGGCATGCTGGCTGCTTTTTAGCTTCTCATTAACCAGACCTTCTACACGAGACGCTCAAGCAGCTAACTGATTCCAGCTCTTCGAAACTAATTTTGATCATATAAAATACATTTTAATTTATCTACAGCCTTGTTTAGCAGCTTATTTTTAAACTATGGCATCATTACTTAATTATTGTTATTAGTTTGTGCATGAATACGAAAATAGTCTGAGTATCAGACACTCTGTCTCCATTATTCTCTCTTCTGTAATAAACACATCATTTTTTAAAAGCTCATGTGTGTCCTGCGCTTGTCTAAATAGGCTCATGGATAAAGCCAAGATATTAGGAATTGGGAACCATCCCCCTTCATCCCCCAACACACACACACACACACACACACACACACTCCCTCACCACCCTCAGCGTAGCGCATCGGGTTTGACTTTGAGGCACAGTCCTTGGTTCCAGCGCCATTATATCACATCTTCTTCTGTTGCCCGAGCCTGAGGCGCCTCAGGCATCTAATGCCTTTTAAGAGCCATCACTGAAAATGCAGGATCCATTGGTGTCCTTTGAGGCTAGCTGTTTTGGCATGGAGGCAGGGTGGTAACAGCTTGCTGGAGTAAGGTGACATTTCTGGGTATGCAAAGTAATGGGAAGGGAGGGGAGGCTGAGCGAGGGAATCCATGTGGGAGCTGGGGGTAGCTCCTCAAAGCCCTGCACCTTTTGACTTTGCTTGGAGTAAAACAGATGCTAACAGCTTTAGTTATAGTGTAGATGGCATGGTACCCCCTAAAAAAGGCCTAATGAAGAAGGTAGTGGGTAAGGGCAGTGGAGATAAAAAGGTGTTATTTGGAAGGTATGGCGTCCTTTCTGAAAGCTGTCAGAACAGGTTATTTTTAATGGTGGCTGACGTAGGGGGCATAATCATGAGTGATGGCTAGACCGATCTCGAATGTCCCACAGTGACAATCAGGAACACTGAGGTGCAGCTAGTTTGTCGAGAAAAGAGGGTAAGAAAGAAAACAGGAGAAGAGGACCTCAGAAACTGCCCTGGAGAATCTGGGCACGGGGTGAAACAAGAATAGTTTAATGACTAGAAGGTGGCTTATGTTTTTGCTTTCAGTAAGTCATGTTTGCCTCATATTTCACCCTTTTTACAAACATACTACTGAGTATGAATAAAGGAAGAAAAGGCAAACTAAAAGTGTGCTGACCTGCCTGGATGGCTAAGACAGAAGGATGTTTAGGAAAAAAGACAACTAAGGAACTCATTCTTCACAGTCCAAAGAGATCCTGTAAAGACTGTTGTGTATGGAGATCATTTCCACAGCTCAAAATGTAGTCAAGTCAAGTAGGTTTTATTGTCTTTTCTACCATATACACAGTACATAGTAAAAATGAAACATCATTCCTCCAGGACCAGCAACATAAGAGCAGAACACAACAGAACACGTTTTTGCTCATAATATATATTTTATGACAGTTAATTTCACATCAATTCAGACGCTTGTAAATGTATGGCAGATGTATTCTCAATCTTATTTCATCATTTATTCTGTCCACTTCTGTGTTCTTTTGTACTTAGTTTCCATTTCAGTCTCTAACGTGTAGTAAACTGAAACAATGACTTGAGATTGTGACGGCTTCTTTCTGCATTCATCTCCCTGCGAGGGCCTCTCTAAAGCTAATGCCCAGACATCACAGCCTGCAACATAACATAAGGATTTGAGGTGCTTTATCTCCACACTCTGTAAAACCATTCCCCTAGCTACAATGGCACTGATCCTGTCCTTTCTTTTGTTTGCGTGCATGGCAGATTAAAATTCCTGTGAGGCCACTATTCCATGCTCTCTGTCAGGTGTTCTCGAGATAGTAACGCAGTGAGCAAAGACGGGCGAGGCCCCCTGTTGTGTTCCCTGCCTCATCCCAGGTATGTTTGGGAGCCTTCACTGTGCTCCAAAATGAAGGCCCCCGACAGAGAACAGGTCCGGGGGCACTGTGAGCTTGACATGCCAAAGGGAGGAAAGGCCTAAGAGCCATGGCATGGCAGAGGGAAGCATGTAGGCCTGTATTTGAAGTGTACTTCTATTTCTAACTGCACTCCAAGAAAGACTTTGAGTGCCTTTTTAAACAGATAGTGCTTATGAAATAAACTAAAATAAAAAATGACTAAATAAATTAACATAAAATCACAAAGTATTTAAATAACCTATTTTCAAGAGGCCCTGCCCTACCCAGATGTCATTAATACACGAAAGAGAATATTGGATTTGGTCATTTGATTTATTCATTCATCTTCCATAACTGCAATTCAACTCAGAATGGTCAAATATTTACTTAGCACCTCTGAAATTGTTAGAATTGTTTTACTTGTACAAATTCTTAGATCTCATTTTTTCCATAGATATTTAGACTAGAGTATCTGTGAGCTTACAATGCAAGGATTTTGACGGTAATCAATTAAAACAACATATATTTAACGTAAAGCAACCACATGACGAGGCCTGTTTGTGTATGTCATTAGTTTAGATATGGAGTAGATTTGGAGTTGTATACAGGCCAGATTTCTTACTAGAGCTTTGCTATCTAATTAAACCACAATAGCCAGGGAATTAATGTGACACCAACACTATATATATATGTATATATATTCTGTAAGTTATCAATTGAGGCTTTTGAAGCCTAGCTGTCTGCAAAATTTGGGTTTTGGTATGTGAGGCTTATGGAGCCACTTTTTGAACTGTGTCAGTGCCTTTTAAAAGTTTAAAGAACATATCGTTTCCCATAAACGATCTATACCAATTAAATTAGCTTCCTAAAACCATTGTAAAAGCAAGGAAATCTGCAAACACACTCACTCCTATGCATTCACAGCAGGTGTAGGTGTGATGTCTGTATCAGGATTCTGACTCCCCACAGCCTTACGCTCTCTGTCACTCCTCCCTCATTTTCACCCCCCTTTGCTGTGCATGGATGGCAGCCCTGCACATTGAGATCACAGCCCTGAAGCCGGTGGGCCAGCTTCCCACTCCTGCTGTAAGAAAACCTGCTTCTGTGGACCCTCGCTACACTCGGCCGCGCTGAGGAAAAAAGGATCGGCTGAGGATAAAGCAGAGCTGCTTAATTGGATTCCTGTCTGGGGACAATCCAGAATGGAGGAGATGCTGTGGTTTAACCATGCTGTTCTGATACACAAAATCAGAAGCAGTATTTGTGGTGTGTGTGCCTTTGGGGCGGCTTCTATTAGCTCCCAATATTGCATTTCCATGTCTACTTTTTGTTAGACCATGACACTCCACTGACAAAGACAAAGAATCCAAAGGCAGTATGTTAAATCTCTTCCTTTCATTCTGTTATAGTCAAAACATCAGGACACAGATCTCACAAGTGTTAATAGTAAAACTGTGTGCTCATGCTTTAATGTTTTTTCATTCACATACAAACAGCTGCAGAAAATCCTAAAAATGCTACAAATTAGGTGTTTATTTCATTGAATTCTCTGTTCACTGTAATCTGCATAGGTTCATACTGGGGGTTAGAAATGACCCAGTCACTAATTCACAGGTTCATTTTATAAGCTATTGCTTGTTTTACACCTGAAGTTACTTTTATGTGGAATGCCACCACAATGCAGGATAATTACGAGACGCAATCAAGAGCACAGAGTGGGTTGTTTTTGACAAAGAGACGGTGAAATACGGTGAAAATGCAGCAGATAAATTGTTGCTACCAAGACATTTCACCCCTCCATGTGCTTCCATTAGTGCTCCAGAAATTAAATGGGGCCAATAATTATACACAGCTTTTTCCTATCTAATTCTTTATTTAACCTCTTATCTTTTTGTATAATTATTTTGGTGCAAAAAGGATAAAAAAGCCATCATGAAACATGTTTTGTGAAACAATGATATGCTGCTCCTAGGGTTGGTCTGAACATGCTATTCATAAAGTAGTTTTAACCGAATCACACAATTGTGGAAGAAGACAAAGATAAAATTAATTTGTTATTGTTTTTAAATTGTTAATTCATTACAGTGGTATTATGATGGCCAGTACTGTGGCTATATGAAAGATGTCATTTTAATGAAAGCTTATTAGACACTGCCCATTCAATGCAAATCATGTGCAACTTACAAATCTACTTTTTGTGACACTCTCACACATTTTTTCAAAGCACATTTTGGACAATGACTCCCACAGAACCATTTATTCCTTGAAAACCATTTACTAGAAGAAATGGTCGGTCCACAAAATAGACAAAGAGCCCTGGGCAGTTAACACATTTGAATGTGTGAAATTTTCCATACAATACTAGTCAATGATTTGGATGCATCTACTTTCCAATGAAATGTGATATGTGTTCAAATGCTGTTCATACTTATGTTAAAGTTCAGGGCTCCTGTCAGTTTCCATGTTTTGTCCAAGTAAACGTAAAGCTTTTAAGAACTGCTGACAATATTTGTCCTAAATGTTCTAATAAAAACATTGCTAAAGCATAATTTGGTAGGAAATGAGAATAATAAGAGAACGGATGCAGTTTTTACAGAATTAATTAAAAGAAAACTAATTTTGTTCACTCAAACAAAATAACTGGTCACATTGCAAGAGGAGTGTGTTGATTACTGCAGTGTTTTTTATACAGCAGTGTTTTTGTTTAATAAGATTTCATTCATGTTCACCTAATCAGTCCCTCATAAAGCAGAATGAGATTTGCTTGTGTAGGAATTTAACAGACACTGGCATAGAATGGTTGTGATACTCATAGAGATGCTGATTTTAAAAATTGTAGTGGTCTTAATTCGGAGCTGTATCACGAATAATGACCATCAGTTAGCCCAGTGTAAAATGGAGGGTGACCTCAATTGCGGAATAGCATGCAGTCCACGCACCTTGCTCTGAGAACGCTCTCAGAATAAAGTAAAGATACCCATCTGCGTTCTCATACAGACACAAATCAATAAGATAACCAGAGTCCTCCTGGTCCTGCACAGGTGAAGCTGGTCTGGTGATGGCTGATGAGTGACTGGGCAGTGTCCACCTCCTTGACCATGACTTATATACCATATGAAATGCCTTACTTCTGAGTCTTATTGCGCATTGCATGACTATTTTGAATGACAGCTGTAAGTGCAGATCCTCTATGGAGCTGCAGTGAATGCACAGCTACTGATTATTTGCAGCGTTCAGTAAATAAACAGGGAGAAAACAATATACAGTAATCCCTTGTTATTCACAGGGCTTATGTTCCAAGAGCACCGCGTTGTTGTGTTTTGGTTAAAAAAAAGCCTTAAAATGTCTATTTTTATAGTGTAAACGCTAAATATGTCCCTAAATATGCTCCCAGAACACTTTAATTTAATTTTAAACTGTGTTTAATACATTACCCTTAAAGAAAATTTACAGATAAATCCATATCCCTACTGTACAGTTTACACTGAACTCCTGCAGTGCTAGAATGTATATACCAATATTACCGCTGTACAGACTGCACTGTACACAAGAGTTTTGTTTGGTATGCCTGTCATTTCCTTTTGTATAATTAGGGTAAATACAGTAATACTTGAATGTATTTTTTATTTATAAATCAAATATACATAT
>JBBPDH010000001.1:32320548-32333006 GCA_037974565.1 Clupeocharax schoutedeni | reverse complement strand
AGGAGATTGGTGAGATAAGGTGGAGCTAGGTTATGGAGGGCTTTAAATGTTAAAAGAAGGATTTTGTACTGAATGCGTAAATGTACCACATCAAAACAAGAAAAATAGGGGTTTTTTTCAAGATATGGGCCCTTGGTTAGGCAAAAACAGTTTGGTTTCTGATTTCTTTCTGATTAGCCATGCTAGGTATCAACAGTGAAAAACCAAGAAATGGTTTACCAAACACAAACACAAACACAAAAAAAGGGTTTTTATTGTTTTTTCTTTATTTATTATATTTGCCTACCCTTTTGCACAATACTCTGCATTAACTAATATTGCAATTATTGAAAAACACTTTTAATTTCAATGCTAAATTTAATGTAATTAATTGATTTTGTAACATCCAGGCATTTTTTGCACCATTGTCCATTACGGAGAATAACTACTTTATAAACATGTCACTGCAATTTGCCAAGTTTGATAAACACAAATGTTCATCCCATTTTATCCACGTATCTAGAATGTCTGACATTTGCCAAAATGCTAGTTTCTTTGTGCACGTTAGCATTTGATACCCTGTGCAATAACCTTATCAGACTTCAGGTGAACAGTGTATGCCATACTTAAATAACAAAGGTCAAGGGACAAAGCAGTGACTTATATTGTGTAAACTCCTCCACCTTTTGTCTTCTGTGGATTAAAACATCCACCACCAAAGTGGCTGGAAAAGGCAGGTAGCTCTACACAACTAACTACAGAAAAACTATGAAACGCATAAACTGTAAATTCAGATATATGTCCAGCATATCTAAATATAACAATATGCAACATTTAATTAATTTATCCCAAAATGCATGTTCTCATGATCCTAGAATACATAACAGCAGATAGTTATGTTATTATTAATTAAAAGCAAACCATTTCTTTTGCTGTTTTTGCCTGTTGGCAAAACCTCTGGGAAGACCTAAAAAACAATTAAAATAACAACAAAGACGTAACCTACAGTATTACAAAAACAAAACAAATGTGCTTTTTAAAAATCCATTCCACTGCACCACAGTCAAAGGCATTCAAATGTGTTTCCAACTAACGAGAAACATACAAATGCAACTGCAACAAGCAGCATTTCCACATAGAGTCAATAAATATTTCTTCTCCCCTCCCTACATACATTTTGAACAAGACAGGTCTGAATCTTGCATGATGAAGACATTATGTGTCATAATAATTAGGAGCACAGACAAAAGAACAACTAATCAACATGCAAATGCATGCAAACTCCAGTGTTTCAAATGAGGCAGATTTTCTACCTTTTTTTCTTTTCTTCTTTTTTTTCCCTCAATTCATCTTCATTGCTAATCATTTGAGGGCTGCCAAATGTTCACTGACACTAATGTATTACAGGTCAAGAGAGGCAGGTCTTCACCTATTACCCCCAAAACAATGTGTTTCCATCCCGTTCCCACTTCAGGCTTCGCAGCAATTACTGCCAGATGCAATCATGAGCCTTGAATAGGAGCAACTGGGGCTTGTTTGTGGCTTGGATTCATTAAAAAGGAGGATGAAGAAAGGAATAAATTACTTAATTGTACTAGGGGAAAAAATGCCAGCCAAGAGATGGACAGTATATGGCCCAGTGTGTGAATAGGAGGCTAGTGCACTCCTGGAATGGAACAGTGGGATAACTAAGTATGGACCATACACAAGATTTTGGGTGTCCTCCAAAACAGATGGCTTCACATACCAGCCACTCTCGTCTTTGTCAGATGCCTGGCTGCTTTTGTTCATCAGGGCTTTGATGCAAAGTTCACAAAAGGGACTCGTGTTTAAAATGAAGCGAGGAAAGAAGATTTAACTGTGTTTCTGTCTCTGGTTTTGATCTTTGAATGTCTATAATTTTCGAGCACCACGTAATGACTGACATTCAGAGTAAAGGGGGGATGCTATAAAGTGTATGGTGTCCGAGAGTTTAATAAAAGTGAGACAAATGTGAGCTTTTGTCGTAAGCATCGTGGTCCTGCTTATTTAGCACCCATTCATGAGACATTACCCAGCTTCCTGAAATAATACATGGTGGACATATTCATGGTATATTCACTGATCAAGAACAATTCAGTGACTTTATGTGTCATAATACACAGTAATAAAAAGCATAAGTAACAGGGAAAACCACAAATTAATGAACTAACTTGAAGTAATGTATGCTTTATCAATATTGGCATGGTTAGGTTCCACCCTCAGAGGGCCGAGCATGAATGCTGTACCTATAAGTGCTGACATCCGCAAGGGATTGATGAAAAGTAAGAAAGTAACAGAAATAACTTCTGTCACAAAAATCAGTAAATTATTTGCCCTGAATCAACATGAAAAATAGGATAATATTTTTTTTAAAGGCTCTACCCTTAAAAAGTACATCTTAAGGTAAAATAGTTGCTTAGTTAAGGGTAAAACTGTGTCTTGGAATCGCAGATGTAGTCCTGAACAGAAGCGTTGTGTGAGAGATAATCAATTCAATCTATTAAGATCTCTGTCTGAAAATGAAAGTGCATAAACAGCACTCGAGGACCATAATGATGGGTGAGGATGTGAGAAAGCTCTTGGGAAAGGAATAATGGGTGTAACAACAGAGTCCTCCACGCAAGAAAGGAAATGAGGGGGTATTATAAAATCAACAGAGTGCAGCTCACTAAGATAGGCCGTGTACACAAAGTACCTGCATATGTGAAGTATCTGTGCATCTACAGTACTTGTGTGCCCATTGTTAGCATTTTTTCTCTCTTCCATGCTCCTTTTAGCATTTCCTCCACAGCAGCTCCCTCCACCCTGCCACCCCCCTTCAAGGCACTTGTCTGCCACTCCTGGTGAACAGAAGAAGGCTCTCCGATAAGCAAATGATGGGGATGGAGCAGAATGGCTCTATCTTATGCATAAGCTTTCAGAGGGGAGTGACGGTGTGGGCTGGGGAGGGGGTGGGGGTGAATGGGGCTCTCAGAGTGAAAAAAGGTGAAGGAGGCCTGGAAGGTGTAAGGAGGCCAAATGTAGGAAAAGAGTTCGGGGATGTGGGTATTGCAGATAGAGGAGGTGACAAAAGGAATGATGTGTGCCTGGTTGGAGCGTTTTTTCAACTGGTGTTGCACAGTCCTTTACATATATGTGTATCATCACTTACAACTCAGCTCTTTGATTTGTGGGGAAGTCTGAAATGAAGAAGTCAACAAGCTTTCATGATCAGTTTGTGAGCGGCAGTGGGTCTAAACACGAAGCTGTAAATGGAACAGTGGGCTGCTTGAGAAACCCAATAAACACATTAACCATTTTTTTGTGGCAAATGAGGCGTAAGGTGAATAGTTTACTTCTTATTTTCGCAGCGCATCCCAAAGAGGTAATTAATAATATTTTTTTTTCTCGAGTGATAGGGAGCATTAAGAAATGATTGGATTATATTATTGAGATGAGGAAAAGCAGAAAGATCTTGGATCCTCTTCCACTTAACGACAGCTGCACAACAAATCGGACAAAAAAAGACCAGAGTTACACATTCTTTGATTGTGACCACAGTCTTCAGCAGTCCATATATCTGTTTACACACACAACTCATGCTTTACTTGGCACAGTGGCACACAGGCAGGGGTCAGAACAGACATGAACAGTGGTAAATTACACCTGATGGACAGGCACCACTATGCCCTCTGAGACCAATTATTTCCTAGCTGTAAGTAATTTCCAAGCAAAAGAGACACTCTGTTGTTGCATGTCTAAAGCCGGAGCTCGTCTATTCCATCAGCATGTGTTTTGCAAATGAGGTGAAAGGGACAGCGGGGCTTTGACAGCCATTCTCTCTGGTCTGCGAAGTAAGTTCTTGAATCATGCAGTGGTTACTAGCAAGACTGTCACTCTTTGTGTGTCTGGCAGGAGAACTGCTGACCCTCTGGTGCTGAGCTAAGGACCCGTGTGAAGCCTCAGGCTGGGGCTTCAGGACTCAGCCTCAACCTCAAAATGTTCAATGCTGTTTTGTCAACTACAATATCAAACAGAGTACAGAGTTCATAAGTGTAGTGCTTGGATACTGGAACCCCCCAACCACTAAAAATTAATAGTATGACGGTTCATTTCCTTATAAAAGTGGGATGCAATTTTATTTGTCCATCTTTATGTAAAGCAGATGAAGGCAGCCCAAATTGAATCAATTACACAACTGACACATTTCTATTTAAACCTTATTGTAACCTAATTAAAGTCTGGCAGAGATAGTTAGGCATGAACATCAAAATTATTTTTTGTTTGTTTTTATGTATATATTTAGTATGTATTTTGTGTAACAGGACTATACTAGTCCTGTACTAGCCCTGTACTGGTAAGAGTTGAGGACCGGTTCCTGTGATGTATGTGCTCTTAGCTATGACTTTTTTGTAATTAAAAAAAAATTAAGAATTCAGATGTTGCTGAGTTCTGCTTCACAAGTAACTCACCATAAGAGGGAGAGTGTGGACCTCCTAAATTAGTCATATGTACTCCTGACTAATTGTAGCATATTTAGAAATCGCTTTGCTTAAATCCAGTATTTTAGTAATTAGAAGGCATTCTTGTGGCATTAATAGAAGAAAATACACTATGCCTTTAATGCCACATGTCACAAGGACACCACTTTTTAATTTGAGATTTTTTTTTCTCCAATATTTGTCTTTTTTCCTGCCCTAGAATCTTCGCCAATTACAGTGGCGTTGCAATTTCTAACTGAATGGAAGGAAAAATAACAGACAAGGCAGAGCACTTCATCTTTAGCTGGGGCTGCACTTATGTTGGAAGGAGCCTTTGTGAAGGCCATCTTTTGAATGTGC
Source organism: Clupeocharax schoutedeni (assembly GCA_037974565.1). Classification (NCBI taxonomy): domain Eukaryota; kingdom Metazoa; phylum Chordata; class Actinopteri; order Characiformes; family Alestidae; genus Clupeocharax; species Clupeocharax schoutedeni. The sequence continues at coordinate 32,328,186 of JBBPDH010000001.1, read as the reverse complement.
AGTCGAGGTCATTCATTAATTCAGAGTCTGGCATTTAGTAAGTACATCATAAGAAACGGAAAGAATGCAAATAATAACATTTCATAATGCAGGTGCACAAAAGATACAGAGTAACTTCATTAATTAAGCAACCTCTTGTAAATATGGTACATAATTATAAATCGCTGTCCCTTAATAGTCTTGACTCTTGTGGATTTCATTACATGCAAATGTAAATGAAAATAAATGCAATGGCCATTAAGAGTTTGTAATAAAATGATCAAATTGAATTAATGAGGCCAATATGTAATTATTAGAACAATGGGGCAGTTCTGTCTTTCTTGGTCTGATGTACCAATGATACACATTAACCACACATTGCCTTTCTTACTCGCAAAGAAACATTGGGACTGAGACTGACTTTGAATTTCACAATTATTTGATTTCTTTGCAAACTGTCAAAGACAACTGAAAGCATTAAGTGCAGACTAATAGTACATTTACATTTTTAAACATATGTTTATGTAATATACTTACAAACATTAAAAAATAAAATAAATGATGTTGTGTGAAAGTAAACATCTATTGATTATCCTTGAAACGTTAGCAGTTAATTACCATCACAAGACAGTAATGATCATCGACTGAGTTTTACACTTGTTAAGACTCATTGGTCAAGTGTGTCATTACAGCCTTAAGGTTCCATGCTCTGACAGTCATTAACAGTCAGAGGTAGTGAAATCGCCTGCAGCAACCTCTTCAAGGTGAGGAAGGGATGAAGGTCGCTAGAAGCCCCCCATAGTCCCTCACCCCAGTGTGTCCACCACTAATAATCAGGGAGGGAGGACACACAACACAGTAAATACTCAAAAACATTACAGTCAGTTTGATTAAGCACTTATGTCACTCAAACTACATTAATTATACAATAAATTCAACTGAAATAATTAAACAATTTTAGCACGTGCCTGGAGAAAAAAACATGGTCATTAATATTAGCTTAGTTTAATATTTTATTGTTGTATATATAGTCTCAAACCATAAGCAGTAAACCTCCATGCCTAACAGTTGACAAGGTGTTCTTTGCTGAAATGTTTCTAATTTTTTTTCTAAAAACATACAGCAAATAATTCATTTTTTTCTTCAGACAATTTCACTTCTAATGAGCATTTTCACAGAGGATGGACACATCACAATTACTGTGCCGGTCCTTGACAGTGAGAAGTTTGCCTTGCAAACCAGTCTAGAAGATTTTTCTTGATCATTTAACTTAAATTTCTTCATAACATTTCAAGCTGTTAAAACTATTAGCAGGTTTAGATATTTACATGTAATTTAAGCATCTTTTGTTTTTTGTTTTTTATCTTTAATTTTAGATTCTCAACGGCTTAGATTGATGGAATGATCCACAGCTGACTTCTGTTAATGAGTTGAATAATCTCTAAAGTTTATCAAATGAGCAAAACCCATATTATCATACAAAATCTATTCAATCCAGTAACTGATGAAATCAATCTTAACAAAATAGATGCTTACAAGAATTGGGTGTTTTGTGATTCGCAATAGAATACTGCTGTGTTCACTTTACCAAAGGGAACAATTGTGCTTATTGATTTTCTGCCTTGGCTGAACACAGCCTGCACATGAGTAGACTGACCTCAAGTTGTTTTGTAAATGAAAGGGCCATAAACAGAAGTAGCAGCAAAAAAAGTGGGTCTATTATATCTGTAACATGGCTTTTCGTAATAACAGTTATTTTTTTCACACAGGGAAGAATATCCTTTTTACCGTCTTGCTGCTGGGGATTACATGAATAATTGTTCTTTAGGTGGCACTCGATGTTCTGGAATAAAACACACATATGTTCCCAAGTGTGAATGTTGACATTTGGATGGTGAGGAGCCACTCAGGGTCATTGTTTAGTAACAATATTCGAGTGCACCCTCAGGGTTTTTTTTCTCTCTATTTCTTTTGTGGTGAGCAATTTTCCATGAAGGCCATTCGACCACATAATGACACCTTCAATGCACTTTCTACCTCTAATAACTTTTTTTATGCACTTGAAGTCTCGGCTACACCCCTTTTGCATGCGAGAGCTAGATAATTTATGAAGAGAAAATTGAAGTTCATTGAATGCTATGAACAGTCTGGTAATACCCATTACTCAAGCAAGCCTATTTGAGAATAACTGATATACAATAAATAAATGTCTTCTAAATGTAGCACACAGGTGTGTATGTTAGACAATTAGTTTATTCGCACATTGCATTGATCTTAATGTTTTCTTTTTAATGTAAATAAATTTAAGGTAACAGCTGTATATTTTTGCTTTTTAAGAAGAAACATACGTTTTAGTGTTTGTGACTTTTATATGATATAGAAGAACTATATCTGTCTACTATGACAGGTGGTAGAAGGCCTTCACCACTCTCTGCAATGACTGCACAAGTGGCTGGGCTATTTCTCTAATAGCTGGTAAGAGCCCTCTTTGCTTTGCCTATCCAGATGTCACTGGTGCTCAGTCTATATGAGGCATGCTTGGTAGCCTAATATACTTGTAATACATGCTGTCATTGCCAAGACATGGGGTAGTTTCAAACATGACGGAAAAAAGACAAAGTTAACGGTTATTTCATTGCCATATTATTAGAGAAAATCAGGTCAGTAAATATGTATAGAAATATAAAGGAGTGACACCACACCTACCAGCATTCTACTACTAAAGCCGGTGACACTGTGAGGACACTCTTAGGACTCTCTTTCAGCCAATGGATTAGATATTCGTGTGTTGTTTCAAAGAGCTGTCAGGGAGCATCAACAGGAGGGGTGTTGTGGAGAGAAGTGCAAATAGTCAAGCAAAGTGAACAATGGCTGCAATGAGGGCTCTTCACAAATATGGCGAGAAAGAGTTGGCCTCACTGGCGAGCACGAGTGGACAGATGTGCTCTAATGTGTTTTGGCTGCCACTCAACAGCACAGCAACACACAGAGAGGAGCTTGAACGAAGATAAAGATGTGGTATTTCTTCTGCAAGCATCATTCAGTGACTCTAATAACTCTGCTGCAACAAAAGAATGACTTAATCACATTCTGATGTTCTGGACAGCATAGCATTATGCTATAGGTTATAAAAGGTCTGTGTCCATGTTGGTGAACATGCATGTGTATGTGCATTTGGTTGTATGTTTCTACAGTAACATACTGTGAAATGTTCCACTATATATTTGCTATCTCCCAATCACAATAATGAAAGAACTCTGAAAACAACACCATTCGGCCCACAAAAGAACACAATTATTACAATTATAGTTTCTTTCTCATTAACTTCCGATTATTTCATCCTGCATAATTCATGTTGTAGTCTGACACAGTGGACATTAATATCCTCCTCGGCCTCCCTTACTCCTTTTGTTAGGAAGTGGGGTGTGATTTGCATTCTGTGCACTTTTTGGGTGATGAAAACTTCACTCTATTAGTCCATTAGAGAGGGAGAGGGAGAGAGAGGGGGCTAGAGAGAGAGAAAGAGAGAGAGAGAGAGAGAGAGAGGGAGAGAAGGCTACAATCTACAACTCTGAGCTTGTTTGAGACTCTGACCCCCTCAAAAATACCACTTTGCTTCACACATTAGCTGCTTACAAAGAAAGAAAGCTAATGTATCATCTAATTGGGTGAGCCACTGCATCTGATTCCTCTCAATCAGACTATTAGTTTGGTAATTACCCATCTGCCTCGGGTGGAAAATGGCAAGGCGAACACCAAGCTAATAACATTCTCAAGGGCTCTCCAGAGCTGACAGGATGAGGCTGATGTTGGGTGATGCAGTCTCAAACTATTTCAGCACCAGGATGAAAACATTAACCAAACCCTGTTTGCCAACTTCCCCAAATTGTGTTTATTCAATAATTTACTTATACACAGATTGTTCCACTTTGCATCTATTTCCCCCCCCTTTTCACTGCTAATATTAATCACATTAAGGAAAGAGGAGTTTTAGATTTAATTCTTAGATGTGTTGTATTTGCATTTTTTGTGATGTTCACTATTGCAAGTTTCAAATGACTCCTTTATTAGGACATATGCTACATAAGCTTGAGGGTCTTGGCTTTGTTCAGCAACATACTCTCTTAAAATACTTTACACAATAATTACTAGTGATAAATAAATTTCTCACAAATATATATTAATGAAAGGATATGGGTCTTGCACACAGGGAAAAACAAATTGTCAGTGGTGTGTGGAGAGTTTTTAACAGATTTTTTGTGGCGTTCCCTGGAATCAGTACATTTTCAGCTTTGAAAAGTAGAAAATCATTTTTCTCAATTTTTTTAATATCTCTGGAAAGAAGACATATTAAAGCCTCTAGGCCCCACCCAAGAGAGAAGTGTCACATGAGTTCTGAGCCTGATGTGGGAATCCCTGTGAGTCCATGTGTGAAAGGGAATCACACATAGCACCCCTGCTCCCATGGCAGCGTGTGCATCCCTTTTCGCAGAGACCCCTGTAGACATTCCAGAACAGTATAAAGACCATGCCAATGTGTTTAGCGCCACTAAAGCGACCCACCTCCCTCAGCACCAGCTGTGGGACTGTGCAATCGACCTCCTGTCAGGTGCTACAATGCCCCGGTCTCGAATCTGTCCATTGTCCAAAGTGGAGACCAAGACGATGGAAGATTACATGGCCAAGACACTTCAGGAGAGGTACATCTGAAGATCACGTCCCCTGTGTTGACCCCTGTCTTTTCGTTTTCATAGAGAAGAAGGATGGCAGGCTCAGGCCATGCATAGATCAATGTGGGGGCTCAGTGCGATCACGGTGAAGTACCCACACCATCTTCCACTTATCCCCCTGGCCATCGAACAGTTTCGTGGGGCGTAGATTTACACCCAGCTCTACCTATGGAGTGTGTACAACCTTGTGGGCAGAGAAGGCAATGAGCAGAAAACTGAAAACTGGGGATTATTCGTATGGCTTGGTGAACGTCCTTTTTCCAAACATTCATGAATTATGTCTTTCGGGTGGTACACAGATATGTAGTCTTTACCTCAGCTACATTTTAATTTTCCCCAAAACCAAATCTGAGCATGTCAGATTCATCTCACTCATGTCTCACTGTCCACTCGGGATCTTAAACTAAAAATGCCATGTAGAAAACTCGCTCTTAGATTCATGGATCCCCATAAAATCATCCAGCGAATCAACCCTGTGTCATACAAACTGTTATTGCCATCCCATATGCGGGTCTACCCTGTGTTTCATATGTCTCACGTCAGGCCAGCAACTTCTATCGGGTCCATCGCCTTCCAGACTCCCAGAGGAGAGGGAGTCGCCTCCAATACCTGGTGGACTGTGAGGGTTATGGCCCCGAAGAGAGGAGCTGGGTCCCAGAAAATGACATACTCTGCCTAGAACTTTTGAGCGATTCTCACCAATCCCCGCCCCTCTGGGATGTCCTCCCCGACACCAGGATTGCCTAAAGAGAACTGGCCCACAGAACTGCCTCACTCTATCATGGAGAGGATGGCGATCTCTGTGGCTCCTTCAGGTGCCGGACGTAGGGAGGGCCTGAGCCTGAGGGGGGAGTCCATGTGTAGGTTTGTTTTGTTTTCTGGCAGTGCCTGACAACCCACCTAATCCTTATTGGCTCATTAGTGATGACGCAACTAGGTTGCTAGACACCGCACCTGTTTTGTGTTGTTAGATTATGATTCCTCGTTTGTTCTGTAATTCGTCTTGACCTGTTATTTGTTGTCTGTGTCGTGCCACACTATGTCTCTCAAGTTAAAAGCCAGTCGATTTGCTGTCATCGTCATTCCTTTGTGCTTGAGTCCCCCTTTGTCTGGTCGTGGGAAGAGCTGGAAAGGAGCATTTTTTAAGAGAGCTTCTCAGAAGAAACAGTAAAGCGGCTGTGGCGGAATCCCGAACTAAGAAGCCCTGCACCAAACCTGCTTCACAATGAGTGACTTTCATTTTACCATTTTCACTTTTCCAGAGATAGCAGCAAGAGCCAGCTGCAAGACCATCCAGGGGAAGACCTCACCACTCTTGTACTAGGAAATATAGAAAGAGGAAAGAAAGAAAAGGAAAAGAAAACATTTCAGTCCATCTAGGTCCACCTAAGGGTGCTGGACCTTCTACAGAGACATGATCTGCACAGGCTCGCTGGGAGCCAGACGATAGGGATTCCTTAGTTTAAGTATTGATTCTAAGTTTTTGGACTGTGTGTTCTTTGAAATCATTCTCTATTAAAAACTCTTGCTTCCCAAATCCCCTTGCTCTTGCATCCTCTCGACATGACAAGTGGCATCTCAGGTTATTTATTTTATGATATGTTTAATTTATCTACTTCGTGATATGATTTATCTTTGGACAAAATGGTTCCTACATCAAATTTTTAGAATTAGAATTGTGTAACAGGTTACACATGTATGAGCAGTACATCAGTCCCTCTATTCATTCAGATTATTTCAGAGTATGAATACATTTTTAAAGATTCAATTTTATTTTTTCAGATGACCAAGAAAATCTAAATTGTAAAAGTAGACCACATATAAATTAAGATATGCAAGAATTTTTATGAAAGAGGTATTGAATAAAGTGTCTTTTCCAAAATGTTTTACAGTGTTAATACCGAGGTGGCCCTTCTAATTGTCATTTTTACATTGTTATCAAATGAATGACAGTAACAGGACTGACATATGAAGTAACAGGACTGAAGAGTAACAGGGAAGATGAAACATTCTTCAGTACACTGTACATATTTGTGTCTTTAAAAAACATCATTGTATTTATTATTGATATTGTTATTATTATATCTTATAAATAACAGTATTAAATTGCATTAGCATGGAATTTGCATAGTTATATTAGTAAAACACATTTAATTCTAAGAAATGTAATGTTTTTAGGGATTTGTAGTCGGAATCTTGATGCCAGATAAAGTTCTTTTAGCTGGTATTTGGTTTCATTTTCTTTAACATTACAAGATGAGTGAGGTTCTGTAGCCACCTTACATCTCTTGTATCAGTGCATTTATACAGACGTCATTAACAAGAGATTTAGAAGAACGTTACTTTAATTGAAACTGAACCATAAACACCTATCACATATCACAAGTCTCTGTGAAGTAGATATCAAAATTCACACTGAGTTGAATTAAAAAAAAAAATCAAGATAAAAACTCCATCAATGTAAGGTAAATAATAACATGGTGAAGGTGCAACATCACCTGACAGTCAACACTTATCACACATTACAGGCGTCATTGAAGAACAGTGAAACAGTGATAACAGCAATGCAAATGATCAAATCATCAAAGTGTATCATCTTTACATTCAAACTAAAACTAACACTGCCCTCCATAATTATTGGTACCCTTGGTTAGTTTTTTATGGTAGAAGCATACTCTCACACTGAAAATTGTAGAAAAATGTAACTGTCAATTTCAAGTGAATTTTAAGGGGGAAAAAACTCCCTAACTAAGAAATAATTCTTTTTCATACAGTCACCTGTTCCACAATTATTGGCACCCCTAGCAATTCCTAGGAAATAAATGTAAATGAAGTATTTCTGTAATTTCTAAAGTAGTTTACAAAGTTGATCAGAGTATCTAGGAACATTTAATTAGTAATTCATCACTTCCTGTTTCCCTGGGGTATA
>JBBPDH010000001.1:32291589-32302514 GCA_037974565.1 Clupeocharax schoutedeni | reverse complement strand
AATGAGTGAATCTACCGGCGTATAGTGACTCACAGATCCGGATCACTTTACTGAGTGACTCAGAGGGAGCCGAATCCAAAAAAAGATCCAAGAATTCCAGCTCTACCCAAGAGTATCTGGCTGCTTTTCTACAAAGTGTAACGTCATGTGTCTATACGCGTTAATTTGCTTTAAAAATATTAACACGTTATTTTTTTCTGCGATTAATTAATCTATTTAGCGCGTTAACTTCCCAGCCCTAAATATAATATATAACATACAATGTACTATATATACATTTAGAACATTTTAAAGAGTGTTTAGTATTTACAAGTGCAGAAAAGTTTTAATATTTACAGTATTAATAGAATGAGGCTTGACTGTTTTTGTCAGGGTTACTGTAATCGTGCTCTTGGAGTTTAATCAAGTTGTCCATGTTTAGGTCTGTAAACAACTTCGCTGACAGAAAACATTCAGGTGCATCATTTGAAGATCAGCTATTGATCTCTCTCTCATTGATGATCTGCGAGGGTGGATAGCCTAAATGTTTTTATATGTACACTCTGCAATCTAGCTCAGTAATTATGAGTAATAGAACTCAAAATACACATATTATTTTGTAGTTAATGTATTAGTCATGAGTGTGGGATGGTTCTGGAAAGTTCAACTAAAGCCATAACACACGAATGAAAAAAGATATTTTGCTGTAATCAGGCCTTATGTGTCCTGTGCTTTTGTGAAAAAAAACATTCACTATGTTGCTTGAATTGCTAGATCCCACAGACATTCTACATTGTGCCACAGCTTTACAGTTTTTTATTCAGTAAAAATTGGAACTAAGATCAGACTATAGAGATTTCACAAGCAGGTGAAATGATCTCTACATAGTTTTTTGCGAAAAAAATATATATATATGAGGCATTCTGTAGAATAAAACTCTCATTTTAATGTTACTTCATTATAGTAGTTATTGCTATTATGTATTACAGTTACAAAATAATATTTATTCTAATTAATCAAAATCTGTAACAGACTTCAGAGGAACTGGACTAGAAAAATCACTGCTCTGACAGTATGGTCGTTATTTATGTGTGCGCGTGTGTGTGTGTGTGTGTGTGTGTGTTCCACAAAGGACGTGTTCCAGGCTCATGGTTATCCTACAGGATGACAGCTGGTGAGGAACCAGGTCCTCCAATGAGGAAACCAATGACATGCAAAAGGTGAAAAAGTCTCAGTTTCCTCCGTTTGCCTTTTCCTCCCCCACTACACCCGTCTTATGAACAGCTTTTTTCTTCACCATGTCTTGCTCAAGAGGTCATTCATAGGGGACAAGAGTACAAAAATATAGATAAAAATATTTTCTATCATTTTCATTTCCATCCACTGAAAAACAGCCACAAAAAAGCACAAGAACATTAACACCATGAAGGTATCTGCTTGTTTTCCTTGAGCACCAAATATGTATCTTAAACTGATACCCATGAAAGAACATCCGTTTTAAAATGTTTATATTCTCACACTTATCCTTAATCTCTTTTAGGTGGCATGTTTTTGTTTTTTTCTCAGATCATCCTTCACAGACACAAAGCATGTTGATGTGCAAACACCGTTTTGTCACATTTCAGTGTGTGATTGATTTAATTACCACAAATGTAAACAAAAGAACAGCAAACAAACAGACTCTTCATGCAAATGTTGGAGACAGATAGAGACTCCTCATACATTGTGGTATGATATGGATTGCTGAACCGATTAAAGGCCGTCTGTTCTAAGATGGTCGTTGCCCTTCTTGGCCAAGAACCTTCCCCATGCATGTAGTTTCTTCAGATGCTGTGAAAAGTAATAAAAAACAATACTGAGTAACTTGCAGTGGGCTCTATGTAAAGGAAGGAGGAAACAGTTAGATAATCGCATACCAGGAGAAAGGCATGGAAAGTGTATATGTACACTGTAAAAAACGAGATCTTCTTAAATTGATGGCTTGTCAAAATCCTTACAAAATGCACAGAAGGAGCCACTGGGCACAACAATGGCTTGCTGTGACATCGACTATCTACGTCATGTTAAAGCTTTTATTTTGAATTAGGGTGCACTCTCGTCTCTGACAGATGAGATCAGTGGTGGTTTGAGTTTGTGTACACCTTAACCCCCGGTTAAGATGTGTTCTTTAGCTTCTAATAACTTCAGTTTTGTTCTAAATAATATAGGACCACAATGAGAGGAAAATCCAACCTTTAATTCAAGTGCATTTATTCAGTGGGAAAAAAATCCCACATTAAGAAATTATTCTTTCACATTAAATCATGTGTGCCGCAATTATTAGCACCCTGATGTTAATACATTATACAACCCCCTTTTACCAACAAAACAGCACCTAATCTTCTCATACAATGTTTCACAAGATGGGAGAATACAGAAAGAGGGATCTTCGAAAATTCCTCTTTGCACAATCTCTCTAAATCATCCAGCGACCCGCTCCACTCCTCTGCACTCTTTTGTTTTGGATTGTTTAAATAAAAGTCGAAAAATGAGTTTGTCTGCAGCAGCGTCTCCTTCCTGGACGGGACCAGCCCTGATGATGTGACAGATGAACCCACCCTATTAAGAGACACAGCAGACCGTCTGTGGGAACCCGTGGCCAACAGGGTGGGTGAGACCTGCTGGTCCCAGCAGAGAGAGGAACCCACTGGACCAAGTTGTCACAACCCCCAGGAGCAGTATATAAGTTTAGAAGACGAAGAGGTTATTTACATCTGGAGTGGCCAACCGGAGGACAAACCGACAATTTTGACTCCAGGGCTTTTCTTCGGCCTCTTCGTCTCTGCCGGCCTAAGAAGCCACGGAGATGGAGAGTCTCGCGAAACATCCTGATCCGCTCTTCTGATCGGTTGCTCCAGGTGCCCAAGCTGTCCTTCTGTTAGTAGCCCCAGTCACTCGAGCACGTCTCGTTCTGAGTCTCGTGTCCCTCCAGCTGTTCTTGCCTGCAGAGGCTCCAGCCCACAGTGGCTCCAGCCCGCAGGACGGCAGAGGCTCCTGCTGAGGCACCTTGTCCTGCTCCTGAGGCCCTGGCTTCCACTGAGGCACCTTGTTCTGCCCCTGAGGCCCAGGCACCTGTTGAGGCACCTTGTCCTGCTCCTGAGACCTGGCCCCGGCCGTGGCTCCTGCTTCAGCTCCTGAGGCCCCGGCTCCTGCCGTGGCACTTGTTCCTGCTCCCAAGGTTCTGGATCCTGCTGGGACTCCTGTGGCCTTGGGGTTGCCTCTGCCTTCCCTGCGGTCTCCTAGTCAGGGTCCACCTGATGCTTCTGAGAAGCGTCCTTTGGGGAGAGGTGCCAGCAGTGCCCTGGGAAATTTCCCCAAATATTATTTGAAGGTGTACTATAGGGGCTCCACCTCAGAGGAGACCCCGAAAGTGGTAAGACTGAGAGGGGCGTGCCCTGGACGGTACGGGAATGGCCCTCAAGTGGAGCCTGGCCCCGGAGGTATCAGAGGGCCTTTTTGTTTTCTGCCTCCTCCTTTCTTTTTTGTTTTGGACTGTTGGCCCGGTTTGGGTGCTCTGGGGTGGCCCCTTCGTGGGGATACTGTGACATCCCCAGTCAGCTGCCGATAGAGGCTGCTGCTACCTAAGAGGCCGCTGCTATCCGCTCTTGCCACTGACAGATAAGATTAGTGAGTGGTCAGCTGTTACAGGTTTTGAGGTTGAGTTTGCGTATATAAAGCCTGTGTTGTTTATGTTTTAGTTGTGGGTTCACCAACACATTAAAATCAGTTTTGTGTTTGTGCAGGTTCTTGTTTTGTGCAGTGTTTTAGGCCACCATGCCTTATGTTTCTGAATGTTTAAATAAAGCTCCAAGAATGACAAAGCTAGAGTGCAGCAGTGTCTCCTTCCTGGACGGACACAGCCCTGATGATGTGACACTTGCACTCAGTAAGTTTAGTTCAGCTAATTAGTTGAGAGGTCAAATATGGCACTTTCTGTCACATCTACATCTCACCAACGATCTAATAAATCAAACATCTTGATGATGTGAGTGCAATTTCACACTGAGAGTTTGTATTGGTCAGCACAGTGAAAAGAATATCCCACATGATGTTAAAAACAAATCATTTTCTGTCTCTTTCTAATGGTACTCACAAGCTCATTTTCTCATGTTAGCAAATATGACCACCTGCTAAGCTGCATTCATATAAATATGAAATCCACAAAACAACAATGAAAAATGGACACAATAGCAACCCCAGAGTTACGCCAAAAGAGCCTCTTTGCTCAAGCCCTCTTTTTTATGCAGCCTCAATGAAAGAAAGAGAAAGTCCATTAGGGACACACTGATAAGACAATATTTACTCAGATGGAACAGGTTCAGGGAGACCATGTGCTCTAACCTTGGTCTTAAGGTGAAGGACTTTGCCACTGGCAGTGTTTTCATTTGCCACTTGGTTTGTTAAACTACTACATTCAAATGATCAACAAAGAAAATAACAAATTTGCACACGTCACACAACATGTGCCAAATATTTTGATGTTGGTATTTCTCCTAGGTTTTAAGTGCTTTAGCATTGATTAAAGTTCTTGATGTAACCCTTTTTATTTCCAGTAGATTTCCTTTCTACTACACGTGTACAATCTGAAGTAAGGTTTCTGATTTAGCTAAAGATGCAAATGCAAAATATTCTGTGAAAAGAGTGAATCTTGCAGAACAAACTGTGCAATACAGTCCAAAATCAAATCACTGATATCAGTTCTATTTATATTTGCGATGTAGGCTGCTATCACATTCATAACATTTTAAACAAGGCTGCATTACACACTGTAGACTTAAGAGAAAGCAGAAATATCTAGATTTTCTGAGCTGAACTTTGGCTTTTCTACCGCACCTTTTAGCTGTGCAAACATTTCTCTCAGTGGATGTGATATATTACTAAATAGGGCTAGTACACTACTACAGGCGTCAGCTGTCATATAAGATGCATGGGCAGAACAATAATTCTCAGTACTCTAAAAGCTCCAAGGGCATTGCATCTCAGTGCAGATGTGCTCTTTCTTCCTCATTACCCCTCAGTGCTCCAGCGGAGCCCTGACTCGGCCAGCTACAACAGGCATGATTTCCCTGATCCTTTCTGTGTGTGCGAGTGTGTGCGTGTGTGTGTGTGTGTGTGTGTGTGTGTGTGTGTGTGTGTGTGTGTGTGTGTGCTTGTGTCTTATCCATGTTTGTTCCTGGAACCTTTCCAAAAGGGGGTTCCATCATCCTGCCAGCAAGACAAGCATAAGAAAAGTCTGGATTAATTCGACCTTTGGTTTATCTTGTGCAAACAAAGTGAGAAGGTCCCTTGAGTTATTTTTCATTGTTTTTTGTTGCCAGTTCTGCTCATGTTGCCCATGTTTGCCTACCTTCCCCTCCGGTCTTTCTCACTGAACTTTACCACCAGGGCATAGGTTGCTTTCTCTCAAAATCAAAAAGTGGCTAAAAAGGTTAATGTACTCAAATGAGGATAAACAACAGCTGTTAGCGCTTTCATATTTAACACCACACATATCCTGAAGAAATTAGAAACTGTACGGTGGGAATGTAACCTGTGGTAATCAGATCTGCTTTGTGTCTAATTTGGGTTTGTATCTTAAACACTTGCCAATATGATCCATTCTTAAGCAGAGATAAAAGCAGATAAAGTGTCAGCAAAGGATGATGGGTTGAGAGACTTGCCCTATTTTTGTGTTTGTTACTATATGCTAAAAAAAAAGAAAGGTAACCTTAAAAATAGTGGTATAAAAGAAAACAATGAAGAGAAGGATCTCATATATTTTCTCCAAATTCTCACAAGATTAAAACCTAAAATGTAATGTAGGATGGAGTTGTTTTTCTAGTAAAAGAGAGGTGAAAAACAGTACTTGGATGCAGCTGTGTGCCATTACAGCACCTGCCCTTGACCCTCAGATCTGAATGAATAAAAGAGAGCTTTCATATGATCCCAAACAGGAACTTTTAGGAAGGAGGTAAAGGGAAACACAGTTCATGTGTAATAGTGCAATATTAATACGTCCATTCCGTTCTCCAAATAAATACATGTTTCATTTTCTTGTTATGAGTTAAACAGTGAAAAAAGATAAAAGATAGCAAGCAGTTGTGGAACAACTGGAATATTACTCTTGCATTAATATCTCATAGAGTATCAGTCAACAGGTATTCACAAGCCTTTTAGAAATGCTTTACAGGCTCTAATTTGCACATTATACTGTATCCCCCAGATCTCTGTTACCCACTAGTAGTCTCAAATGCACGTTGAGACAGAATGATCAAAAATATATGCAGTGGATAACCAATATTGCAGGGTCAGACAGAGTGAGGAGTAGCCCATGGTTGTGTCAGTATTATTTTTCTGGATATAAGTCTTTGTTTAGCAATGGGTGGAGCAGTTAAAAAAGACATGCACTCCCATTTAGTAAGAAAAAAGAGGAACTGTAGCAAAGCATGCCTGAGAAGCAAAAGGAAAAAATAACTAAAAATCAAACGGTAGTGTGTTTTCTATACTATCTATAGAAAACACTCATGACCAAAATAGACAAATGCTCATACAAATGGGAACGGTAAGTCAATAAATCTTAGTTATAAAGGGTTTGTGTATCATTTACACAAATCAGATACATTTTAATTGGAAATTAATTGGCTGAACCTCTCTCTGGGGCCTGAAACAGCAGTTTAAAAACTTAATCTTCGAGTGACGAAAGGTAAACAGGTGGGACAGAAACTTAAGCAGTGCATTGGATAAAGGATAAAGGATAAAGTTTAAATCATTTTGAAGAAATGTGAACATTTTCTTTTGTATATTTCCCAAAACATGTCCTTAAAATTCACATTACCAACAGTCTAAAAAAAAGGAAGACCCATCTAAAAGCCAATACATTTTTTAAAAATAAGTCATTCTCAGGTACTTGAAATTCAGAAATAATACATTTTTATTTATTAGATTATATGCATGCATTTTGACATCTGAAAATGGCATGTAAGGAAGGAATAGGGAAAATGTGTTGCTGTTTTAAAAGAAATTACGAGTGAAAAAACTTACTTGTCATTTCTGAGGTTAATTTTAGAGTTAGGTTTAGGCTCATCATTGCACATCAATGAAATATATCAATATATCTACTCCTGAAGGATGAGGAACCTGCTAGCAATACATTTACATTTACGGCATTAAGCTGATGCTCTTCTCCAGAGCGACATACATCAGAGCTCAAGTTCACATCAGTTTCTTAAACCGATAAAGCTAAACTTAAAACAATATCCACTAGTTAACCAAGGTACTACATGCTAGGTTCACCTAAACAACACCTGTCAAAAGTAAGGAAGGGATGGGGATAATGTTTTTTTATTTTATTATTTTTTTTAGAGGAGTCATGAAGACTAAGGACATTTTTACTTAATTTACATAAATATACCTAAATATACCAGAAAAAATGTAATTTCTTTTTTTAACTGCAGAAAACTACCTGTATTGGGAATACACATGCTGACAAAACAATGTTTCAAATGTAACTTTTAACTTCTCTCAAAATAAAAAGTTATAGGAGTGTGTTTAAATAGTCATGGACACTTCATGTTAGATTTTAACTATAATTTAATGTACTTTTAATCATTTTTCAGTCATTTTTTTGAAATCCTCTTGTAACATTCAATTTAATTCAATTCAATTTTATTTATATAGCGCGTTTAACAATGGTCATTGTCACAAAGCAGCTTTGCAAAATTAATGAATGTGTAATAAATGTGAAAATGTGTGTGTGAATGTGTGTGAATAAAACGCCTCTGATGAGCAAGCCAAGAGTGACGGCGACAGTGGCAAGGAAAAACTCCCTAAGATGCATCCATTAATCATCCATTAATTCTTTTGAGAATATTTTCTTCTTAACCTTTTTATTTGACACATCCATTCAGACACAACTGGATGCATTGTATTTATGACAATTTAAGCAGAAAATTCAATAAAAAACTAAAATAATGTACTCCTATGTTGAAATTACGGTTTGTGCAGAGATGAGCACTATTGTCATTACTATTGTCATTGTCATACAAATAATTATGTGTTTTATATTTAAAATGTTTATTGCGATGCTATTTTTTTTTTAATTCATGACAAACATATAAATAAACATTTCTTTTTAATTAATTATTTTAAGTAGTTCCTTTAAAAACACAGCTGTCCACTGTTTAGTGTTTAGTGAAAGCTCTTGATATGTGGTGTTGGTGGAAGAATGGAATCGTTATACCACAACCTTCAACGTTCTTGGCCCTGAAACAAAATTCAGCATGTGATTTTCTGAAGACATCGCTCATGTGACCATGAAAAAGGGAACACTGTGCTGGACAATGACAGACATAGACCCCCCACCCCTCCCCCTTTGTCTCTCATTCTCATTCTCTTTCTCTCCATTTCCCTTACTTTTTTCATCCCAGCATACCAAAAGCCAAACAATAAGAAAGACTTGGTCAAGATGATTTGCACATTAAGCAGGAAACCTGGTGGCACAGAACCGTGTAACATCACAAAAGACAGGGACATAGAGGATATGTTGCTAAGCGCCCTGATTGCGTCAGCACTGCTAGGCAGTGTGTTTCCTTACAGGTAAACATTTAAATGGAGACTGACAGATATATGTTTCCTGCTATTTAATGAAATAGCCAAACCTGCAGCAGCCCCAAGATCCTTTGCATCACTCCTCAGGTCAGTCAGTTTGTTGGAGGAAGGTGGCGTCGCATCTGGCCTCCCATTAAGTCCCCACTCTAGGGACTCCTCTATTTCAGTTTGCGGGGGCAGTTGGCAGAAACTTTAATTCAGAAAAGCATCTCCAAATTGTGCTTTGAAGGACTGCTTTTAAATGCCTTTCAGAGAGGGAGTAATCAGAGTAATCCCAGTATGAACTACAGCAGGATAAGATGATTTTATTATCTGTAATCGACCTCCTATTTGTCAACAGACTGTTGAAGTTGAAGTTTATTGTCATGTGTACAGAGTACAGTGTACGGAGCACAATAAAATTCTTACTTGAACACCCTCTTCACAGATAGAACATAAAGACATAAAAGACATGAAAGACACGAAAGACAACACAGTGCAGCAGCAGTAGTCTTAAGTTTTATAAAGTACTGTAAACTGTTCTGCCAGTTCTTATGTAACAATGTAAAAAGGTGAAAATGTGGCCAGGCAATCTACATTTATAGTTTTTACAAAAGTTTTTTGTTGGCACCACTGGAAAGCGATGTGGGACAGTGTAGGTTCACGAACATGAGCGAAGACAACACCATGGTCCACAGGCAAATGGCTACCAGCACCTGGAGACACAGGAGATGAGGAAACAATGCAGCTAAGCCAAACTCCACCGATCAATGCACTCCTCATCAATTTCATGCAGGCCAGCAGACTGTTCTTGACCTTCGTCTGCCGCTTACTCACAGATCTACCGAAAAATGTAGGGACAAAATCGGCCATGATAAAAAGTGATGAGGGCACGTCCCCAGCGTAAATGGCGTTTATGCTCAGGGCAGCTTGAGTGTGAGTGTCTGCTTGTGTGTGTGTGTGTGTGTGTGTGTGTGTGTGTGACAGAGAGAGAGAGAAAGAAAGAGAGAGAGAGAGCATTTCAAATGCATTGATTTAAATACAGTAATTTTCTCTTCTTCTTTTTCTCATTCATGCTGAAATAAGTAGCGTCGATATGCTCATGGTAGGAAGAAGAGTCTGTGGGTCATTATGAACCATAGTGTTCATATCCTACTGATGCAATGGCAGCGGAGTGGCCATTGTCTACTCTTAACTTTTTCATAGGACCATTCGGTGAAAATCCTTAGGCTCTTTATTTCTTTTGGGGACAATAGATGTGACAGAGAGTGACAATTTAGCTGAAAAGAAAAATTCGATAAACATCAATCAATTAGTTGAACAGCTAACATGTTACCCTTTTATAAGCATGAGACTAATTGTTTGCATGAAATGTGTTAGTGCTTCAAAGTGTTGCGAACAGAACTTCTCTGTTTTTTTCTATGTTTCTTATTTAGAGAAAATTATTATTTGCAATCGTGTCATTTAATTTCATTTTTTCCTTAAATTGATCACAGACTAGCTCATTCAGTGCTTTGGATAAAAACGTCCGATAAATGCCGTAAATTATTAAAACAAGCTGAGAAATTTGGTCAAAAGTGTCAGAAGTAAATAGTTCACCATCTAAAAATATTGCCTTGTTTGTGTAAAGTTTACTTAATGGCCTCCTAAAATAATTCTGCCCCGAGTAAGGCTGCTGAAAGGTTTTATGGCAGGGGAAGTCCATAATGACCACTAACTGCTATTTATCCAGGATGTTCCACACTGACCGACAGTGTCCTGCTGTGGAAGCTCCTTGTGTGTTTGCCCCAGGATGAGGGTGAGGAGGGAGGGACAAGAATGGAAAAGGACAGGCCAAGGTCAGAGTATGTGTGATATTCTGTGATGATGTTTCTTAAAAAACAAAAAGGGAAAGCAAAAAAAAAATCTTCATATATTACTCTGAACTAATGTAGTTTCTTTTAAACGTTGGGAGCATAGAAAGTGTTGGTTGTGTTGGATGATGATAATGGCAACTGAGATTTAAAAGATAAAAAAGTGAAGTTTGGAAGGTATCATGACGTCTCTCTCTTTCTCTCTCTCTCCTTCTGTCTCTTTTCTCTCTCTCCTTCTGTCTCTTTCTCTCTCTCTCTTTCTCTCTCTCCTTCTGTCTCTCTCTCTCCTTCTGTCTCTTTCTATCTCTTTTTCTCTCTCCTTCTCTCTTTCCTCTTTCTCTCTCTCTAACCTTCTGTCTCTTTCCACTCTCTCTCTCTCCTTCTGTCTCTTTCTCTCTCTCTCTCTCTCTCTCTCTCTCTGTCTCTCTCTTTCTCTCTCTCTCCTTCTGTCTTTTTCCACTCTCCCTCTCTCTCTTTCTCTCTCTCTCC
>JBBPDH010000001.1:32256539-32279035 GCA_037974565.1 Clupeocharax schoutedeni | reverse complement strand
ATTAGATAGACGGAAGACTTGAGGGAGTGGTGACAGGAGGGATGCGCACCTGTTGTTTGCTTTCCTCCAGAAGGAGCAGGTTGAGGAAGTCGATTGGCTCCTTGGAGAGGCTAGAGCTTATGGATAATACATTAGGCTCAGATGATGGAGGCCACACTGTCAAACACTGTTAATGAGCAGAACAACACGTAATTAGCACAAAGAATAACACAACTGTAAGAGACCAACTTCAGTTCTCTTAAATTATCTCTCATTTTCTTTCCCACATTCCTAGTAATGTGTAAAGACATTATACTAACCAATTCCCTGTATTGATCCATTCAAATATGAACAATAGTATTCTTTACTTGATCACTAAAGGAAGATAAGGATATAAAGGCAAATTTCATATTTCCTTGAGTCACGTTTTCATAATCGGTGCTAATTTTCCATAAAATCCCACACATCTCTCATCTGCAGTGGAGGATAAATAAATAAATACTAATTCTGACTGAAGTTTCTGTCTGTTTCAAACAGAGTTCATTATGTGTGTATGATTACAGTTGTAAACTACATCATTTCATTCTTTTCTATGAGCAAATGAAAACATGAAGAATGGAAAGTCTGAGCAGATCCATTCTAAACACTTTCCCAAAAGCTTGTATCACAGTATAATTGCTGGTATATCAATATAATTATAATGGGTACAATCCATTTTTGTGGGTGCATTACAGTTGAACAAATGAGTGTGTAAACAAATCAGAAAGCACTAGGGGAGGTCAAGCTGTCTGGACACTTTCGCCATTCACCAGCACCACCAAGGTAAATCAAGCGTGGGATATTTCAAAGCCTAATTATGAGGTACATCTCAGCAGACAGAAGTGTTTATGGGTAATCATCGGCAGGTGGGGTACTTAATATGGTGGCCAGATAGCCAAAAAAAGACTCTCTCTATTTTTGCCAAGCCCTAAAAAATGACCCAAAACAAATTCAGCATGTTCCGAGTAAAACATTGTAAAAGCATGGAGCTGAAAGCATCCCAGACATGACTGCTGATGAGGAGCTGGAGGACTGATCTGAATGGTAATAACACGGATGAGGCTGGAAGAAGAAATCTGTTTAAAAGTGTGTCATGCTTTTATTGCCAAAACTCTTTCATTACCAAAACTAGGACGAACAGAAAAAAAAGAAAGAAAAGAAAAAAGAAAAAAAAAATAGTTTTTGCCTTGATATCAACAATGACCCAGCATCTCAAGCCAAACCTGTCCAGTCCAGTAGTCACTCAGACATAATAACAATGATAATAAAGGTTCTCAACACTCTCCTCTGCCACATCTAAAATTCAAGTAATGTTGGGGTATTTTAAACATTTTTTCTATTTTACAGTACCAGATTATTAGGCAATGTGACTGTGAGTGTGAAGCCGTTTTATTAAGACAGCTGAAAAAGCACGCCCCAGGTGTATCTCTTGCAGCACAATATTATGTATGTATTCATGTATTTTCTTTTAGTTAGAGCAGAACTCTAACTAGATGCATTTCCTCGAGAAAAAGCAAAGTGTGATTACGTGGTTGCTATAAAAACAGTATTTGGAGACACAAACATCGGTTTATAGGGGGCGTTGTGTTAATAAATAAAACCCTTATTGCCTTGAGTCCAGGTTCAGAGGCTGACACTTAACCGATTAACTGACCTAAGCTTTATTGTACTGAAGTATTTTCATGAGTGTGTTGTGCGTTTTGCTGCATTTGTTTGTTCGCAACTGTGTTTTGGCCCTTTATGGGCACCGTATGCATGACATCACAGAGCTCATGACACTCTCTCCCATTCAGACCCATAAGCCCACTCACCTCACCGCACTCTCTCCCATTCTTTACAGAGCTAACTCAACCACTGAAAACGTTTGTTAAACAATCAATCCTCATGCCCTCATCTGGGGTGATTAATTAGGGGTGTAGAATCACACGGCAGGTGATATTAATTAATATTGTGACAATAGAGCCATGCCCTATTTCAAAAAAGAG
This sequence comes from Clupeocharax schoutedeni, assembly GCA_037974565.1. Taxonomy (NCBI): domain Eukaryota; kingdom Metazoa; phylum Chordata; class Actinopteri; order Characiformes; family Alestidae; genus Clupeocharax; species Clupeocharax schoutedeni. The sequence continues at coordinate 32,277,032 of JBBPDH010000001.1, read as the reverse complement.
GGGGAAGTGGCTCCAACAAATGGATGAAAAATAATAATAATTATAACAAAATGTAAGAACAATAGATTGCTGATACAGTCACACTAATTAGCAATTATCTCTGTGTATTTCCTTTATTACTGGACAACAAGTATGACGTAGATTCTTATATTCCTATTTAGAAGAAGAAAGGTCAAAAATGGATTGTGATTTTATTTTTAATAAGAAAAAGGAGTAGTCCTTATTGATATTAAGGACATGACTAGAAAGCACAACTGACTTGTGGTGGTGGTGTAGTGGGTAGGATACTCTGGGCCAAGAGGTCATGAGTTCGAATCCTACCTTCAGCACCACCACTGGGTTCCTGAGCAAGACCCTTAACCCCAAGTTGCTCTAGGGAGACTGCCCCCTGTAGTTAGGGAGTGGAAGTCGCTTTGGATAAAAGCTTGATCTAAATGTCGTAAATGTAAATGTATATGGTTTAATATATTCAGATACCCACTTATACATTAATAGAACAGTCTTACAGGATTTACGACATCTGGCAGACAGTATTTTAGAAAAGAAAATATTTTTAATTTTGTCTATATGGAAACCTAGAAACTACAAATAGGAGATAGACCCTCAAGCTAAAGCAGGGGATCAGTGTGGATACAAAAATGCAAAAATACAGAATAACTTGCTATTCAGGCCGCTCAGAGGTTCATTCTAAAAAATGTTAGGGCAAGAAGTGCATAATTACAATTTGCTTCCTTCCTTCATCTGTTGTGTCCTTTTATATTTGGACATGCATCACACATAAAAGGTATATTGCATAACTACTGGAAACCCAATATTTTGTGCATTTGAATAATTGAAAACCGTAATGTTTCACATTGAATGTACATATAAGGCTGATTAAGAGTTAAGGGGGCTGATGGAGAAAATTCTCTTTTGTGCAAATTGCCCTTTTTGGTGGATTTGCAAACATGGTCCAGTGCAAATACAAATATATAAATGGAGCCAATGTGATTATTTTAATTTTATTCAGGAAAAAAATGCAGTCCTATGTGACCCTGACAATTGCGTCAAAGCTGCAGCCAACACTCAACTCTAGCCAAATGTCCTCTACCGCTGATGCTTTTTTGTCATCTTTCTTTCTTTTTTTTTGTCATAAATGTGTGAAGCATGAAGATAAAAACAAACATAAAAAACAATTTGATGAGCCCCCACCCCTTTAGCTCTGTGTAGAAGTCAATGGAGGAAGTGGGTGCAGATAGGATTGTTTGCTTAAAATGCTGCTTCAGTTCAGTGCACCAGTGTCTGAAGATCTCTATTCAACCTGGAGGCCAGAGGAGTGGTGGTGGTCTGGGTAAGGTCCCACAGGCATTTAGGCACAGGGCCAGGCGCCTCTGCCAACTTGCGGCAAACACTGACCTGCCAGCTAGACTCAACAGGGGAAGAGAACGTGGACACTTAAGTCTCTGTGGCAACTCATTCATTCAGAAAGCTTATCACATGCAGGGATGTAGTATACAATACAAGACCTCTGTAACTAAGTAAATGTTCAGTCTCTCAAATATAAATTGTCAGGCACCATTATTCAAAACATGAACATAGAACATTTAAGACTCAAAAGATACGAGAAAAGTTTGCTATATGCCTAGGGTCCCGAGTAAGTAGTAGTAACTTTGGTAATGGGATGGGGAGCACATGCTGGATCCATGATGGAATGATATGGAGAACAAGAAAGTAGGAACATCCAGTGATGGTTTGCCTGGTGTAGAGTGCAGACGGGCAGCAGTTTCTTAGAGAGAAGATAAACAGTTGGAAAGAATAGAAAACAGAGTTATTAATTAGTTTGAGTTTACAGTAGACAAAATACACAAGTAAAGCATTCAAATTGTAATTCCAGCAGAACCATATATAGCAGACTGGCTAGAAAAGACTGAGCTGAGGGGTATCACATACATGAAAGTACATGAGTCTAAGTGTGTGTAGAATATGATATAGGAGAGGCACTTTCAGAGCTTTACACCCCAAAGGAAAAAAATATTGTAATAAGTACAGAATTTGACAGGAAGCCAGTGTGGTCTTGATAATATTGAGCTACCCATTTCTTGATTCTAATGTGGGCTTTAGTTACGGCATTCTGGACAAACTTACATTTGTTTAGGTTCAAACTGGAGCATCCTGATAGCAGGGCAGTATAATAATCCAATCTTGAGGTAATAAAGGTTTGAACTACTATATGAGGTAAAGACAGTGTGCTTCTTAGTTTAGTAATGTCCTGGTAATATTAACTGTATTCAGGTAAAAAGATAGATGCAAATGAATAATGATTGCTTTTAATAATTAATAAAGATTTTTTGCAGGTGACATGGGAGTAAATAAGAAAGTAGCAATGTCTTGCATTGAAAACATGAAATGTTAAATACAATACACAGATATCAGCCCCAATAATGTTAGCCAACATTATCCTACCCTGATTATGTAGAATTCTTCCATGAAACATGTTGCTGAGTGTTCCCCAACCATTCTGGGGGCAGCTGGTAGCTTAGGGGTTAGGGCACTTGCTATGTGATCAAGAAGTATTGGGTTCAATTATCAATACTGTTAAGTAACTCTGAGGTACCCTGAGCAAGGGACCATCCCCATGCGCTGTGTTTCTGCTGCCCACTGTTTCACTTGGTAAACGGGTTAAATGCAAAGGAACAATTTTGTGCTTTTAATACTGTGTGCTGTGGTTTGCATATGACAGAATGATCATTTTCATTTCAGTTTCATATTCTCAGATTGCAGTTTTGGTGATGATGGGAAAAAGGTGAAAACCTGTTCTCTGTAGGGTTTTAAAATGCTGATCTTTCTTGGGCTGGAAGAGAGTGGCAGAATTGTTTTACACAGAATGTATGTATTTCTGGTTCATCTCTAATAATCCCAAGTTGTTTGAGTAGGTGGGCCAAACTTCTTTTGATGATAAAACAAAACCTGTTTTTATTTTGATATTTATAATTTCCACTTGTACTCTCTAGAGTGAATGGTCACAGTTAATACACACAGGTAAGGTAAGGTATTCTCAGAGTCTCTACATACCTCTTCCTCACTCTGTCTCTCTGTCTCTCTCTGTCTCTCTTTCGCTCCTTCGAATTAAACAATTATTATTCAAGTGAATTTTATAAGAAGTGCTTCTACAAATGTAAACATGAAGCCTCATCTGTCAAGATCTGTTTTGTTACACTGCGGTAATGTGCCTGAGGTGTCGAGAAATACTCTGTAATAGCAAGTCCCCAAATGGCCCAATTAGTCTTCTGGCACACTTGCCTTTTTACTTGGATTTCTTTGCCCCATCCAACCCCCACCCCCATAACTAGAGTTGGTGTGATCCTGCCTCTAGATAATAGTTCCACAATATCATACTCACACATCCAGACCTGTGCTTCCTTACTCGTGTAAATGAGTACTAGCCCATGCCACATTGTCATGTTGAGAGGCTGCCATTTTTATGTGATGGGTGTCCCCTAAACACTGGCCACTTTCAGTGCCTCGTCTTTTTTTCCTGAAGACCTCCAAGACCCTTCTCAAGCATAAAAGCTTTTAGATAGCCTTCGCTAATGTGTGGAATAATAGCTGCTCCCTGAATCTTGATGGCCCCCCCTAAAGCTGTCTGAATTTGTACACAACAGCATCTACAGCACAGCATTATCCTCCTTTTTATCTATTCGTGTGTGCTTCCATACCTAATCTTATCTTATTATATCTTTCCCTTGCTATTTGGTTTCCCTCATCTGACATTTCTGCCATATGATTATTGAGGTAGAAGATATTATCTCACCATGGATATGAATATTATGAAATGAGAATAATTGTACAATTATTTATGCTTTGCAGTTACAGACAGCGAGAAAGGCATTATCATGTCAGCACACTGCCTTTAAGTGACTTGGTACATTAACAAGTCATTAACAATTTTGCAATTCTCAAAATTAAGGATGTCAAAGAATGGCTTGTATTTACCTCCATCTTTCAATTACGGGCAAGTAAAAATAGCAACCAATAAATTCATGACATATGTTGTGTTTTTTATATTGGATGTTTTTCAATTATTGCAGTTTTGTAATTTAATATTACTGTTCACTTGCAGAAATTTAGTATGTAGCATTTTCGAGATGGTGATTTGCGTATTCTTTCTCTGCCTTTCTCTGAGTGAAGCAGTGGGCAGCCAGCAGTGCAGCACTCAGGGAGCAGTGTGTGGGGACAGGCCCTTGCTCAAAGGTACCTCAGTGGTGCGACTGGCAGTTCCGGGATTCAAAGCAACAATCTTCTAGTAACAGGCAACTTCCTAACCAGAAGGGCACTAGCTGCCCCAACTAGAGGTAATCTGTAAAATTAAATCCACTTCACAATCTAATGTTCACACCTCAAAAGAATCTACTTACAGCAGAATTGTGCACCACTGGTCATCACTCAGCATCAACATCCAAGGCATCTTTTATCCAGTAACATTTAAAACCAGTTGATTTTTCTCATTGTTTGCGGATTTTGCAACTGATAGGATGACAACTTTGAATAAATGCATAAGCACATATTACTAAGACTGGAGCACCACATGTTCTATGGTGAGATTTTTTAAGAGATACTTCAGTAGAGTACAACAGACAACCACTTTAGCATTTTTTAACAACACAATATTCAATTCAATGTATATAAAGATACAGCATTCATGTTTGACATTTATATAATGTTACCTTTATATGTGTACTGCATTTTCTGTACGGTTAAGTCACATAATAAGATTATAACATAATCAGCAGTACTAGTCAATGCTGACAGTATTTGTCATTAATAGGTTTTACAATTATGTACTTGTGTAATGCAGTTCTATAGCATATAGTTTGACCATCGACATGCTTGCAACTAACAAATTAAACTTTAGGAATATAAACATGTTTGTCTAAAAAGCTTGCTGTGTCACAAGACTCAATAACCTTAGCAAAATGAAACATTCTGCCGAGTGACTAAGCAGAATGAAGCTCATACGAGTGGACCATTCAATAACATACCGTGCAATACCTTGACAAGTGCTTTTATGCAGTGTTGTCACATTCCAGTAGTAAAATCCATTTGTTAATCTACATGCTTGTGAATGTAAAATAATTCATGCATAATGCAAATATGTTACATTTGTATTTCATCTAAGCTTATATTAATATCTGGCACTTAGATTAATAGACGTAGGTATAACTCTTTCAGTACTTCCAACAAGTGGCAGTACAGCATGTTCAAGAGAGGGACACGTTGGTTAAATATATTTGTGTTTAAGTTTATTATATTAATATTATTTTATGTCAGTAAAATCGCAGTGAAACTGTGAGTACTGATAATAGCACGTCTCAGTATACGCCAGAATTCGTGGCCGTGGTGCATTTAGTTCTCTACACATTCGAACAAGCCGTGAAGTCTGAAAACTGGCGGAGAGAAGCTAAAACTGACGCCTGTTTTAGTATCGAATTTTACTTTTTCATTCAATATTTTCTGCATGTCTATACCCATTTTAAACAGTTTATTACATTTTTATGATTAATCCCTAGGGCATTAATGCTTCGACAAAAACAATTTTATAGGGAAACGAACAGGCGCTTTGGAGCATTAATAAATCAGCGGACATGTACGTGCGAGGAAAAGCTTGCTTTAACATAAATTGCTGGATATTGATCGGACTTAACAGAATCAAAATACACAGAATGTTAATTTGAAAAATAATAAATATCAATAAATAAGACGAATAAGTGGAAGCCGTCAGTCTCTGGGGTCCAGAGACAGGCATTTATCTTCTTTAAACACAGTTCCTATACTCTGTTATGTCTTTTTCCTTTATGCTTGCGCATCAGTGACCCCTTCGGGAAGAATGCCAGTGAAACTAACAAATACAGGAGCAAAGCACTGATATCGAAGCCCAGAACATTGCTTACTTGAAACTTAGTTTTAGCTTGAAGATTCGTTTTTACTTTTAGTCCTATGCATAGTAGAGAAAGAAACGCACGTTGGTCAAAAGCGTGTCCTAATTTATGTTGTCCACCTGGAAAAAAGTTATATCATCTAGTTAAGTGCCAAATGAAACGTATCTATCTGGGGGAAAAAACAGCGAGAGAAAAAATTATGGCTAATAATAATAATAATAATAATAATAATAACAGGAACACTAATTTGTTTGTTGAAATGTGATACTTCTGTCAGAAATAGAAGATAGGTGGTCAAAGGGTTGAGCTGTGAGTTTCTGTGAGGAACCATCTGGGCATGTGGACATTTGATCAAAAACAGTTTTGGAATGCCCAACATGGGCTCATCTAAAAAGTGTTCTTAATTTAAATATTTTAAATATTACAGCTAAATGTTCACATTTTCACATTCCATGCATCTTCTGTAAGTTATATGGAAGCATATAGCGTGACGCCGCTTTCAGCATTTGATTAGAATGAACTCGAAGAAATTAGTGCCAAGAAAATCTGCTTATGTCCTGCTGTTGCACAGCTCCGTGCATCTGTTGAATTGCAACACGCAGCAAAAACATATCTCACAAAAAAGTATTTTAGGGCTTTCGGAAATTATGCTTGCATATACTATCACAGCGTCCGACCGAATGAGCACAAACTCCTGAAAACATTTAATTGTCTAGCAAAATTATCTATAAAGTGTTTGTGCATTGTGTAAAAGAAGCGTATTCAGAAACTAAGTTTTGAAAAGTTTAATAAAACCTAATAAAAACTCATAATTTCGGATGAATAATAAAGGAAATATGTATAAATCCTGTTGGGGTTTTTTTCTTATACCTATGGATTGGTCGGTCGTCTTTGTGCACAGGAAATTAAATAACAGCGTAAGAATGCGCCGTGGCTTTTGGAAAAGATAATAAAATGGAGTTGTCTTAGATGTAGGTCTTCACTGGCGACCAATAGGAGGGAAGTGATTATCATGTTCGGACTGGTCACAGTCCGACAGAAGCCTGATCAGGTGGATCTTTAATAGGAACGAAAACCGGAGTCAGATTACTGGCGGATCACTTTTCACAAATAAACTGGACAAAAGAAACATTGTCAAAATTGCACCATAAGTTAAAAACTGTTATGAGGAATGATGTCCGGGAACATTTTGATTGCAAAAAAAATCATTTTTATTGAGTTTTAAGCAAGGCGCATTAGTTTTAGAGTGATGGCTTTACTTAAAAAAACATATTTATTGCTTTGTAGAGACTACATCACAGACGTCCTTTAAATGAATAGGGTATGTAAATACAAATTCGTGTTTGCAAGTAGAAATCATTCAAATGGGATAACAAGTAAGCCTGAGTGATTCTGAACATGATTTTTTTTATCTATACCGTAGATCAAAATCCAAATAACGTACTGAAATTACCCCTCATCTGTCGCTGGTGCCTTTTGTTGACCGGCTGTCTTCGTCTACGTCGGTGAAGTTTCGCGTTTTGTATTCCTCCAAATCCGGCGGACTGTTCTTATTGGTAGGTGAGAACGTTACATCACGCTGATTATGACGCGCCGTCTTCCTGCTTCCTTCAGCTCTGTCTTAAAGTGAATCTTGTTGGTGCGAGCGCGCGCTCCGGCCTCGCGCTGCTGCTCTTCTCCCAGGCGGTCAATTTCTATCGAGATAGAGGAGGCGCACGAGAGCGCTCTCGCCCTCTCTCTCTCTCTCTCACACACACGCACACACACGCGCGCGCGCGCGCACTAAACGCTCGCTTATCCTGATTACAATATTCCGAACGGGGCGAACAGGCATCTCTATTCTCTGTGATACTATTACAAAGAAGCTGAATTCAGAGTAAGTAACCTTATCTTTAAGTAGTTTGCCTCTCCCTGCCTCTCTTTCAGACAGAGAGAGTCGCCGTGTGTTTACTTTTCAAGACGCAATGTAGCTGTCTGCTTTATTCTTAATGACGGTGTGGGGAAATTAGTATTTGAACAACACTCTCGGAATACGTTTACTGGGAGTATTTTGTCGTTTGTTCAGGAAATTTGCAAGGCTTGCAAGTAAGTAACGACGCAGTCATTTCGCTGTTTTCTTTAGAAGTGCAATGTTTGAAGTGATTTGTTGTAAACTAAGCGAGTAGTGGTGTGTTTGTACGCATTCATTTGGTTTAGTATTAAGTATTTTTTATTTTCATCCTTTGACCAGCATCGGCTTCGTAGATTTATTATTGTTCCTCGCAGATGTGCTTTGCTTATTCTTTGCACCTTGTGGTTACTGTATCTGGTGCAGTTCCATAGCGGTCCAGTTAGGGCACTTCGCTCTCAGGTCGAATCGTGTATATCACCCAGAAAAACTTCGAAAAACTTCTAGAAGCAGGTAAGCTTCTCGTTACAGCGGGGTTATAACCTGTTCTTGTTTCCGCTGTAGACGAAACGTGGCCAACGTATAACATATAAGGTACAGCGTTTTTATGTTTTTAGGTTTCTGCGACTATGTTTTCACGGAAAATGTTACTGGTTGTATTAACAGTTACAATTAGTTAATCGTGTAATATATATTACATGTTAATTGACTGCTCCTTTTTCTTTTTTTCTTACTAAAGGAAATTCGCGAATAAAAGTTTGCAAAGGTCTTCGGTCTAAATGAAGTAAGGCTGCATGCCCTTCTCAAGAGTTATTGTTCAGTGTTTAACCTCTCACCTTATTGGCGACATCATGCATGTATTATTTCACCATTCCAATACACTTCACTTTTTGAGAGCCTTTTATCAACCAGCCTCTATAGTTGATCGCCTTTCCCTTAGCCCAGTTAATGTGAGGGCCATATAAGAGTTTCAAGATAGCATTGGTCGAATTATTTATACTTTTTATGGTGAGAACAGTGAATGAAAAAAAAATCTGTGTTACTTTAAGCTAACAATGCCTTGTAAGACTGGATCATAGGTTTGACTGCATTACTTCTTACCAGTAAATACATTTTCTGTCTACTTAATCAAGTTATTTGCTCTATATATCTTTGTGAAAACAAGTTTATTAAATAAGCTTAGTTTTACACAATATATACACAAAATAAACCACATCTTCACTGTTTTACTGTAGTTTTCTTATAAGATTACAAGAAATGGATTATGTTTGCAGTGCATAAGTCCTTATGGTCATATGACCATATGTTAATGTTTCTCTGAGGTGCTAAGCATTATTAAGAACTCTGTCTTAATTCTTTAGTTTAAAAAATATTACAATACATTTTAAATGATTACAATATTACATGTTACAATATTTTTTAATACAGTTGATGTCAATATGTATTTTTTCCTGTTATCTTTGTGTTATATTTTGCTTAGACATAAAAAAAAAATTCATTAATGTTGTTTTTTTTTTCTTGGCTAGACTCATATGGTTCCTAAACTATGTCCAGCTGACAGCCTTCAAAAGATGGCACAGTAAGAGTTCCAGTGATGCCTGACCATGACAGCACAGCCCTCTTAAGTAGACAAACCAAGAGAAGAAGAGTTGACATTGGAGTGAAAAGGACTGCAGGATCAGCATCTGTGGCTTTCACCCAATCAAAAGTAAGCATTTTCAGTGCCATGAATCCACACGGATCTGAGCAAGATGTTGAGTGTTCGGTTGTGCAGCACACAGACAGCGAGAAGTCCAATGTGCTTCGCAAACTGCTGAAGAGGGCAAACTCCTATGAAGAGGCCATGATGCCTTTTCCTGGGGCCACCATCATCTCCCAGCTGCTAAAAAACAATTTAACCAAAAACGGAGTCAGTGAGCCCCACTTCCAGAGCAGTGGCCTCTCCAGCACTGGCTCAGAGATACACCAGGAAGATGCCTGCAGCACTTCATCACGGGGCAGCCCTCAGGAGTGTCTGTCCCCCTTCAGCAGGCCCTCCATGGCCCAATTTGACATTGATCGACTGACAGATGAGCACCTTAGGGCGAAACGTGCCAGGGTGGAGAACATAATTCGTGGGATGAGCCACTCTCCTAGCGTCACACTCCGCGCAGGTGAGAATGAGCATGAGGGGGCAATCCAGCCCCCTAGCCCTCGAGAAGGTTACAGAGAAAACAAACGCAAGCAGAAACTGCCCCAGCAGCAGCAGAGTTTCCAGGAGCTCCTTTCAACTCACAAAGAGCAGAAGCACGAGGAACGCCGGCAACTCAAACTGCAGCTGGAGGATATGCAGAAACAACTTCGGCAGCTGCAGGAGAAGTTCTATCAGATTTATGACAGCACTGACTCTGAGAATGATGAAGATGGGAACCTCTCAGAGGACAGCATGCGTTCTGATGGAATGGACAATCATGTCCCTGATTCTGCTCCAGACCGCTCAGACAATGATATGCCTGACCTAGATCCAGGACATTTCTTGGACCGAGCCCGGGCACTCATTCATGAACAAACCATGGTGACAGGGGGAGATAAGCCCAAGCGGGATGGCTCCCGTGGAAAAGGACCAACATCCATGCATTCAGAGGGGAAACAGCTAGCAGAGACACTAAAACAAGAGTTGAACACTGCCATGTCCCAAGTAGTGGACACTGTGGTAAAGGTTTTTGCAAAGCCCCCTCGTCCACTTCCTCAAATTTTCCCCCCTGTACAGACACCCCCAGACCGTTTTGCAATCAATGGCGAAAACCCTAACTTCCACACAACCAACCAGCGTTTGCAATGCTTTGGCGATGTCATTATTCCTAATCCACTTGATACCTTTGGCAGCATGCAAGTGTCCAACTCGAATGACCAAACAGAGGCTCTGCCTTTAGTGGTAAAAAAGAATTCTGCAGACCAGGCAGTATCTTTGCCCACACCTGGGGGTCATCACCACCCTGCTTTACACCCATCACCATTATCCACAACTATGGGCTTCAGCCCTCCCTCCTTCCGGCATCCCTTCCCTCTTCCTCTCATGGGTTACCCTTTCCAGAACCCTTTAGGTGCACCCACAGGACCTTTTCCAGGCAAGGACAGATCTTCTCCTGAGTCCCTGGACTTGTCTAGAGAAACGACCAGCCTACGGACCAAGATGTCATCCAACCACCTCAGTCACCATCGTTCAATTTCACCAGCACACCCAGGGAATACCGAAGTCCTCTCCTTATCTCTCATCAAGTCTGAATGTGGGGACCTCCAAGATATGTCTGACATCTCTCCATATTCAGGAAGTACAATATCCTTTTGATCGTACTTGAGTAAAATACATTTTATTCTGCTTAGAATTATCGCTTGCTACAGGTTTTAAAAAGCAACAACTCGATAATAAATAACATATTTATTAAGAAAACAAATAAGTAGATTGAAAGGACATGGGTTATTTAAACATGGGTTATGTTTCTAGTCCTGTGTTCATGCAGTGGCTTACGGCAAAAAAGAGTTCTCTGGTCGGGAGCTTTTAAGGGCATGTTAAAGGGAGAAGTGCTGAAAGGCCCTGCGATGTTGAAGATACCTCCCATCTTCTCTGTTCTCACACTATCACAGAGAGACTTACAATAAAACCTTCTCTTTCATCACAGCACATGCAAGACTTTGTACATAAATTCTCAAAGCATATCAGATTTCAAAGCCAGGAAGTAAAATGACAAGTGGGATCCTTCCCTGGGAGGGCTTAGCATATTTTGTTTAGAAAGACAAGGAAAGATATCTGTCCATGAGGGGACATATTAGTTCAGTAGGATTTGTCCTTGTTTAATGATATAATAAAGTGCTAAGCCTGACTAGTATTCTTTTTTTTCTTTCTTTCAGAACATTCGTTTTCCACTCAATGTGTTGCTTCAGAGAATATCTGTAAAAATCGTATTTCTTTCTATCCTAAAAAGTGTGCTGTAGTCAGAAGCACTTGCAGTACTAATAGCTGTTGCCTGGCAGCAGATCTCGTCTTTTCATCCATCTTTTTTTCTCATGTGAACAGGTGTTTGCAGGTAGCTGTTTATCTTTTATCTTCTTCCCTCTTTACTACCTTTTACCAAAAAGGCCCCTAGATGTCTAACAAGCTTTAATTGTGCTTATTCTAGGAGCAGTCAAAATTGAAAGAGCAATAAATACAATTTTAAATAATGTTACAAACAAAATTAATTTACCCCTTAAATTAATTTAAAGGTGTCATTTAAAGTATAATTTTATATAATGTAACTAATTCTTAAATGAAATGCTATCATTTGTATTTCCATAATTGACGGTTTAAAATTCACAGTTTAGCTGTAATGGGTTAAATGTACTCTTCTTCAGTGCTTTTCTTCTGAAAGACGTAAAACTTATCAGCAATGTTTTGACATTTGCAAATCAAATATTAAATTTTATTCAAATTGTGAGAGAAACAGGCAATCAATTGTCTTCGGCTGAGGACAGAATGGTCTTCCTTGTCACGCGCCCTCTTTGCATCTCAAGAAAAATAGCCTTGTTCAGTCTCCCTCCAGCATTTGCATAAAGAGAGACCAAACAGTTCTGGCACGGTGCGGCTGTAAGACACACAGGGACTAGGGTGGGGTGCTATTGAAAGCAGTTTGCATGTCTGTTGTCCTAAAGACATGGACATTATTATCTTATTTTGCTGAAACTACAACCTGTATGATCCATTACAGATTTTCAACATGTACTTAAGTTCAATAAACACAAGTTTATAAAGTTATGAAGTATTTAGTTATGTTGATGTTTCTAAAATGATAGTATGTAACTTGCCATACTTTTTATATTTCAAAATATTTTAAAATATTTTTTTCTTTGAGGAAAGGTTAGAATAAACAAATGTGTTTGTTGTCTAATGCTTTATGTTGCCGAGCAGATGTCTGGCATTCATTTATGGATTTATCATCCCTATGTTTTTCTTCCTCTCTCTCGTTACACCTGGCTGTTGGATCAAATTTCAGGAGTTTTTGTCCCTTTCACGAAACACAGTAAATCCAAAACCAAATCCAACACAGCATCCATGGCACCGCTGTTTATGTAGCATCCCACATGGCTATAATCCATGGTCACCCTTCCCCCCCCTTGCAGTTCTTCATATTCATGTTTGCATTATTTCCTTGACTGACCTTGGCTGTGGCCCGGCTTGTTTTACACTGAGAGGGCAGTGTTTACTTGATCTATTTTGTCATTGCGCATATTTTCGTATCCTAGAAACGGGCCTATTTTTCTTGGAAGAGAGGTTTCCTTGTAGGAAATGGGCATTAGATGAGTCAGCCCCATCAAGTCATGCTCATACAATGTTCCAGGACATTACAACTGTTTTGTAAAAGTGTTGAAATCACACTTTTCATACCAAAATCTTTTAGATGTTTCTGTAATGTTAATGGAAACACCCTGAATGGTGATTGTTTTCTATTGATGCAAACCTCTGGGCTAAACTGAGCTTATTTCTAGGGCATCTTTGAGATACATACTGTGATTCTGAATGACAAATTTCAGTAGAATTAATATAATACATATGAAGACATCTCTGTTTCCCTCTAATCTAATCCTATTTTTGACAAACTCGCTGTCTGTACTTTACTACTAAATCATGGAAATGCTCATTCATTCAGAGGGCTGGACTGTATTCTTCTGAATAAGCCTTGAGCTCCTTAAAAAGCAGACTTCACTTTCTCTTCCTCTCTCATTCTCATCGTTTTTTCCCCTCTAATTCACTGCTATTATTTTCTGTATGCATTATGACAGATGGCACAAAAGAGAGGCTAATGCTCTTTTAGTCTTCCCTATCAGCTTAATGGAGGTCACATAGGGTTCTAGTCCTCCCCTCCTTTCCTTGCACAAGGAGCATGTCAATCAACATAAACAGCTTCATTGCAGAGCCTGTAACACAAATAATCAATTTGAATACAAAAATATAAAACATATTTATATATTTATATGCACAGTCATATTAGTGTGCATAAAGAATTTTGTCATTATAATCAATGTCTCTCCATATTAATTGTATATGATTCTTTGTATTTAACACTTTAATTGTGAGAAGGACACAGTGCAGCTTCATTGAGCACATGAACTCACTTGAAGGTGCCACAGTGGCAAATTAGTGCCCACTCTCTGTACTGCAGGGAGGGGGTAGAACTCCGCTGGGTGAGCTACTTAATTGACCTTGCAGGGGCCCATTGATTTAGCCCCACATGCAACTTCATTTTTGATAAATGATAAAGTCTTTAATTTGCTGAGAAAATGGCATGGCCAGTCTGCACTGCAGATGTGGCTAAAGCCCGTTAACTGCCAGCACAGGGGCCATGCCAGGAGGCAGCAGGGCTGGGGTTGCTTTGGGGAAAACTGTAATGCTAGATGGCTCTGGTTAGCCATGGGTCCTTATGGGACTCTGCTCAGCAGCCGTCTGTTTACCAGGCTAGAGGGCAATTCCACCTCCAGTGAAAGAAGCTTTTATTGGAATAACCAAGCATTTATTGACCGTTAAATTTGATGTTGACTAGGACATATTGACTAGGGCTACTTTAGGACCTTCAAAGGGCTTTTGACAAACTGGTTGGAAAGAGAGAATTGTTAGTGATTGGCTGCGATGTATGTTTTTAAAAATGTAAGATGAGGGACAAAAATGTATTTTAGTTTACGCTTTATGTAAATCTCAGTGTGGTAACCATAACTGGAGTGTACTTCGTGTTTATTATTTATTGTATATATGTATTATATATATACACATAATTTCTCAGTAATTTAATATTTTTTCCTTGACATCTCATTTTGCAAATCCAAGAAGGACTGTCTCCTAACCACTTGAAGAAAGCAAAGCTGATGTTCTTCTACACACGCTACCCCAGCTCCAACATGCTGAAGATGTTCTTCTCTGATGTGAAGGTGAGCCTGTTGCCTGACTGTTAGCCATATGTTATGAGAAGTGGCTCTGCCACACTAATCCAGATGGGTCCTGAACAGACGGACAATTCTCTCCCTCTTGCTCTTTATCACTCTCTGTTCCGCTCTCCCAATTAAAATAACTGGCCTTAATCTCTTAGAGGAGGATAACATTGCGAGCACAACCTGCAGGTCCACTTTCCTTTTTCCTCACTTTCACTTAAAAACAGCTCATGAGAAAAAACAAATGCCTACACTGGTGGTGCAAAGAATGCAACATTTCCACTGGACCCCCAGTTCCCACCCCCATTTCCCAAATGTTGTTGTTGGTTGGAATAGCAGGGGGGTGCTATGATGAATATTAAGGGGTTTCGAAGGGAAAGCAGGCGAGTGAATGGAAGAGAACACAGTAGGGCCAGCAAACAAACTAGAGCACACAAACAAAAGAATGGTGTCTCTTATTTACTTAATTTGTTGTTAATGCATCATACAGTGAACATACGGGAGGAGAAATAATGTGACAGATTCAGGCCAAATGATTTAAATGAGGAGAGGAGGGTCCTCTTCTCCCCAGCTGACCCTACCTTGGGTCTGTGGTGAGCGCATCATCATGACTAGTGTCTACCATCCGAAGGGACCTCAGCAGTCATGAGTACTTCTTGTCACTCTGATACTTTAGATTAGATGTGAGTAGGTTTATTTAAAAGTCATTTGAATAAAAACTGTCTAATTAGACACGTGTGTAATTATGGATGAGAAAACAGCTCCAGACGCATTACAGTCCTAATGCAGCACATGAATTCAGTGCTGAGTGCTGAGAACAGAATTTTCAGGGGATACCCAACCGCAGTAAAATAATGAGAGGGATGTGATTTTGTTATATTGTTAGCCAAGCGTTGTAGGGCAGCACATTCACAGGTGATACTTGCCAGACCATTTAGAAGTGTGTTCAGGCCAGACTATTGGATGGTGATCCAGGGTCAGGCTGACGGTGACCTGTGGTTTGAAATGGAAATCCTTCCATTTTCTAGACACAAACGATGGGCCCTGGTCCGACAGAATTTTCTGCGATATGCCATAGACATGGAATATGAAGTGGAGCAGGGTGTCAGCTACCTGTTGGGCAGAGGAGAGTACAAGAGTAGTAGTGACACTGTAGTCTGTAGTACAGTAGTAGAGTGATACAGGCAGATTGGTGATGAAGTCATCTCTTTGGTTTTAGGAGGAGCGTTAGTTTATCGGCAAGGCACACAAGCTCTTGGTGGTGGTGGCAAATACAGAACACAAACGGATGATTCTTTGAATATCCTGAAAGAGGATTGACCACCACTAATTTCTCTTAATTATTTCCTTAATGTGGGATATTTTAGGGTTCTCCAAAGCAGCACTCATTCCACCATGCATCCACACAGGAGCTCCAGCACATAGAGTGTATCAGAGGGACACCCAGTTTCTCTGAACCTTTCCTTATCCAGGCTTACTAAGTCACTAGGAATGACATCTGCCAAATAATAGCAGGAGAGAGCATCAGCCTTCAGCCTTACCATTCTTAGATGCAGGATAGTAATGCTCAATGAATATCACTACCGGGCTTGTCTGGTATTAAAGGCTTTCCCTAACGAATGTATTGAATATACTGATGGTCAGTAAGCACTAAGAAGGAATGCTGAGTCACCTAAAGCAAAGTCTCCAGTCCTCTAATGCTGCCTTGATGGAGAGAAGCTCACAGTCACCCCATCATAATTATGTTCCAACTCTGTCAGCTTCAATGAGAAGGCAGTGCAGTAATTTCCTAGTATTCCCGTGTAAACCACTGACAGGTTTACTTCCACCTCAGGTTGTTAAGTGAGACTGGGCGTTCTGAGCAGAGGAGCACTGGTAAACAGATATTTTAGATCACATAGTGGTTGTGGCCATAGGTGTCGTTTCCAAATTTTGGAAGGTTAGAAAGGGGGTTGCCATAAAACTAAAACCCTGGATAAATCTGCAGTATAGATTAGCGAAATTTAGAAATGGCTACATTTCCTTTACTGAGCATGGCAATGGTCACTCCATCACCACAGGCACCTTAGCTTCATCCATACTTACTACTGCTGATGTTATCGCAGAAAAAAGATCTCCAAATGAATCGCACTTTTCAGCTTTATCTCACACCTCAAGGAGGTGGGAGATGACTTGCCACACATGCTCTGCAGGCAATTTTGAATGGACTGGGAAGTTATCAATGAACACAATTCCAAAGCAGTTAGGTACGTTGTTCCTGAACCCTTGGAAAACAGAAGAGGTGTTTACCAATCTGTTTGTAGGGCATCATGTGGTATATGTAATGTGCTGACGTGCTGAAAAACACTGTCTTTCATTGCCTGTATGCAAATCAGGTTGTACACTCTCCGCCAGTCGAGCTTAATGAAAACAGGACCAGGGCCGACAGGATCAGAAAGAGTGGGTGTGTGTATCTCACTGTGACAGCATTAAGCCCCCTGTGTCTGCCATCCTTCTCCTCCACAAAAAAGAAGCCAGCAAAGGCAGAGAACATGGACCAGTTGACAAACTGCTGCCCCAGCTACGTATTCCTCCATAGTCTTGGTCTCTGGCTCTGACAAAAGATAAACACGTGACCGAAGGGTTTGTGGCTCCAGGCAGAAACCTCAATGGCACAATCCCAAGGACAGTGAGGGGGAAGATGGGCTGCCTTGGTGGGATTAAAGACCTCGGCCAGCAATATTCAGGGGTGGGCATCAGGGCTTTCTATGCAAGTGGCATGTCTCTATGCAAGTACTCACAGATTGCCAGTTATGTTATCATAGACATGGCAAAGCTAAAACTAACTGGTGCTGAGACTGAGGAAGAATTGACCTGGAGCTGTGGTTTGGGTAATTGGGGCGTCACTGGCAAGGTGGTGGATCCACACACACCAGGGGAGGCCTGATATAACACAGGCACACAACAGTAACCAGTCCAGCCACTGCCAGGATAAGCTGGTTGAGAAGTAATGCCTTCTTATACAGTTGATGTAGGACCACTGCTGGGGGGACTACGGGACTAGCCTGTTAAAGTGAGGCCCTCTCCACAGTGATGGGATGTCAATATAAAATAATAATCATGGAAAATAGGTTTATTTATTTGAAAGAAATAGTCTTTATAAGATAATTGGCATTTAATCAAAATATATATTTGCACTACTAGCCATGTCTAATTTGTGTGGAAAATAGATCTGCGTTAGTGTCAAACATATGATTCTGCTGTGCACGTTAGTAATGTCACCCAGAGTTAAGAAAAATTATTTTATGAGCCACTTTTCTTGCTGAAATAACAACATGTCGGGCAGCATTAGCAGCTGAATATCGGGTAACCTACTGGGACACTTGTTGTACTCGGTTCTGTAGAATTTGACTTTTCCCACATTCAGGTTAAAAGAGCATGTCTTAAGTGGTGGTGGTTCTGGTGGAAGGGGGACAGTCCCCAAATAAGGAACGTCTGAAAGAGGCTTGCAAGGTGGATATGAAAGCCTGTATTGTGTGCAGGTAACAGAGGAAATGTGCTGAGTGATATGTTTCCCCAAGTGGCTCAGAGAAAGAGATCTATTGCGAGAAGAATAATCTTTCACAGGGCTGTAAGCATGAGTGTGTGAAACCGTTCTATACACACACACACACAAACAGGCTCTCTAAAGCAACTATACTGAGTGCAGACACCATGTAAGAAAGCATCAGCACATAAAAAAGGATTATTAAAGTCTTTTTAAAAGACATCATAGTGATTTACACCGTGAGCTCTGGATCATCACACTGCTACAGAGACATATCTCCCACCTACAGTACACCCTTTCATGATAACAGTACTCCTTAATGGCAGTGGCCTCTTTCAGCTGGATACTGCACCCTCTCAAAAACAGCAAAAAAGATCAGGAATGATTTAAGAAACCTCAAGACATTGACTCCTTTTCTCTCACTTGATCAAACATGAGGTAGATGCTGGACATACTAGCCCAATCTATGAAGGCAACACCTCTAAAAGTGTAATTAAACTACTGATTACTGATTGATCCCTTTAAAAATAACCAGATTAGTAATGTGATTACTTTATTTCAAAAGTAAGTAGTTACATTACTAGTTAGATTACTGATTACTTCCCCACCCTCTAAAGAAACTCTTAAGTCAGCTCAGACACAAGCTACAACATCTCACAATAATGTTCTTGTCTTTTTAACAGAGATGAATTTAAAGTAATGGCTATATTTCCAGCTACGGAACACGTACTTCTCTCTCCAGGCTCACTTTGTGTTTGTTTAAGCCGTTAAGTCTCACGTAGACGACTTTCACTTTCAGAGATCTGCTGGAGACTCTCAGTGGGTCAGAACTGTTTTGGTGGCAAAAAGGCAACCTATAAAATGTAAAGCAAGTGGTTTTAATAGTATAGCAAATCAGCGTGTAATGACATTATCAGCAGTTTTCACTATTAGAACAAAATAATGTATTTTCATTTTTCTTCTTTTTTTTGTTTTGTTTTTCTTGGGGGGGGTCTGTTTTATATAATCTGAAGTACAGTGGTGGTGTGTTTGTTTAGTTTATCATATTTGTTTGACAAGCAACAAATATGATAAACAATCTTTAATTGCTGACTTTTCATGCTCCAGAAATGTACCCCTTTTGTCGGCAGAATCCCTGGTATTTCTGTTTGACAACAGTGTACTTAAATCCGTTTATGCCACACTGTCAAACAATGTCATCTGGACCTACTTTTTGTTACACACCATTATGTTTCCCAATGGCCATTCTAGAAAAAAAGTCCTCCCTCTCTCCCTCTTCATTTCCTTTCTCTGCAAGCTTTGCTCCTGTGTGTGAAAATGTTTTTTGACAATGGAAAGGCTTAATCTCCATGTCAAAGCAATTTTCATTCCTCAGTGAGCAGCCTGCTATAATTTTGGACTGTTTTGTTTCTTATAAAAGAATTAAGATGGGGTCTTTTGGGGGCCAGGGGGGAGGGGATGGTTTTTGGTCTAAAATAAGTCATCACAAGGGCTACGGATTTCGGACTGTGAGGTCCAGATATACCTTCAAGCGGCGGTGAAGGGCAAAATGCTTCATGATTCTACCACAATAGGTGCTCACAACTGGTCTCCTTGCAGGTCAGATACAGAACTGGTGCACAATCCTAAACATGCATAAAAACACTAAATGCTCATCTCTTTACATTTATATTTGCGGCCTTTAGCTGACGCTCTTATCCAGAGCGATGTACATCAGTGCTTAAGAAGTCCACGACTGTTTTTTACCTGAAAAACAGCTTAAATCCATGTCAACTATTTAACTAAGATACTGCCGTCAGAGCATCTATACAACTGTCAAATAACTAGCCAACACCTAACCCAACAAAACATAAGCCCTAGAGAAGAACACCACAAGTCATAGAGAAGTGGGAAGTCAAGGGATTTTTTTTTTTTTTTTTTGAGAAATAAGTAAGAAAAATGGAAAATTGTGGGTTGAGCTATTATGCACACAACAGTTTTGTATAAAATTTAGCAAAGTTTAGGGCGTCTTAAATCAGCTGGATTGACATTTTCTTCCACATTTACTAACCAGTTGAACATTTGCTTTAGGGTCTTAAAACATCCCCTTGCTTAGTTTTCCCACATTTTTCCCACATCATCTTCTGTAAATGCAGATGCAGATGATGCATGTAGAGGTTTTGGGACGGTGTGCTAGTTTCACACAGAACATGTGAAATGGCTTCAGGTGCCTTTTCCCCAGGTTTACT
>JBBPDH010000001.1:32219625-32233888 GCA_037974565.1 Clupeocharax schoutedeni | reverse complement strand
CTAAAAACAAACTAAAAACTACTTCCAAAAATATTCAGCTTTGATATGAATGAGTTTTTTGGGTTAATTGAGAACATATTCCTTTCCGATCCCATAATACAACTTGCCTAATAATTCTGCACTCCCTGTATTTTATTTTTTAAAAATAATTAAATTACTACTGTATTTACTTGACTTATACAAAAGGAAATGACAGGCATACCAAAGAAAATGCCCGTGTATGAATTACAGTGCGGTCTGTAGAGCGGTAATATTGGTATTTACATTGTAGCACTGCAGGAGTTCAGTGTAAAAATTACAGTACGGATACGGATACAGTACGGATACGGGTTTATCTTTATATTTTCGTTAATGGTAATGTAGTAAACTGAGATTGAAATGAAATTGAAGTGTTCTATGAGCAAATTGGTGTTTACACTATAAAAATAAGTATTTTTAGGCATTTGTTTGACCAAAACTCAACAATGCAGTTTTTCACTATATGGGGGTGCTCTTGGATCGTAAACCCCGCAAAAAGTGAGGGATTACTGTATTTTTAACATTTATTTTTAAGATTTAACATTTAGATTTAGATTTAACATTTAACATTCATGCAGCAAGAAAATTTACCAAAATATAACAGTGTTTTTTTCACACTTATCTAGTATGAAAATTGTGTGAAAATTGCGATAAATTAATGAAATGAAAAAATACATTTGTTAAGCTATTTTTACAAACAGCAACCCATAGACTTGGACTTCGGACCACAGACTTTAAACTTGACTTGACATTGCCACTCAACTACACACAGCATCCAGCTTCTGGGGATCTTTCGAGGAGATGACGAAACCAAGAAATGCAATGGAGCGCTGGTAGAAAGTGCACTTCTCCAACTTGCAGAACATCTGATGGGCTGGCAAACTCTTGGGGAATGCCCTGACATGCTGGGTGTGCTCCTCAAGGGATTTTGAGTAGATGAGAATGTCGTCGAAGTATCATACCACCAACACATGGTCATGTCAACATCTTTAATGAATTGTTCAAAAAACAACAATATAACAAGGGTTTCGTAATATCTGGTGGGAGTTATCTTCCACTTGTCACCCTCTCTGATGTGGACAAGATTGTAGGCACTCCGTAAGTGCAGTTTGGTGAAGATGGTGGCAGAGGAAGTGGATGATGGCATTTTTAGTAAGCTTGTTGAATCCTGATAGTCAACGCAGGGCCCCATCTTTCTTCTAGGGGTGGAGGTAGCTTCATGGGTAGGAGACTTGCCTCTGGACCAAGAGGTCATGGGTTCAAATCCTACCTTCAGTGTATCGTCACTGGGTCCCTGAGCAAGACCCTTAACCCTAAATTGCTCCAGGGAGACTGTCCCCTGTATGAATGGAAATTGCTTTGGATAAACATGTCTGCTAAATGCCATGAATGTAAATACATGTAAATCTTTCTTCTTGACAAAGATGTACTCCCTGGCAGTGGGGGAGGATGAAGGCCGGATGGTCCCTTTGCATAGCCCTTTGGTGATTCCTTCAGCTCCTTCATGACCTTCAGCTCCCAGACAGAGAGAGAGAACAGACGGCCATGGAGAAGTACCGTTCTGGGCTGGATGTTGATGGCCAGATTTTTGGATCTGTGAGGTGGAAATTGAACAGCCCTACAGCACAGGAATGGTGTTTGGGCATAGGCATGATCGATGAAGTAACCTGATGTCCTAAAATCAATGAAAGAGTTGGGTGCAATCCGGTTCTGGCACAACTGAATGCGTACCTGAAGAATGAAGTGGGAAACAGCTGGTATGCAGGAGGTGGCAACAAGCGGACCAGGTGAGTTCCTTCCCCATTCACCTGGTCTGACCATTTCCCAGACGGAGAGGGCAGATGGCACAGAGACTCTTGCAATAGCATTGTTCCCTTTCTGCAGTGGTCAGGGAGGCCATATTTGCATGGGTTCCCGGCTCCTGATGAGTGGGCCTCTGTCCGAGGTGAAGGTCTGGCCAGGTGGGGCGATAACTCTTTAGAGGTGCTGGTTTTTGGGCCAGGGACAGGCTATAAGGGACTGGCCTCTGGCGAGAGCTGATGCACCGGTCGACTCAGAGGCTGATACCCTCCAGGGTGTCAGAAACCGCTCGGGCTGAAACTTAAATAAGAGAGACAGGTTGGTTAGAAAGACATTGCACTTCCCGTCTACACTGTTCCATTTCTCAGGGAGAGACATCTTGGGGGTACGGGTTTAGACCACCTCCTGGGACACCGGCTTTACACCTGCTCCAGAGTTGCGAGTTGCTTACGCAAGCCCATGATCTCCTGTTTCAGTTTCACGATCTCAACCGCCTACTAGGTCACCATGTCAACCAGGGTGCCAAAGTCATCTGGGTTCAATGTTTGCAGCTTAGACATTCTGTCATGAGGGCATAATGAGAATGTACCTGAACCACAGTTAGCCAAGTGTAGCGTAGTGGAAGAGCCCAATCACAGATTCACACACAAGAGAGTCGTAAACCACGCACTTTGATGTAAGAGCACTCCACAAGAGAATAAAGATTCCCACCGGGAACCAACATTCTTACACACAGCAAGTATATAAATAGAGAGAGAGGCAGGAGTATTCACTGTACCAGTAGATTCGGGCTGGAGTTTAACTGACATTGGGAATAAATATCTGAGTGCTGTGTGTTCCTTCTTCCTGTTTATATACCTCTTGACAATGTCACTTCCGTGGCCTCACGCGCATCACGTGACTGGTGCGTGTGACAGCTGTTGTCAGCAATAAAACAGACTGGTCAAAAGAATAACAGCTGATGTAAAAATATATGTATAGGTTTAGTTTATGTGTAAATTCCTGACAACATGATATGAGAATAAAAGAAACTCTTGAATGTTGAGTATATTGCATTCTAATTTTTACAAAATTAAAACAAGTATGAACTAATAACTCTCCACTGCAGCTATTTTTCACTAACTACAAATTAGACATGGCACCATACCACTTTTTTATGTCCGATAACGATACCAATATTGTACATTTGGATATCTGCCCATACAATACAAATCTGATACTTAATCTGAGTCATTTTTTAAACAGAAAACAAAAAATAATGCTTTCAAAAATGCCTGGGTACATTTTGTATACCTTCACACAAATACAAAAAACATACCTGTGATATAATAAGGGAGAAACATTGCACAGAGAACATGGTGTAGTAAGATGTCTCCTATGGGGTGTCATTTTTTCATCATTTAATGCAATTTTCACACTAAATGTGTCATAAAAACCTATTGCATTTTGGGGCTTTTGATTCAACACATTCAAACTATTTTTGTTCAAATTCCAGGGAGATGTTTACTTCATCCCATTTTCAAGTAAAATAAATGAAACGTGTTGAATTTGTTACCTTTTCCTTTGTTAAATCACATTTCTGTTATTATACTGTATCAGTATCAAACACAGCCCAGGGTCTGCAGATGGCGATTCTGTAATTTGAGGGAACACAGGACCTATGATTTCCACACTTTTACTAGCCCCAGGTCCAGTGGACCCAAAGATCCTGTAATACAAATGTGTTAGGGGAGACACCCGGACGAGGTGAACCATATAACACCGGATCGCCAGCAAACGAGGGTCTTCTGAAAGGTCTCATAGAGCACCATCTAACTGTGAAGTTTCATGAAGATTGATGGTTGCCCCATCTAGAAAAGCCATGAGCATGTTTCATGGTGGGATAAAGTATTGGGAGACCAGGTAAGGTGTCCCAGTACATTTGGTAGTCTTGGCTTTTTCTTCTTTGAGTCTTAAGTAACTCCAAACTGCCGACATGTTGGCATATCTCACACACAACAGAAATTCTTATCACGTGATGCATCTTCTGACGTTATGCACGTTGCAAATCCCGCTATGCGTGCTGTAATTATTTTCCATATTTTTCTATTGGATTGGATTGTGTTTTTTTATTCCTTTCCGATCCCATAATTTAGGTCAGGACCGATACCGATACAGAATATCGGATCAGTGCATCTGTACTATAAATTAATCTTACGTGTGTATAAAAAACAGCATGTTATAAATAATAATGTGTGAAAAAAATACTGAAAAAGTGCTTGAAACATAAAATGCCAAATAAACTATTTAGAATTAAATTAGTCTAGGAGATCAAGTCTCACTTCAAAGCCAAGCTTCAAAGTGAGACTTACAATTTAAAAACAACAGTTTAAATAAGGTAACCTTACTCTGTCTCTCATATCAAGATTGTCCCACTCTTTTTTCCAAAAGCTGTAGCAATTAGTGCTTCAAAAGCAAAAAGTATAGAGCAGGTTGTCAGTTGGATTGTCAGGTGCACTGGGGGGGAATATTTATAACCTTTGTAATCCCCCTCCCTTATTCTCTCTGTCTCCCTCTCTCCCACCCCCTTCTATTCCATGTATGTGACATTCATTCATCAGCCAAGTGCGTTTGGCAAGCCCTTTGCCTACAAGCGCCATCCCTGTGACCACTAACCTTGGTATGTCCTGACACTCATGATGAGTATCTGCAGGACACTGAAGGCAAGCAGGCTGCTATATCAGGCTTTTATTGTGTACTTGGGACAGTCAGCATAATCAAATAAATGACCCCTGAAGGCTGTGCCCCTTGGGAAAGGGGACGGAGAAGGAGACGGAGACAGATCCTGAGCCAAAAGCACTTGGGCAAGTCGCCCCCCTGCCGCCCACACCACCTCCCATCCCCCCCGCCAAACACATACACACTATTCAGTCTTGCCCCAGGAAAATGTGTGGGGCAGAATGGAAATCATTGCACACAGTTGACTCATCTACAGTAACTGACTTGGAACCTATCACCTTCTTTCTGATCAGGTTTTAAATCAGCTATAATTCAGTGTTGCATCATCAAAACAAATGGCCCTTATTGCCATGTGTGGACACACCGCAGCATAGCACACGCTGAACAATGCAATATTCTTTGTCTGCATTCACCTAAGTCAGGTAGTGGGCGACTAGCAACACACCAGCCTGATAGCAGTGTTTGGGGATGGCACCTTGCCACTGGCACTCCTGGGATTCGAACCCAAAATCTTCCAATGTAAACCAAGGTAAACAAGGGGATGCCTTCAATATTTAACACACTTAGGGCTGTGTATGGTGAAGGTCCCCAAGCATTGAGTAGCACTAGTCAGGCCATGTTTGATGGGACTGATGGTGATCTAGGAGCTAATACATCCACATAGTAGTGGATTGTGTTTCAATTACTGGATTTTAACTCTACAGAGTAGGGCAGCGTTACTCAAACTTATTTGTCCTGGGGACCAGTCAAGTCAGGCTTTGGGGCAGCAGGGCCCTGCACATAACCCCTCCCCCCCGAGGAGGAATTACTCACCCACAGGAATTATTTTGGCACAAAAAAAGGAAATCCATGTTTTAATGTGATGGGTGTTTCTGCTTTCTCGCCACTAACCGGTCGAAACGAGCGTGTTTTCTGAGCCTTTTTCTGTCTTTTGTTTTCGTGACTCTCATAACGCGTGTGTGTGTCCGTGAAAAGTATGGAGAGAATGAAACAAAGGGCGGGTCGGGAATGCTGAACATTCTAGCATGCTGAAACAAGGGGCGGGCCCTGAATACGAGGGGGCGGGGCACGCAGTGACAGCATGGCTGAGATCAGACCTGATCTGAATGAATTTTGATTGGTGCAGAAGCCTCTCACGGACTGGCACCGGTCCGCGGCCGATAGTTTGAGAAACGCTGCTTTAAGGAACATCCTTGTTATAGAGAGCTGGTCTGCAACAATTAAGTGTAAAGTGTCCATTTGTCATAATGTTTAGCTAGTTTGAAGTAATATCTGTGTGAATGCCGAGACATCACACTGCTTCTGCTGGCTTTGTTCTTACCATAGTGCCTCCTGATTCCATCACTTCCCCAGGTAAGTGACGTATGCACCTGGTGGTGATACAGCAGACCAGGCCACATTCTTCTTTTGCTCCATGGTCTAATTCTGATGCCCATTTGTCTGTTGTAGGTGCTTTTTGTTGTGGATCATTAATGCTATTCACTTCCTCTGATCTGTGTTGTTGCTGTCTGTTTCTTCTAAAAATGTTTTGCTTTAATATTTTTGTTTACAAAAGTAATTAAAAGTCAAAAGTATCTGAAGATACTTCCTGCACTATTTAAAGGAGATTAGTGCTTACTTTTTTCTATGTTAAATGAGCTTAATTTACAATGCTTCTGGAAATAGATACAGACTTTCTAATAAGCAACAGGGATAAAGACACTAAGAAGAAGATTTTAGGAGATCTGCAACTATACGCATAAACGCATTCACCTCTGAGTGACAACACAAGTAAAGTCCAGTGGGATTTGCACACCTACATAAATAAAATGTCTAGAAAAACTGGAGTAGAAATGAAGTAGAAATTAATCTACAGAAGCTGAATATTTAAAGATATGTTTATGTGTCAAATCAAAAACAAGTCAGCAAAGCACTTTTTAGTTATTAACTAAGTTCATGTTTAAGCCTGAAGGCATTTCAAGCCATGGATTGGAGCAAGATTTTTGACAATATTTAAATAATTGACATACTACTTAATAGTAAATACTGGACATACTATTCAATTTATATTATTACTACTTTCACAGCCATTAACTGAAGCCATCTTCATTTAAAGGTGATCAGAACAATTTTTTCACACTGAAGTTAAACATTTTATCGCATTAATAATATGGCCTTAAACCTGCCAAGAATTTGTCTTCTTGGATTAAAAACATTCCTACAGAGACGGGCCGCTTTTAGTGGGAGGTATGGTACATATAACAATCAGAAGGGCATTCAGGGCAGTCCTAGCAGAGTGTGTTAGTAAAACAGTAGTTAGTAAAACAGCTATAGTAAAACAAAAAGCCACGCAGTTGCTGCCAGGACCTCAGTGAACAGAAATCTCTCTTGTCTCATTTGATCAATTCTGTAAAGTGAGTGTGCAAAGTGCCCATTCTGTCATATGTGTACAGCCCACAGCACGCAGTGTGAACAGCATGAAACTCTTCCTCTGTATTCACCAAGTGAAGCAGTGGGCAGCAGGAGCACAGAGCAGTGTGTGGGGATGGTACCTTCCTCAAAAGTACCTCAGAAGTGCCACTATCTGTCTTGGTAGAGCACTTTGCTCTTTTTTGGTTAATCAGAGACCTGAGATTGAAACATAATACATTTATTAATGTCTTTGTCTCCTTGTGTGTCAGCAGGTTCCGGAACGATTCCTGGAAGTGGCACAGATCACATTACGGGAGTTTTTCAATGCCATTGTTGCAGGCAAAGACGTTGATCCTTCCTGGAAGAAGGCTATATACAAGGTCATCTGCAAGCTGGACAGTGAGGTCCCAGAGATTTTCAAATCTCCCAATTGTCTGCAGGAGCTTCTGCATGAGTAGTAATTGGTATTTCTGGTCACTTTATCATTCCTTGATCTGTATGAACAATAAGGTAGCATTTCTATTTGGAACCCCCAGCCACTGTTAGCTGTCATTTTTTTGTGCTGTTTCTTTAGGAAAACGTCTTTAAACTTGAATTGTTTTAATGTGTTTAATCTTTAACTGCCCTTTCCTCTTGCCTTTAAATGGACATTTTGTTTATCAAAAGATGGTAAGCAACAGAATTCTTCATGCCAGGATGTTTGCAATGTGTGATTACAGTTTTTGAATAAGACTTACATTTTCATCTTGTATAGATGTAATTATTATTTGTGATTAATATAATTATTACAATTTATGTTATAAATGCTTGCAAAAAGAACTGTGGTATTCTTGTTTCTCCTGACAGTGCTACATAAAATAAATTATTGTTTGAAAAAAAGATGAAAGGGGTTTACCTTTTCTAGTAATAAATATTTTCAGTCTATATGTTTTTCAGTTTTAGCTGTGGTCCAGTGTCCTTGTATTTCATGTGCATTCTAATAGCGCTGCACTGGGTCCAGGGAGGGAGGCCTACTCACAGGCTTTTTCCTTGACAGAGCAGCCTCTCCTGTAACTAAGCAACATGGCTATTTCATACTGGGGCAAGCCAGTTCAGCACAAAAAGGATGGACGCCTTCCCACTGAGAAACCATTTTTGCTCTTAAAAAACATGTTGTCACACTTATTCAAACAAACACACAATGCCCAATGCATAAACAAACAGGAAAGCATAAATACACAAAAAGCCACATTTATTATAATACATATTATGGATTTTTTAACCTACATGAACATAATTATTTTATTGTATATACTTTTTGACAAATCCCATTAGACATGCTACTTTTTATACACATCTGCAAGCATCAGATTTTTACATTTAAGTGAAAGTGCTTTTTCTAGTAGACCACTTTCTAGCTCATATAAATAAAAGGTGGCTCAAGAGGGCAAAAGCTGAGACATGAGATCTGCCCTGAAAACCTTTGCAGTTAGCAAATGCTGCTGATGAACTGAAACACAGGCGTGTTGTTATTGTCATCACAAAGCCTTAAAAACCTGCTGACTTCTAGATGAATGAGCACAAAAGAGGACAAAGTGTTGTCATTCTGCTGCCAGACCTGGCGCTATCTGCAGTCATTAGACACACAATGAATCTAACAAAGTGCCAAGCTTTCATTATGCATTGTGGAGGTAAAAAGTTA
Organism: Clupeocharax schoutedeni; assembly: GCA_037974565.1. Lineage (NCBI taxonomy): Eukaryota > Metazoa > Chordata > Actinopteri > Characiformes > Alestidae > Clupeocharax > Clupeocharax schoutedeni. The sequence goes on along the minus strand of JBBPDH010000001.1, from coordinate 32,225,280 downwards.
AAGCTAAAACCTGATAAACTAAAATAGTGTGCATCACCTTTTCAAGCGGCACACACATAAACAAATGACAGCAACATATTAAGACCCTTTTTAATGCACTGTGTCACCACTGGCTCAGACATGGAACAACATGGTACTTTGTGTAAAAACGATCTCTGTATTTTTCATTTAGCAAGTAGAAAAACAATCAGGAAATGCTTGTGTGATCTCACATAAAAATGATCAGCAGCATATTCCCCAGAACTTTAGTCATTGAAAAAAGTGCCGGGAACTGTTAACACCAACAAATATTTTTTTCTTCAAAGGAAAATATCAAAAAGATTTCTGTATGAGCTTCATAACACGTTTATTAAAATGAATACAATACAATTAAGCATTCGGTGCACTTTTCTCCAGTTTGATTAAGATTTTTGTGCACTGCCCTTCAAAGGTTTAGCATGCCTTGTCATATTAGTAACTGTTTTATTTTATTTAACAGACTGAGTGTAGATTGAAAGACTGTGTTGAAAAATGATGTACTGTAATATTTGATAATTGACTATTTATTCATTTCTACCTTACAGTAAATCTGCCTCAATCACATTTACAAGGCATTCTTAATGTTATTTTTACGTAATTCTAAATATTTACAGTTCTGCTCATCATTATGGATGAATTTGGCATTTCTAATTTCTTTCTGCTGTCTACTCCTTAACTAGGAAGTGATGTTATCTTAATGCAGCAATATTGGTTTTGAACAGTGTATTTTCTTCTCTATTGTTCTATGATTCACAACTGAATCACAACTGAAGGTAGAAAAATAAGTTAATGTAATAAATTGCATTATTTTCTTTTTAAAGTGCATCCAGTTCTGGGTATTTAAAGTAGCATCGAGGAAATACACAGTTTCGTGTGTAAAAGTGTTTGTATGTTTTTTTTATTGTTTTTTTTTTCACTGTATGTTTGTCACCCACTTAGGATCGAACTGTCTGGGTTTAGCTGTGGATTTAACTGGATTTCTATCCATATAAAGGTTGGTTTTCTGTGATTAAATTCCGGAACATATGCATTTAAAATATTAACCTTTTCACTCCTGCATTCTTTAGTTTGCTTCCTTCAGCCAGTTGAGATTTAATTAAATTTAGCTTAATGATTTTATACCCTTTCAAACCTTCCACATAATTTTTCATCAGTTAAAACATGAAAGAGAAAGAGACAGTGTGATGTGAGCTGGTGTAGATTTGTTGCTATGTTATGAAATATTCCAATATAAGAACTTTTTTGACATTTGTGTGTATAAACACTGGCTTTATAATCCAGCAAATTAAGGGTATTGTTACGCCTTTTTTATATCTAATATATCATTTGATATTCCTGGTCACTTATGGATTTGGAAAGATGGTCATGATTACATTAGCTAAGCACAGACTAAAGGTTTATATACATGTTTACATTGTGGATTTTGCTGTTTCAAAATTCATTTAATTTATTGATTTAATTAATCATAACTTGTTTCATGTACAATTCATGGAGATAATCTCCGCTGTTATTTGGTAGAATTTAAAACTTTAACATCTTTTTCCAATTTCACAGAAGAAAAAGTTCTTTAGGTATTTGCAGACATTATAATTTCATAAGCAATAGCTGCTAGAAGAACATTATTTACCATTGATTTTTTTTGTGGTTTTTGTTTGTTTTTTTGTTTTTTTAAGGGTCCTTTGTTTTATATCACCAACACAATGTTGCAGGCAGATTGCTTAGTGTGCCTTCCATCTCAGTGAATGGGTGTGCAGTATATATAAGCAAGCAGGGGCAAAATAAATACAAAACCAGATTCTTTTGATCATTCAGGAGTCAACACAAAGAATTAATTCCTTAGAATTTACAGGTGATTTACACTTCCAGCATAATTCGAAAGGTGTTTTTGTTTCTGTTGTAAATCAGCATTTTTTCTTAGTCAACCTGCCGGCATTGTAGGACAGCTTTTTGTGGTCCATGAAACAATAACAATCCCAAAAAGAGAGAGAACTTTAATTATATATATTAAATGATGACATATGTGAGTAAAAGATTGGCAAGAGTGGGAGTAAAGCGTAACGTGTGACTATTGTCGCAGTGTGGTGTTAAGAGAAGTAAGGCAGCTACCTCTATAATTTATAGGCTGATACAAAGAGGCACTTTAGCCGCCCAAGCGCTCCAGCAACTCCACAGAACAGGAGGAAGGGTCACTCCCCCCTGCGCCATAATGACAAGCGGAACTGTGCACCGCTCCCCTTCTGTTTGATTTCATCAGCGCGCCTTTGAAAGGCACATCTTAACAGCACAACAATAAAACAGCTGTGTTTGTGTTAGCTCATTCATTGTTGAAAATTTTTACCACCTCCCCCTCTCCTTTCTCGCTCTCTATAGAGATAACGCAAGAATTATGTTGCTTCCATGTTCTTATGTATAAAAAATAGAGACAAATCACTGTTATTAATTCCAGTTAAAGCAGAGGGAAAATGGCAAAGGCTTTCTAAAATATGGACACCCTTACAATCGAATATCGGAAGCCTTTCAATGATCTTGCATCATAAGCCTTTGACACCTTTGCTGTCTTGTGGTCCTTATTTTCAAATTACAGTGTTTATAGAGACTTTAATCTTATTCAAGCTTAATATGGGCTTATTATTATTATTATCATTATTATTAAATTAATATTGCTGTTGTTACCCTGACTCATACATGTACATCACAAAAACACAGAGAATGCCAAATTTGTGTTGAATTGTGCTTGTTTTCTATCACTCGTTATTTTTCCATCTTCTCTGGACTGAAGGAAGAACCCCTGGAGCCACCTGAGTCCCCCTTCTATGTTCCCCATGAGCTTTGAGCAGATAGGCTCCTTGCAGTTGGGCTGAACCAGCATCTTTGTATTACATGAACAGTCTGCTGCATAATCAAATACCATCTGTCTCCACATCTGAACCTGTTTTTAACATCTGTGCATTCTAGTCTTAACAAAGCTTTAAAAACCAATTCACAATCTTCACAGTTCACTGGGCTTGATGCGTATATTTACTACCTTTAATACATCTTTCTGCTACTTTTATTAGATTCTTAGCTCTCTTGTGACTAGGGGGTTGTTAGGAGAGCTGCCGGTGGGATGATATTGCCTTGCTCAAGCACCGATTGTCCTGCCATGAGTAGCCAAGTGCAGAGTGCCACTGCTCACTGCGGCACAGAAGAGCATGTGAGAGAGAGAGTGAGAGAAAGAGGGACAACAAATGGGGGAATTTTCAAAGCGGATGATTACTTTTTGGCAAAAAATAACATTGTCCATTCTGCCTCTGATGAGGAGTCTCAAACCTGCTCATGCTTGAAGTCATTTTCCTGAAAATGACATTGTAGAGTGAATGACAACCAGGGGGAGAATCAGCAGAATAGTGGTGGCGAAGATGAAATGCATTGTGGGAGAATGGGAATGGGAAAGCTCCCTCAACGGACGGAATCAGCAGCCACCTCACAAATGGCGAGGTCTCTTAGTGTGTTCCTCCCACCTTAAAACCTGTTAAGGTTTATATAGTAGTACAGGCTCCAAATACATGATGCTAGTATTTATACAGTGAGCGCAAAATCCAAAGTATGACCAGAAAGAGCTAATATATTAATGTATTAATGTGAACTTGAAATATAAAATAGATATTTTCCCATTGTCCCTGGTCACTGTAAACATGATTCATCATATTATTCAAAATACATTTTTGTTATTCCATTGTTTTACACATATCTTTTGCACACCTTTCGAACATTGTATGGTTTTGATTATATAACCCTGCACCAGCAGGTAGGGAAAAATAATAAATGCCAATAAAAACTTTCACTTCCCTCTCTTACTGCTCATCTAGCTCAGAGACCTTCCTTGATAACACATTCACTGGCATTTCTCAATGTATGTAAAGGGAAATGCATTGTGATTTTCAATTCACGGTGCTGCTAAAGGTACACAAAGCAAGAGTTTTGTTTTGACACAAAGCAAAATTTAAAAATCAAGCTCAGATCCACAAGTCAAGGCTAAAAGCCACAAAGGAAACACTACAATAGCGTGAGAGTCAAAACTAAAAAGAATCCTTCTGCAAACCCATCATCTTCTGCAAATTAAATTGCATTCAGAAAATATAAAAGAATTATCTTCATGATGAGTCAGAAAACAATATTAAACAAATGGTAAAGGTCCAGGGAAGTCATTTGAGTGTGAAGCAAAGAAGAAAAAAACACATGGCAGATTATCACAGGGGTTCTTCAGGAAGGTGATAAAAGTTTAAATAAACGTGTACAAAAATCAGGGGAACCACATCAAGTGCAAAGTAATGAAGTTTCCACGCATAAGATAAGCCGTGCAGTGCAGAGGTGGTAGCGGTGGAGCCAGGCAGCAGTGGAAGTACATATATGACGTGAAGAAAAAACAAAAAAGTATAACACCACTGCCAGTTTACCTCCGAAACTCAAGTGAATATGCCTGGGTGACAGAGGAATAACATCTTAAATGTACGTTTTTCCAGCTGTTTGCCTTGATCTGTAATAACCCAAAGCCTAAGTAATCCATTTTCATATCACTGGTCTGAAGTCTTCCTACTTTTCTTACTTTCACATAATCTCATGAAGGACCAGCTTAAAAATACCACATTTCAAAATGATCAATATTTTGTAGTTAAACATTTTGTAAATTCAGGTTTCCAGTTCAATAAGTAACCAATGTAATAAATCTACAATATTTTATAGCCATTGCAGCCTTTTCGAAATTCGGTCTTGAAGCTGAATAAGTAATCTATTTCATAAAGGCTTCTACTAACTCCAATACTAAAAAGCTTTAGTGCTAAACAAGCATTAGTAAACACACAGTTTTAAAGCAAATATCATGTTTGCTTTTTCCCCAATGAAGGAGAAACATGTCTAAAACCTTTTGGAAATCATTACTTTCAGACACTGCTCAGTTCATTCAAATACAGTCAAATATATTATTAAGCATTAAGCAAGTTTAAAAGCTTGATTTAAAATGATACATTATTTGATTCTTGTATTTTATAGATGCTTTTCTCTTCAAATCAACAGACTAGATGCAATTGTGTATTAGATGAGTTGGTGACACCTAGTGGCAGATTTATCACAAGATTTTGCTATAATACACTACTTTCTTTGTAACCAAAAATTCCAATATTCCCAAATATTCCAGTAGCGTTTAGCAAACACTTAGGTAGCGTTGACCCTGAGACTGTGTGAGTCTCAAAGATTAACCAGAAGAATATTCCAGAGCTGAAGAAATTTAGATTCTGTTGTACCAAATCTGGGGGCTTGTAGATGGTCAGCGCCTTGAGATCTAAAACCTGGGATGGATATGGAAAAGCTTGATTTTGTGCTCAACAAATGAACTCTGCAAAAATTATAATCTTAATTTTTATACTGCTGCAAAGTACACTACCGGTCAAAAGTTTTAGAATACCCCAAAGTTTCAAGCTTTATTTAATTGAATTTCAAATAGTTCAGGTCCAATGAATAGCATGGAATGGTACAAAGGACAGTGCTGAACTGCGAGAGGTTTAAAACTTGTAAGGTTACCCAAAAGCAGGAAATAATTCTGTAGCTCCATGCAGTTCCTCTGGTCTGTGCCTAGTTGGTGGGGTTCATCCTACAGCGAGA
>JBBPDH010000001.1:32165222-32175427 GCA_037974565.1 Clupeocharax schoutedeni | reverse complement strand
TATACTGGTGGTGCTGAATGCTGAGTGGGTGGAGCTCCTTTATCTAGGCTCCTTGTATCTTTAGACACTTTGCAGTCAGTCAGTAAAACAACATTGAGAGAGAGAGAGAGAGAGAGAGAGAGATCGATCGATCTACATTACAAAAGACTGTACTCTCTCCTCCAGGCCGGTAGAGGCGCCCCCTGCTGTGGTGTTTTCCTCCTCGGTCCGCCATGTTGCAGCAGAGCCTCACTCGGAAGGTGTTCGTCTTTTCTTTTTTACACGCCCGTTTTCGGCTCTTCGCTGTGACTGGCTGCTTGGGAATATTCCCCGGGCTGGGATTGGCTTGGTTGGCTGCCCGTCCTAACTAGACCTCTGCAGGGGCACCCCTTCCCCACTGGTGGGACGTGGACCCATGGACCAGTCACAACGCGGGGAGCGCACGCAGCCGGCCAGTCACAGAAATGAAAATGGACTCGGTCAACCAATCACAGCACGGGATGCGGACGCTGCCAACTAATCAGAGTGCCGGAGGGGCGGGATTTGTCTGAAAACGGGTGTGTAGAGGGGGGCTCCGTCCCGCCATTGTGTAGCAGCTCCTAAACAGAGAGGACCAGAACCAGAACCAGCTCCAATTAAACTCCTCCGGACACTCTCACACACCCCGTATTATCTCTCCCACAGTCCCGCGGGGGGGATGACCGCCGGCCGCGCCCTGCAGCAGCTCCAGAGCGGCGGACTGTGAGGATCCGAGGAGAAAACAGGAGAAACTCCTCTCCAGACCGAGACTAGCCTAGCCTGTGGGCCCCGAAACTGTTTTACTTTTTTTTTTTACATTATTTTTCCCCTCTCAAAACTCAAACCTTCATGAATCACCTGGACCCAATCCAGAGACCGAAAGGCCAAGGGAACAAAGGTGAGAAAAACGCCCTCAAAATTATGTTTTTAATTGTATTTTCTCTGAAAGGGAGTCTGTGCAGGGCTAATGCTACCGCTAACGCCTCGCATGACCACGAAAAATGACAGAACTCGCCCCAAATTGTGTCTAAAATGATAGAAAACTGACTTTTTTGGGGGGTGTTGTTGCCTCCCGCCCTGAATAAACTTAACCCGTTTGTGCAGGTGGGTAGTCTGTTAGCATGCAGGCTAACCCATCAGTGCTAACGCTTCTCAGGCCCAGAACCAGAAGAACCTGAGTAACCTAACTCGAGCAGAGCCTGATAGAACCACAAAAACCGACTGAAATGCCCTCGGTTCGGGTTGTCCCTGGAAAGGCTGCAGGGGCGTTAGTTGCTGGTCTGGAGGCTTAGGCTCCACGGGACAGCAGCGTGGCCAGTCAGGAGGAGGACCTGGAGAGGAGACTCCGCTTCAGACTGGGAGTAAATCATCTCTCTGTAGGAGCCCAGATTCACTCCCCACGCCCCCTCTTATTCCTCATCTCCAGAGGAGAGACACATGAGTCATCCTCGATGATAATTGAAAATGGGGGCCTGAGCTGGGTTTGGTTCCGTTAACCCTCTTCTACAGACAGACTAAAATACTTCACGCCTGGAGTCAGTACTTCAGAAAGTGACAGAGATTAAAACTGCTACCCATGCTTATGTCTGTCGGGTGCTGTATCTGTAGACCACCTAAACGGTGCTTTAAATAAAACGTGCATGTGATTTACGTTCATCTGAACACTTTAAACTTTTGGCAGATGCTCTCATCCAGAGAGATGGAGATGAGTGTTCTGGAGAACACAGTCCTCATACCAGTAAACCCAGACTGACCATTAAGAGCTGCTAGTAGACTAAAACTTAGAGATGGGGTTAATTCTCTACCAGGACCTTGGATTACACAGGGAGGAACCACCAGAACCCTCTCAGATCATACAGGGATGAACCACTAGAACACTCTGACGAGACAAGGTTTTTAGGTTGCTTGTAAAGTGTTGAGATGTAGCAGTTCTGATAGTCATGGACAGCTGGTAGCCTAGTGGTTAGGACATTCGCCCTGTGATCAGAAAGTCCAGGTTCGATTCCCAAGACCGCTAGACACAGCCAAGGTAACCTGAGCAAGGTACCGTTCCCACACACTGCTCCCCGGGCACCGTGTTCACTTGGTGAATGGGTTAAATGCAGAGGAAGTATTTTGTGCTGTTCACACTGTGCAGCGGTGTGTTCACGTATGACCGAATGAACACTTTCACTCACTTCACTTCAAAGTTTGTTTCACCAGTTTAGTTCCAAGACAGAGCGTAGAATATACCAAAGTTCTGGTGACCGTCGTATGACAATCAGGGGTTCTCTCCCTCCTGCAGGGCTGATTCTGTTCAGTTCTGGAACTAAAGCAGAGGGAAGATTTTACTGTAGGTTATAACATTACAGATTACAGCATAAATTCCCTTAATCATCAAACAGCCTTAACTAATGTGTGTGAAAATGTTATTTGTATTATGTTTTATGAACAGAACATCAAAACAGTCATGTTCATGTAGTGTTTGCATGCTCTGAACACACTGAATTGGGAGCAGTCATTTAAATTAAAGCCCGTTTATTTAGACATGTAACATTAAATGGTGTCCAGTTGGTTCGTAACATAAATGGAAGGTAAAAAAAATTTGTTAATGTCTGTAGTCCTGAGACCTCAGCCTTAATGGACCTTTAAGTCTTTGTTGTTTACCTATCCAATCAACACGTTTCTTATCTGTCTGATGCACCTGCAGCACTCGTGATTTGACTGCATCCCCAAAATTAAACGTTTTAATTATTTGCTCAGGAAGGAAGTGTCTTTAAAAGCCACAGCAGCCGGAGTCTTTGATAAGCGAGGTTTTGAGAGATCATGCTAATGCTGATTTGAGATTCTGCTTTGATGTGGCTCAGAAGTCTTGTATTATGATAGGTTAAAGACCTGGGAGAGTTTTTATTCTGAAATGTGCGGTGTGAAAAGCCTGGTTTGGTGTGAGGGGCGTTGAGAGGATGGAAATTGTCCATTTAAAAGCGAAACCTGCTTTTGGTTAAACCTGACGCCACATAAATGTCATCTGTTGATGAAATCTAATGACAAGGGTCCTATTAACAGAGAACAAATTGACTTGATTCAGATGAATCTCTCGCTCTTCTCTGTTCTCTCTCCTCGTTGGCACATCAGAGGTTTTCCGAGTGACACGGTTCCAGGTTTTGTCCGCTCTGACACCCCTTATTCTCTTCTTTTTCAGTGCAAAACGGAGCTGTTACCCAAAAGGAGACTCTAAACGATGATGAGTTTGAACCTTATCTGAACGCTCAGCCCAGACAGGTAGGTCCAGTTACACACTCAGACAATAGAGGGACATGAACAGTGACTCACCTATCCGAGCCCGTCTCTCACTGCCTGTTATCCTCCCTAATTGCGTCCTGGTCACGGCGCTTTGTTTCAGGCTGGAACTGCATTGTTCTCCTTTTTATTGTCAGCTCACGGTTTGGAATACACTCAAATTCGTTCGTAAGCATGGGAGGAATGAAGGATTGGCTTTTAGTGAAAAGATGATGGGGATTTAAAAGAAAATGCTGGTGATGAAATACACTTCAGCACCTCTTGTAACTCCAGAGCGCACAAAATTGAAATCTTAAACTGCCTGGCAACAGTGTCGGATGATGTTTTTGTTCAAAGTGGGCTAAAAATATTGCTCAGGGCTTATTTAAAAGGTGTCAGTGCACAAAACTCATTTGCGGATCCTGTAAGAGTTTGTGAAAAATGACTGGTCCGAGCTCTCGTGACTCAGTGGTGTTATTGGGTTGTCTTTCTTGTGAGGAGAAATGGGAAGCAGTGGGAATAGAGGGGCCAGTATTTCTCCTGTGAGAGGAATGTTGGATCCCTTTGTAGTGAATCTGTGTCACTGTCCCACCCCCCTACCCACCCACCGCTCTCACGTGGGGCTGTTTGCTGTTGTGGTTCATTTGCAAGCGCAAAAAAAAATAAAAAGCACAGCCAGGCTCTGAGCCTTCTTCCACAAGCCTGTGGGGATTCCCAGTCATGGAGACCCAAGAGATCCACACTTCAGAGAGACACTGCCAGTCCAAAGTTGTGGCAAACACTCAGATTTTCTGCATTTACATGTTATTCACATAATATTCACTAAATACACACTACTTTTGGCTGGCAACTTTCAGGACATTTCAGTACCTTTATTTGCCACAAGGTGATCACTACTCATATAATTACCTCATATAATTACATTTAACCTTTCAGACTCACTTGTGTGGTTTTTGACACCAAACAATAAGGCTGCACGACACTGCCGGCATCAGTTTAGCAATTTTTTTTCTGTACATTATATTAAAAGCCTCGTATGACTTTTCTGGACCTTTAAACTTTGTACGTATTGTTTCAAACGTCTGTGCATTAACTCTCCGTCCATACAGTCCTCATTAGGAAAATAAGCTACAAAAACACTAATTTTCAAATGATGTATCACGTTTGAGATGTCACAAACCCACCATAGTTTGATTATAGCATTGAAGCTCCGCCCATTCATGCACCAACAGCTTTGACGATTATTAATGAGACTTTAATTACATGAAGACCTTGAATTGTCAGAACACCAGTAACTTGCCCTGGTTGGTCACCCTGTCAAATCCTGTGATTGGTTAGAGGCTCATTTGCATATTGCAGCCTTCTTTGATATTACAGATATCATCATGACCATTAACAGAGATATAGTGCTGCTCTAATAAATAATATAGCTGGATGGAGATACTGATGCCAGTAAGGAACAGAGTACTTGCATAAATAAGTGCTCAGAGTGACCATGGAATGTGGCAATCAGGGGTGTCCAGCTCCCTGAACAAGCAGGAGATTTCAAGGACAGGTGGATAGATCGGTTAGGACACTTGGCTTTTCTGAGGCCAGACAATGCCAAAAAGTGTCAAACTATGAATACAATTGTTTAATTATTTATTGAACATTTCTCACTGCTTGATTAATCCAGTTAAACACTCCCAGTCGTTTTTGTGTAAGTGCTGGTGCTCAGGAAAGCAATTGATGTCACACATCAATGACACATCTGCCACTCCTACTTGCAGAAGTAATAGAACTGACAGGTGTATTGCACAAGCACAGATTGAGAGTTGGCATGTATAAAAAAAATTCCTCCACGCGAAGGAGAAAACGTTTAAGATGCAAAAGAAATTGATCAACTAAATTTCCCTCAATATCTAGTAAGAACAGCTTGTTTAACATGTTCCTATTTATTGTAGATAGGACATTCCTGTAAAAGATGTCATCTCTGCTAGGTTTTCCTTGTTAAATACAAAATAAATGTAAATCACTAATTGTTCTTGCTAAGTTGGACTTGATGATATTTGTCCTACAAATGGCTACGGTGTACAGACTGGTCCTCTAGGAAATAGGAGACGTGGACCGTTTTTTCTTGAAAAAATCAATGTTACGTATTTCAGCAAAGATGTTACATCCTTTGTCACAGTTAATGCAGCCCAGACCTTTCTTGTGTAAGAAGTAAGGGTTCAGTCTTCTGGTTTTAATTGTGGGATATGATGCAGACCTTGCTTTTTCCCTTGAAGATACTGTGGGACAAAATTCTATCAGTTTAAAGCAGTTTAAGGATGATTAACAGATTTTTTTTTCATCTTTGCAGAGCAATGCCTATACAGCCATGTCCGACTCCTATATGCCCAGCTACTACAGCCCCTCCATAGGATTCACCTACTCGCTGAATGAAGCGGCGTGGTCTACGGGCGGCGACCCCCCAATGCCTTACCTGGCCTCTTATGGACAGCTTAGCAATGGGGAGCACCACTTCCTCCCGGATGCCATGTTTGGGCCATCGGGGGCGCTGGGGAGCAACCCATTCCTGGGACAGCACGGTTTCAACTTCTTCCCCAGCGGGATTGACTTCTCGGCCTGGGGAAACAGCAGCTCTCAGGGACAGTCTTCTCAGAATTACGCCTATGCTCCCAGCTCGCTAGGGGGAGCTGTGATTGATGGACAGTCTCCCTTTGCAGCCAACGAGCCGCTCAACAAGGCCGTGGGGATGAATAGTTTGGACCAGGGCATGGCGGGGCTTAAGATTGGGGCAGCAGGTGGGGATATGGCGCCTAAAGTTGTTGGTTCTGGACTGCCTGGTGGCCCACTCAGCCAGGTTTCGGCTGCCCCTAGCATGCCCGTGGCATCCATCGCACCTGCTAAAGTGGCTTCCTGGGCAGATATTGCTAGCAAACCAGCCAAGCCGCAACCCAAGCTCAAGGCCAAGGGTGGTCTGCCTGGGACAAATCTCCCACCACCGCCAATCAAACACAACATGGATATCGGGACTTGGGATAACAAAGGGGCTGTGCCTAAAGCAGCAGCTCCTCAGCAAAATGTCCTTCCCCCTAACGGACAGCCACCCAATCAGGTGTCTCCCCAGCCTGGTGCCACCGCTGGAGGTGTGCCACAGCTTCCCATCAGCAATGGACAGCTGGTGCCCCCCACAGGTCAGATTGGGCAGCACCCGCAACCTCTGAATGGCCAGCAAAACATCATCCAACATCCTCAGCTTTCTCAAGGTCCTCCTCCTACAGCCCCTCCGCAACAGTCTCAGCCGACCCGTTGGGTACCACCACGTAACCGTGCTAACGGATTTGGGGACGCTGTGGTTGGGGCCGGGACTGGACAGTCACCTCCCAGTGCTGGACTGGGTGGAGTGCCGGTTCAGTCGGAGCCTCACCCGGTTCTGGAGAAGCTCCGTCTGGTCAACAACTACAACCCGAAGGACTTTGATTGGAACCCCAAGCAGGGACGCGTTTTCATCATCAAGAGTTACTCCGAGGACGACATCCACCGCTCCATCAAGTACAACATCTGGTGCAGCACGGAGCACGGGAACAAGCGTCTGGACGCGGCATACCGCTCTCTGGGTGGGAAGGGCCCGCTCTACCTGCTTTTCAGTGTCAACGGAAGTGGTCACTTCTGCGGTGTGGCTGAGATGCGATCGCCTGTGGATTACAACACCTGCGCTGGCGTGTGGTCGCAGGATAAGTGGAAAGGGCGCTTTGACGTGCGCTGGATCTTCGTCAAGGACGTTCCCAACAGTCAGCTGCGACACATTCGCCTGGAGAACAACGAGAACAAGCCAGTGACCAACTCACGTGACACGCAGGAGGTTCCCCTGGAAAAAGCCCGGCAGGTGCTCAAGATCATCGCCGGCTACAAGCACACCACCTCCATCTTTGACGACTTCTCACACTACGAGAAGCGCCAGGAGGAGGAGGAGTGTGTGAAAAAGGTAAAAACCTTGCTCCCACACAATCTCTGTGAATGAAGTATTGAGGCTTGTGGTAGCGGCGAGTTCTGCAGATGTTGGGAAGTTATCTGGGTCCACACTTAGTGTTTATTGTAGGTGTGGGATTTAAAAAAGGTAAATGTCTTTAATGATGCAATATCAGCAAGATTGAGAAAATGGAACTGTTGAATTCTCTCACTGCATTTAATCTTTTCTGCATCAGATTAAGGGTGAGTGGGAGTATCTATAAGTATCAGTATTGATCAGTATCTGTACCCATGAGGAGGGGACGGTAAAAATAGCCTGTGGTGATAAAATTGAGTTGGAACAAGTACAAATGACGAGTGCCAATTTTTTACCGTCCAAGTTTAAAAACGGATTATTCGTGTGTGCAGATCAGCCAGTTTATCATTTACATTTCTTTTGAGCTTTAAAATGTGATTATAATTGTTTAACCACTTTAATTTAATTGCCACATTTTGAATGGCCTAAATGACACAAATGAGATGGTGAGACAGTGCAGCTCAGCCAATCAGATCAGCTTATTTACACATCGGTCTTAAAGGCACAGAAACCTGTTTTAAATCGAACGACTAAAAAGGTAATGCAGAAATTAAATAAGGCTGTTTTTTTGTTTAACAAGAAATACTCAGAGCTGCATGACATGAACAGAATATCAGGATTGTGATTTCACAGATACAGATTGTGATTGATTCTTTTTAGTACAATAAAGGTCCCAAATCACTGGGATTAAAAGGTCTGTAAATATGTACTCCCCCATCCATACAGTCCATATATGGAAAATAAGATACAAAAACAGCTAGTTTTCAAATCACAGGTTGTGATGTCACCACACCAACACATTTGGGGCAACTGGGTGGTCTGGTGGTAACAGAGTTGCCCCTGCAATCAGAGGGTTGTGGGTTTGTATCCCAGGACTGCTAGTGTCGTTACTGAGGTTCCCTTGAGCAAGGTCCTTTTCCCATATACTGTTGCAATCCTCGTTGGTGGCAGACCCCTGCTTCAGCAGTTACAAAGTAGACTTCTGTTGGTTTTTAAATACCTCTCTGTATTCGGACTACAGCAGTTTAGCTCTGCCCACTCATGCATCAATTCACCAACACCTTTGTAAATAACCCTGGTAATGGTTTATTATTTCTGTTAATATTCTTTGATATCTTTATAAAATTACAACAAATATGAAAACATTTCTACAAATAAACGAGAGGCCTTCTGAGCTGTTCCATTCTAGGCACTAGTCACCAGTATTGCTACAGATGTCAGAGACCGTTAAGGATGCTTAATGTTGTGTAAATTAACAGTTAATGGACTCGTAACAAGGCACAAGCTCTTAGTGTTCGTAGTTTGTGTTTATTTTTTATAAAGTGATAAAATAGCAGTCAAGAATATTGCCAATGCATGTTATGGGCCCCGTTACTACTAGACCCCGATCGATAAAGGATTTTGAAGGCCGATACTGATACAAATATTTGTTGTTTTTAAAATACGATATTCCGATATATCGGCTGAAAATTTTATATATATATATACTTTAAAAATATTTTTTATTTATTTTTTTATTTCAGAAACACGCAACTAAACATTAACAGATTTCCCTAACATTAGTTATTGAACAATTCACCGGCTGGATCAGCAAGTTGCAGGATGTGTCTCGCATTATACACGAGTGTTGCCAACAGGTACGGTGTAGAGTGCCCTCTGGTGGACAAACTGTACAACGCCAACACTCATGACATGGTTGAAGGGTGTTTCGTCCGTTTATTTTATTTTTGAAGTATTCATTTATCGGCCATTATAAATGCCGGTAGACATTTATAATATCTTAGTATTCTGGTTACAGCCCATTCATGCACCAACAGCTTTAACAGTTAATAATGAGACTTTAGTTGGATTACAGGAAGACCTCAATTCATCAGAACACCCAGTAATTCACCTGGATTGGATTGGTTGCCCTGTCAGCCATGCAGTGAATGGTTAGAGGATCATTTGCACAGTGCCGCCCTCTGCGACAACCTGGTGTTTGTCAACATGTGAAACTTGTGTACAGGTATACAGGTGTATCCAATCCAGTTGAATTTTTTTTTTTGTTTGAGTTTGATTTAGAATTCTCTCACTATTGGTCTGTATTGTTTTGTAAAGAAATGTCCAGGTCCCTTTTTATTTAGCTCCAGATGCGTTTTGTAGCCAGTATGAATTTGATCTGAAAGTGTTGCTGTATGAGTCTGATTCAGTGTGACTGAAAGGTTTTAGTGTTTGGTTTTTTTTTTGGTCATTTATCAGACATTAGGTTTAAAATAAGCAATACTCCCTTTTTATTTTTTAAAGCTGTTTATTTTTTACTTATGTACTGGTCCATGGCCTGTTCCATCCATTAGTTATTTGTAAGCAATGGCAATAATCATAATTCAAAGTGAGAAGAAAATCTGGAGCTTCTCAGATTTAGTTTTGGTCAGAAATCTGTTTTTAAATGCACTAGAAACACACAAATCCAACCTGGGAAGCTGTTTGCCATACATTAATGTGTCTGACCTGGTGCTGACTTATTTATATATTTATATAATTTCTGTGTAATAATAATGTGTATGTATATCTCCAGTTGAGTGCTGGATAAGTCCTCAGTTTAACCTTTAGATAAATTGTGTTGCGGTAGAGAATAACACCCACATGCTGGTGCAGCAAGATCATTCCACTTAAATGTAAAGTTGGATGATGTAGATGATGTTTAATAGTCTTGATCCCCCTCATTTCGTTCTTCTTATATTTCTCTTTGAATCTCTTTGTTGGTGTAAAACTTCGTTTCCTATCAGACTGTCTTGTCCCCGTCACACTGAGGGGATTAAATGACAGAAATGTGAACAAATGTTTTACTGGCAGACTGCAAAGTCTCTAAAGATACAAGGAGTCTAGATAAAGGAGCTCCACCCACTCAGCATTCAGCACCACCAGTATACTGATCACCGCC
>JBBPDH010000001.1:31966360-31982052 GCA_037974565.1 Clupeocharax schoutedeni | reverse complement strand
TCACTCTGTCCGGGGGAGAGACTGAGACAGGTTTAAAACGTGCGTGAACCAGACAAGCTCACTCTGTCCGGGGGAGAGACTGAGACAGGTTTAAAACGTGCATGAACCGGACAAGCTCACTCTGTCCGGGGGAGAGACTGAGACAGGTTTAAAAAGTGCATGAACCGGACAAGCTCACTCTGTCCGGGGGAGAGACTGAGATAGGTTTAAAACGTGCATTAACCGGACAAGCTCACTAAAATATCGAGGTGAAATTCATCATAGCTTGCGTAGTGTAGACCCAGGTCACTCTGTCGGAGGGGGGGCAATATTTTTTAACGCCGTTAACTGCCCAGCACTAATATATATATAGGGTCTTAGGGTCTTTTGACAAGCTGAATAGGACCATAAGTGTGACCCCTTTATTTTAAATTTTAACCTCTTAATTTTGCTTTGTTCTCACAGTGATCCTGTTACTAACTGAGTTGTTGGCGTGTGTGTGTAGGTGTGAGTCTATTAGCAGTTGGAACACTGCAGATGGTTCTAGTGAGCTGTCCATCTCTCTGCTGCAGCGCCATATTCACAACCTCAAACAAGAGATCAAGACCTTAAAGGACTCCTCCAATTACAACTACAAGGTGTGTGTGTGTGGAAAGCTACCGTTCACAGGATGTAAAAGAAAATCAGGCAGGCAGAACAGGACCTTAATCCATTTCTCCATTGTCCAGTTCTGATGCCCATTTTAGGCACTTTTGTAGCAAAGTGTGCCACATAGTGTGTTCTGACACCTTTCTGTCAGAGCCAGCATGAACGTTTTCAGCAGTTTGTGCTACACCAGATCGTCTGTGAGATCAGACCAGACGGTTAGTTTTGGTGTTCATGACTTCGTCACCAGTCACTAGTTCTCCTTCCTTGGAGCACTTTTAGTTGGTATCACTGCATACCAGGAAACCTCTACAGGACCTGCTGTTCTGGAGATGCTCCGCCCCAATCACCTTCACATTTTGACCTTTGCCATAGTCTCTCAGATCTTTATACTCAAATCTGTTTTAATAATTTACTGTTCCCTTGCTGGCTAATATATTCATGGGTTCCGTTGCCCAAATGGCCCCAACTGGTTTGGTTGCTTTGCACTCCCCTCATGCTTCTCCCCCATTCAAGGGCGACTTCTGTTCAGAAGCTGTGGCAGAGCATGGTTGACCGCATTGGTTGTGCTATATAAATACAATTTTTTAAAACTCAATATATTCCACCTGTATTCCACCCCTTCCACTGTTGTAATGAATAATCGGTCATGTTATTCACTTCACCTGTCAGTGGTTTTATTTTTCTTCTTTATTTGCAATATACAGATATTAGTAGTAGTATTCAGCTATGAAGATGCCTTTTCAAACCTAGATACTGCTTGTGTACTGAGTGGAATTGCAGTGCTACGCTGTCACCCTCTTGTGGCTGTATGTCTCTGGGAAGAATGATTGATTTCTGGAAGCATGTAGTTGTAAGTGTTGCAGTGATGTTTTCCATTGCAGGTTGAGCACGATAAGATGGCTGATGCTAAAGTGACGAGTCTCATGATGGACCTCAACAAAGCCCGAAAGCACCTTAAAGGTACATGGAAATGAGGCTTGGAATTCGTCATGCAGTCTGTCTTTTATTGGGAACCAACTAAGAGATACAATAAACATTTTAAAATCTGTGTGGGTTCACATTTCACTCATTCCCACGTGTGCATACCTTGTACCTTAGTTTTATAGGGTTAAGTAGTTTCATGGGTTGATGTATCCTGAAGTGTCTTCTTTTATTGTCTTCTGTCTTTGTCTCCAGAGATAATGTCCAGCCTTTCTGTGGATGGATCAAAAAAGCCTTGCAGTTCCTCCCTTGTCCAGCAGGGGAACACTGTGCCTCAAATCAAGCCAGCTCTGGAGGACACAGTGAAAACACTAACACAGCACCTTAAAGAAAAACGACTGGAACTAAACCTACCAGAGTGTGTGACGGTAAACACATACACACATACAGTAACTGTGCCCTCCCTTATAGCTCCATCTTGCCAGAGCACAGATACAGCACTTTTTTTTCACTGGCACAAGGAACTGTGCTGTACCTCAAACAAATGTTTTTCATTACAAATAAAGCGACCTGAACACTAGTCAAACCCAAGCTGCTCGATGGCAGGGCTGTACATGGACCGCAGCTGATCTGATTGCATCACTGCTTTCTGATTGGTCTTAATGTCATCACAAAATGGAAAGATGCCAGTATTTTTACCATCCACGCAGAAAATAACTACAATGGAGACACAAACTAGTAACTGGAAAGTACGACTGTCTATTTGGGCTGAAGATAAGTTTTCAGTGTTGGTTTTCTACGACACTATTTATTTTTAACTCTGTGTGAAGGAGATCCAGGGCGTCACTAACAAGTTCTCTGGGTTCGGTTTCCGTCACACGGATGAAGAATGCAGAGAAAACATTAGAAATAATAAAAGACCCCAATAACAAAAGTGGTTTTGATTCTGAAAACCTTCTGCCCGTTCGACTCCATGGACGCAGTTGTGGAGAGAATAGGGACAATTACTGGCCTGAGATATACTGGAATGCAAGTTCAATGCCATCACTGTACAGTTTAATACAGCACAGTTCCTGTATGCCTGTGGAAAAGTGCCTTTAGAGACTGTAACCCAAAGAAACTGCCGGTAACCGGTCAGTTTATGAGTACAGAGCTGCTCTTGGCTGGAAACTGTCAGGTGGTGGATCAGTTTAAACCTGGCAGTGACACTGACGTGTGTTCCAGTGCCATATGTACCACCCTGCTGTGATATTATATAACTAGTCAACAACATTCCTGCGGTGAGAAACTGACAAGTGATGATTACAGGGGAGGGCAGTTTATGTTGTTTATGACAACAGATGGCAGATGAGCTGCAGTGTGTATATAATTGTACAACTATATAGCGGAGCTATAAGGTAGGGAAAAACTCAAGGTGGACAGTCAATGGATGTATAGGGTAGATAAAATTAACCCACATATGCATCTTAGCTTTAAATTGTGCTTGTGTGTAGGACATGTCTACGGCTCAGCTGGGCCTGGAGAAGATAACACTGCAGAAGTGTCTCCTCTACTACGAGAGTCTTCATGGCAGACCGGTGGGAATTGTTACACAAACATTACATCAGCATTTAAAAAACAGTTTTATTCATTTATTTTTATTTTATTTTATTTTTTCCCCACTCTTCAGAGGTCTAGAGAAGAGCGGAGTGCAGTGAGAGAGCTATACGATCGCTATCGTTCTGTAAAGCTGGCATTCTACACCTCCAACACACAGACCAGTATTATCGTATGTCTTCCATTCCTTCTCACTGACGCACAGACACACAAACACACACACAAATACATGCTCAGGTGTCCCAAAAGATATTTGGACAATATGTGCCATTCTTAAAAGTTCAAGTACATAGTGTTATTAAACAAAATGTCCAAAAAAAGAAGCAGTGTTTATTTTAAACTGACCATTCCAAGTGTCATTTGTGGAAGATACACTTTCACTGTGGTGTTTCAAACCATTATCATTCATGATTCTCCGCATTTTGATGTTCAGAATGCTAATAACAATGAACAGACTGAGAATAAGGACAGTGTCACTGCTATATGCTAAGTATTAAAAGCTGTCCCCCTTGTGGAGAATGTAACTAAAAATGAGTTGGTCAGTCACATACAGTCTGACAGACAAGCTCCACACATTTTCAGCTCTTTGCTTCATAGCCTGGTTTCCCAACCACTGGACCCACTGATGAGCCGTGAAGGCTTTTGATTGGGCCACGAATGTAAAATCGAGACAGGCCATTGGTCCGCATTTAGGTATTTAATACCATTTAATGTGGCCAAGTGGGCCTTGGCAACATGCTGTGATAGATAGGTGGGCCTTACTGTTGAAAAGGTCAACAGTTAGGCCCACTTGTAAACAAATATCTTAAAAATTCCCCCATTTTTATCATGCCGAAGTGGATTCAGATTTGTATTGTTTTATGAACCTGGATTTTTATGCTTTCATACTGTGAATAGAAGACCCATGTTCTGCGCCTACCCAGGTGACCAGATTGAAATTATGCGGTCCAATAGGCACAACAGCACACAAGCACATGCCAAACGCAAACGGCGAAGAAACACACTAACCTCGACTCCCTTGACTACCGTTGCTAAGCATGCAGCAATGAGGAGGATATGATATAATGGGGTGTGTACTACTAACAGTACCACACTGACACTTTGGAAGCTCTAACTAGCTTTTTGTTAAGGTGCAAGTCAACTAATTCAAAATGATCAGCTCTAAAACCAAGGGGGTGTGAAGATCTGGGGCCCCTGTTGCCACATCATGGTGCCGAACCTGTATATACAGTGGGGCAAATAAGTATTTGATACACTGTAAGTTTTCCCACTTACAAAGAATAGAGAGATCTGTAATTCTCAACATGACACACCTGTGACAGAATCTTAAAAAAAAAAAATCCAGAAAACCACATTGCATGCTTTTAAAAAAAATAATTTCCATTTTATTGCATAAAATAAGTATTTGATCACCTAGCAACCAACAAGAATTCATATTTAAGCAGCCCTCATCTTCCACACCTCTGTTATTGTTTGAACTCGTTACCTGTATAAAAGACACCTGTCCAAACATTCAATCAATCAAATTTCAACCTCTCCACCAGGAGCAAGATCATCAGAGCTCTCTAAGGACACCAGGAACAAAACTGCAGACGTGCATAAGGCTGGGATGAGCCACAGTGAGAAGGCAACAACTGTCAGAAAGTGGAAGAAACTTAAGATGACTGTCAGGCTCTATGCAAGATCTCGCCTTGTTGGGTATCAGTGATCAGTGATCATTAGTAACAGACAACGTCGTCATGGATTAAAATCTTGCAGCACGCGCCAGGTCCCACTGCTCAAGCCAGCACATGTCCAGGTCCATCTGAAGTTTGCCAAAGACCATTTAGATGATCCAGAGGAGGCATGGGAGAAGGTCATGTGGTCATAGGAGACCAAAATAGAACGTTATGGTATAAACGCCACTTGCCATGTTTGGTGGAAGAAGAAGGATGAGTACAATCCCAAGAACACCATCCCTACTGTGAAGCATGAGGGTGGAAACATCATGCTTCAGGTGTGCTTTTCTGCAAAGGGGACAGGACGACTGCACTGTATTGAGGAAAGAATGAATGGGGCCATGTTTCGCAAGATTTTGGGCAACAATCTCCTTCCTTCAGTCAGAGCATTGAAGATGGGTTGTGGCTGAGTCTTCCAGCACGGTATTGACCCAACACACACAACCAGGACAACTGAGCAGTGGCTCAGTAAGAAGCATTTCAAGGAGCCACTGCAAGTGGCCTAGCCAATCTCTAGACCTGAGCCCAATAATAAATCTGTGGAGCCAACTGAAGCTAATGTGTTGCCCAGCGAAAGCCTCAAAACTCGAAGGATCTGGAGAAGATCTGTATGGAGGAGGGGGCCGAAATTCCTGCTCTAGTGTGTGCAAACCTGATCAGGAACTACAGGAAACGTCTGACCTCTGTAATTGTTTCCGTACCCAATATTGTGTTCGAATTTTAAAAAAAAAATTAATTATTTAAAAATATTTTTTTTAGATTCTGTCTCTCACAGTTGAGGTGTGCCTGCGATGAAAATTAAAGATCTCTCCATTCTTTGTAAGTGTTAAACTTGAAAAATTGGTGTACGTATTTGCCCCACTGTATATTACTGATACCCTCAGGACAGTCCAGTCTTTAGGATCTTAAAGACACATTTAAATACAATTAAAATGTTATCTCGGGCATTTTAGGCAGTCTGTGTAACTAACTACAGACTATAATCTGTGTGTGTGTGTGTGTGTGTGTGTGTGTGCGTGTTGATTCAGGAAAAGGATGAAGATTCAGAAGAGTGTATACAGCAGCCACATTCTACTGTAGTTTCCAAACCACTGCAAGATGTAGAGGACTGTAATCCTGCCATCATCTCAGGCCTGACGGACCCCAAACAAGCAACACCTGAGACAAATAATACACACTCAACCAGCAGGTGCACACACACACACACACACACACACACACACACGAGTGATAGACATTTGATAGCTGTTGAAGCATTTTCTTGGTACCTGAAAGTTCTATTTGTACCAACTGATATAATCATTATTTACGTGTGTGTGTGTGTGTGCGTGTGCGACTCCAGGGCAGAGCTCCTGAAGAGTGTGTGTGTGTTGATTCAGGAAAATGATGAAGACTCAGAAGAGTGTATACAGCAGCCACATTCTACTGTGGTTTCCAAGCCACTGCAAGAGGAGGAGGACTGTAATCCTGCCATCATCTCAGGGCTGGAGGAGCCCAAACAAGCAACACCTCAGACAAATAATACACAAACAATTAGCAGGTACACACACACACACACTCACGTGTTATATGGACCTGATTACTGTTGTGTGTCATGAAAGCATTTTCTAGGTATCTAAAAGTTATATTTGTACTCTAATATAAATAAACATTATTTACATGTGTGTGGGTGTGTGTGGGTGTGTGTGGGTGTGTGTGGGTGTGTGTGGGTGGGTATGCGTATGTGTTTGTGACCCCAGGGCAGAGCTCCTGAAGTATCAGAAAGAAACAAGGGAAGAGAAGAAACGGTTAAAAAAGATTCTTAAAGAGTATGAGGAGATAATTCACTTAAAGACTGGAAGGTGCGCGCACACACTCACACACACACAGTTTGCAGTATGAACTTAAGCTTAATTTCTATTTATTTGTTAGTTTAACTTTACTTGCTTAATGTATGGATTTGTAAAACAAACAGAAACTATGCATAAAAACGTTATACATTATTTATACTCATTCACACTTCACATTTTTAACCAAAAATTGTTCCAACAAGGAATGGTTTTATATTGTTCTCAATTTATAATTAAAAGCGAAACGCAAGTAGTTGTTGTTTTCATGATAAATTGCATCACTTTACAATAGACCATTCATTGCATACCATGCAAATTAGTTTATGGACGTTGGCAGTGCTTTTTGAAAACTATCCGACTGCACGTTACATTACCAAGCGTATTTGGCCCTGCATGTGTGTAAAATGCTGAATAATATTTTGTCCTTTTTTTTTTTACCAAATGTTAATTTATTACATTCTGCAAGCATTTCCATTCATATCTGGGTATTTGGTTTATTTATTCATTTTAAGTGCTGTACGTTAATGTACAGAATGTTAATCACACAACTTAACACTTTATCACCAAGTCAGAAACTTTGCTAATATTCCAATTAGTTAAATCCACAATTTAACAAAACATGTGAAGGCCAATCAGCTTTGTTTGGTGGAAGCAAATAAATTTGGTTTAATTTTAGAAACCGGGGCTATTTTTAATAGTTAAAGCTGTCTGCTTATTAAGAGTATATAAACTGATGTATTCAACATTTTTGAGTAGGTAAACAAATGCTAAATACTGCCTCAAGCGCGTCCAACCCGATACAGAAACAGGAGGCCGCTTTCGTTCAGATGTAGCTTTTATTGAACAGTCACGTTTGGTTTTCAGGAACACGTCAAGAAACTCAAAACAGGGGAAAAGAAAAACATTCACTGAACAGCATCTGCCAAAGGATATGACGGTGCGAAGCCCACCTGTAGAAGGAGGGGGGGGCAGAGGACAGACAGAGTTTTAAACAGACAGGGTGGCTCCTCTGTGTACATATATACAGCATGTTTAAAGGTTCAGTCGGAATCGTCACAGCTGTTGGAGTAAGGCAATAACGATGAGCAAACGAGTGTCATTTTTAAACCCCTCTCTTCTCTCTCACTCTTCCTTCGGTAAAGGAGCGCGCAGAAAGAGGACCGGGGGCCCATGGCGGCGGAATACGACCGCTACAAAACTCTGAAGGTCAAGCTGAAGTTGCTGAAAACGATGCTGGGGAAAACACACACACCCCGAAAGCAGGCCGGGGGGGGGGAGATTTTAGTCGCCTGGGTGGGAACAGGCAGGACGGCAAATGACCGGAGCACAATTTAATTTTTTTACATTTTTTTTTTAAAATTAAAAAAAAAAGTAATGATCTAATCAGTGGTGGCAGGTGTTTCAATACCGTATGTGCTTTCTACATGAATGGACATTTGAAAAATGGTGATTTTTAAAATTATTTATGAAGTATATGAGACGTCTTTAATTAAAAAAAATAAAAAAAGACAGAATGTACCTTTGTATCAAAACGGCACTTAATTTCCAGTTTTATGTTTTTTTTTGTTGTTTTTTAATAACCAAAAGCTAAAAATTTGCACAGCTCAGATACATAAGCTATAGTTTCACAGTGACTACGACTGGTGGAGAGAGAACTACAGTTAAACTCCCTCCAACCATGTTACACTAATTCGAATTTGATATGAAAGCTGGGTTTTGGAGCTTATTTTGGTCAGTGCTGCTACTGAATGCCTGCGGCTAGCTTGGGGTTATGACAGTTCTTAACGATGATCTGCACATTTAATCTTTTTTGGACTTCTTTTTTTTTTTTTTTTTTACTTTATCAGCTTTTTTTGCTTAACAAACAAATTTGTCACAGAAAAGTAAATGCTATGAAACAACAAAAAAGGTGCTTCGTTGAATTATTGGCCATATACATAAATGCGTGTTTTAAAATGACAGGCCTTTGATATTCAGTATTCAGAGTTCCAGAAATGATTAATACTTGTTTATGGGATATGCCAAGCCAATGTTTGCTTCATCACATTAATGACATGGCAAAAATATTCAAATTCTAGTAGCAAACTAATACTGAAATCCCCTTTAATCATTAACCGTTTGGGCTGATGGAAACATTCCACCCTAGACAAAAACGGTGCTATTTTTGAGTTAAACATGTCAGTACATAAGCGGATTAGGGTAGACAGTTAGTTCACACACATTTGAGCCATCGGATCAGGATCAAATCCCGTTTTCTGATTCGTTAGATTGAATCACTGTTGTAACTTGCGTATCGCTGTCTCCCGAGACCCCTGTAATGGGGTTGACTCGTGTCATCTCCACTGTGAGCTCCGGTGTGTTAAGCACAGCTCAGCTAAACGTTTCTCACCGTGATACCTTTGGCATACAGTAGCACAGCTTTAAGGGTCTGTCATACGTTGAATTCACGATGAACATGCAGAATAAAGCAGGGCTGGGCGATCCAGCACAAAAAATATCTCTCTTGCTCTCACAAATACACATGCACAACTCTCCACTCTTCGGGAAAAAGGAACGTAAAATGGCAATTCTCATAAAAAAAAAAAAACTGAACGAAATGAACCAACTGGTTAAAGGAGAACTGCGATTAGGTTGTAAAAATAAAGTCTGTATCTATCTCAGGGTTTAGCCAGAAGGGAAAGTGGAACCTTCAGACATTTTTCCAAACTAAGTTTAAGCCTCGTCTTTGACTTACTTGTCAATGGGGACTGAAATGTCTGGAAAACCCAGAAATCTGTGCTCGGCTTAATCTGTGCTCGGAAAACCTGGACTACACTTGAATAAGGATTGAATTAGGACATAAAATTTCCAAATTATTTTCCATGCTAATCTGTATAGAGGCGATGGAACGTGAGGTGTTAGCGTTAGCTTTTCCAAAATTTCTGACTGTACGGGAGATGTTTTCCTCAAATGAGAAGATACTGCTGCGTTGCACTCATGTCCAAGAGTTTGTCTTTCCTTTCTTTATTTCATGTTTGTTTCATCTTTGTAGAGAATGTACACGGCTTGTTTCGGGTAAACAGGGCAGAGAGAGCTCGCATGGGGCCTTTCTTCCTTTCAGTTCTTATTTCCTCTTCCAGTTTCTTTTCTATTTCTGCAAGGATTTTGGGAACAGGCCAGTTTGCTTTAGTTCTGAGGCCTCCACTGGGAGGCTCCCAGATAATTCAGCCTAGTAAGTCAGGCAATGTGGGACAGAAGTGTCAGGACACGGTATATCCTGCCCTGCATTCTGTTTTTTTTTTAATGTTCAAGCCAACAGTGCAGCTGGAGGTTCCATTACGGTTCATTCAGAGGTTCTTCTGCGTTGGGTTTTAATTCTGAACTATGATAGCCAGCGGTTGTGGTCAGCTAAGGTTAAGACAGAACTGGAGGTTGGAAAGCATCAGCATTTTGCTTATGTGTTTATGTGTATTAATGTATTAGTGGTCCATGTGAATATTTCACCCCTGGCCTGGAGGTGTGTGATCTTCAGGACGATGCTCAGGATACAAGTGTCAGCATAACGCCGAGTCCATGCCACTTACTGTGTTGATATTTTAGTATATAGAGTGCAGTGCTTAGAGTAAGTATGTTATCGTACTATTGAGAGCTGCACAGTTTTAGTCCGTTCCTTTAATCGGAAGTATAAGCGTCCCAGTCTAAAGCTGAAAGGTTGCGAAGGAAAGAAATACACCGTTACAGGTGTAGAGGTGTATCAACTGTAGGTTGATTTTTATGGTGTGTTAGCATGAGTGCACATCCCAAAGTCCTAAAATCATGGTCGATATCAAGTTAAAGGGCCATTTTAACTTAACATTTCTATATAATTCAGTCATTGATCTTTATTCAGAGTTGGTCTCTCAATCACAATTGTGGAGAAACTCCAATTTCTTTACAGCGGTGGTGAGTGGACCCTGGGCTCACACAGAGTTATTCTATTTACTGTTAAAACACATCAGTAAAGCTACAAATATCTTCAAAGAGATTCATACATTTCTTTGGGAACTACTTGCCTCACAACACCATGCATATATCCCTCCATCATGAGTGGATTTTAGAAATACATTTCATGTATTAACTTTATGTAGCTTTTAAATGCGTCAGACATCTGGTTCCATTCACCACTGCTGTAAACAATTCCAAATAACTTTGTACACGTCTCCAAATTTCAACTGATGGAATTTTCCCTTAAACCGTATACACAAAATGTGTGTGGCTTAATGTAACTTGCTCTCATGAAATATTAGCCAGTGTAACACACCATACTAATGCTGTTAGCATAAGATGCTAATTTCTTCAGCCTTTTGTGTCTGATCTGCTGGGAAGATTTAGTAAGACAAGCTTAAGTTTGAGCAAGAGCTATTAAGTGCTAGGATCCCATAGTAACATAAGCATCCCAAGGCTAATTTCACAGATCCTGGGATATGTGATCTGAAGCTCAGATACAGATAGATAATAAGTTGGGAAGAATTTATATATGTGTGTGTGTGTGTGTGTGTATGTACAGGAATAATGTGTTAGTCCAATTTAGAGCTTTTGAGCGGAGGGTGGTTAGTCCAGCTTGAATGTGCATACTAGTGCTAGCCTTTGTAGGGCCCCATGCTACCGTTGCAGCTCTTGGGGTGCGTTAACTGAAGATTGGACACAGTCGGTTAGTTTGTTCTGGATGAATGTGTGTATGTTATGATGTCTTAGTCCATGCTAACGCTAGAGTTCTTGAGGGTGTGTGATCTGAGGGGTTGGACCCGGTTGGTTTTTAAGTCCAGCTCCAGGTTGAGAGCGAGTGTTAGCGTCCCACGCTAATGTTGCAGGTTTTGCAGCTGGGATCCTTCTTTGCGTTAATGGTGGACAGACTCATGAGCTGATGTCCGCTGATCTGCGCCACGCTGCCCCGCGCCAGCTCCACAGGCTCCGTGTAGATGAGCTCCAGAATGACATCCTGTGCGTGCCGGAACTCCACGCGGCCATCTGGGCCGCAGACACGCGTCAGGAAGCGGTTGTCGGTCACGTCGAGCTCGGGCAGCCGCTCGCTGCAGTAGACATCCCCGGGCGAGCCTCGTGGCGCCAGGACCAGGATGACATAGTGGTAGGCTGTGTACATGCAGTAGAAGTCGCCGAAGTAGACGCGCGTGTCCGGGCTGAAGAGCTCCTCAGCCGGGATCTGAAAGCGGTAGCGGCCGTACGGCGAGTCCTGCGGCGGCTGTCCCGTGTTGAACTCAGTGTTGCAGCTGAAGAAGATGCCCTCCAGCTTGCCGCTCAGGGGAGAGCCGTGGCTGCCACTGTTATCCTTCACCGAAGGGAGCATTCGGCCATCCTGTGCATTTCTGAGGAATAGAGAGAGAGAAGTTGAATATGCAACAGGTTTCAATACCATTTTTAAAATTCCTATAATTGTTCTCCTGACATAACCAAAGACATGACTGACAGAAACAAAAATGTTTGAATATTGCTGAAACAAAAAACATTATTTGAGCATAACAGCAGGTATGAAGCTTATTTAAGTCATCTTGAATTTCCATATTGGCATTTCTAAGAATTGTTTAAATAATTGTTGTATTTAAATAATGTTTTTTAAATCAAGACAGAATATTTTTGTATTTATAAAAGTAGCACTTAATGTATATTCCCATATTGTCCAGTGAGCTGATCTACTGAAAAAAAAACAGCAAAGATGGGCTTTGTTGTGTTTGCTCGACAACAATGGCTTTGTGGTGTCAAATCCACTTAAAATTCTCAAAAAAACCCAGTAATTGTCAGCATATCATACATATCATGCCAAAAAGGTATTCTGTATGGACTAATACATGGTAGGATAACATTATTATATTGTGCTTGTCATGTTGTATTGCTTGTGTAATTGATCCCCGTACCTGCAGTTGTCAAAGTACTCTTGGTTCTGATTGCGGTAGAAAACTGTGAAGGGGAGCATTCTGCCAGCGATGACCTCAGCCTTCTGAAGCAGCTGAGTCAAATGCACCGTAGAGTAATCTACAGGGCAGGGCAAAGGGCTCCATCAACATACGTACGAATAGACTGTGGCTTAAATATACAAAAAAAAAAAAACTTGTTTCTAATATTGGATGAAAGTTAGAAGTATCCAGTTAGCACAGTGTCAATTGCAGACTGCTGATCTGTCACTGTTGACTTTTGATTGTTAGAAGCATTAGCATCACTGGGCCAATTATTCCTTTAATTGAAAGATTTAGCAAACAAACAACATTAAAATATATGCTAACAATGAAAATATAGTAGTATCTTGGCACAGTATTTTTGAACACTGCTAATCGGTGACTATTGGCTTTCCTTATTGGCATCTTAAGCACTTTTCTAAACAATTTCTTCAATAATAACACAGTTTTAAGGAAAACAATAATACAAACTGAATGTGTGACATAAAACAAGCATTAATGTAGCTAAACTCTTTATAAAAATGTATATCTACAGTAAGGAATACCTTAAAAGTGGTAAGGACATTTTAAATGAGTGAATTAGTCCTTTTGTAATAATGTATAAAATAAACCCAAATGTTACGACACTACTGCAGACTAACAAAGACAATCTGTTAATTTTGAATTTTTTGAAACGGTGTTATAAAGTGTATCTTTATTAATGGAATGCAGTTTTCATGAGAATTCTGGTTATGGTGAGCTGAGTGTGTATTACCTGCAGTGCAGAACTCTATAATGTCACTCCATTCTGAAACGGCATAGTCTCCATCGCTCTGCTTGGATGCGGTCTGCACAGCAACCGTGTACTCTGTTCTCGGGCTCAGGAACCAATGGCCTCGCACTGTCATCGGCAACGGCACTGCCTTGGCAACCAGTTTAGTGGGAACATCCTGGATACGGGGAAAGAAATGTGTGAAATGTCAGGGCTGGTTTTTCAGCTGCACAACTGATCCCTCAGTATGCTGAAGTACTGAATATTTTGTTGTTTTTATCATTTTTAATTAAGTGATTTTACTTAATGATCGCAATAAGGGGTTTTCAGTCTCAACACAGCTGCTGTTAAGCCATTTATGCAAAAATAATAACATATAGACTCTTACATTCCTGACTGTGCACTCATGATAATCTCAGTTCTAATAGTCTTAAGTATTTCAGTCTAGTTTCCAGGCCCACGGCACAATAAGGACATCACTTTAAGTCTAAAATTATCTTAATAATAATGATATTACTTAGTCAGCTCCAAAATTGTCTTGGTGTCTTTGATTGTATTAATTTGGTTTCACTCTTACTACATTGTGCTTTATCTTTGTCCTGTGGAGCCCCTCAAGGGTGGGTCCTGGGACCAGTGCTATTTAATCTGATTAATTAGTGTAATTAATTAATATGACATTTCCTTTATTAACATGCAGATGACCCACAGCTTTATAAGTCACAGGTTCCGGCTCTCATTTTCACTCCTTATTTGACTTCTTAGAGGAAATGAGTTCCTACTAGGGTTGTAACGGTACACAGATGTCACGGTTCCGTATGTACCTCAGTTTTGGGGTCACGGTGGTACAGTTCACGATACAGCAATGTTAAGCAACAAAAAGTTCTAAAGATTGAGGCTGGGTTTGTTGTCGTTTGTTTTAAATAAACAGCAGTGTATTAACCAGTAAACACACACTCTTGCTAAAATAGATCCTGAAGAAAATCAGTTGCTAGATTATAGAGATGCCACATCTTGAATTCTGACAAACCCTAGAAAAGGGCTTCATATTACACCACTTCTCAAACAACTGCATTGGCTACCAGGGTTATTAAAAATTAATTTTATGTTATCTTTATTGATTTTAATTGCCTTTTAAGGGTGAGGTTTCTTTGTGGACTATTTAGTCTCACAACACCATGTATGTACCCCTCCGCCATGAGTGGATTTCCAAGATATATTTGAAACCAAAAAGTTCTTGAAACTACAATAAAACGTCCCATCAGGAACCCTATTTATACCCATGTCATACCCTTTCAATCACTGGTTACATTCGACACTGCTGTGAACAATTCTGACTGTAGGTTTTTCTAGAAGCACTTTGTACATGTCTTAATGATTTATGCAGATCTTGTTCATATTAAGATACTTTTAGTGATATTTAATGGCCTTTTAAAGGGTACCAAGCCTTTTGTTATCACTGGCCCAAACTTTGGAAGTCGCTGATGATCTTAAAGGGTTTGGATGGTAGTAGCTGAGTTAGTAACACACTTGTCTGTGAACCCTCCCCACTTTCTACCATTGTGTCTTTTAGCACATTAAAGCTCTTGATAATCTAGGCATATTTAAAAGGGGCCTTAAGACTCCTTTTGTTCTGTTAAGCCATTCACTAATTTTTATAACATTTATTGCAGAAATGTGTATATTATACGTAATTATTTGTGTTCACTTGAAGTTTATTAAATTATTGCTATAGAATTGCCACATAAAGATCATTATTATCGTCAGAATGTCAGAATGTACTACCTTGTGTTTGAACTTGTTGGAGTTTTTGTTCTCTTTCTTGTTGAGGTCGATGAAGTAGTGGGTGATTTTCTCTTTGGTGCGAGGGTCCATGTCCCAGCAGATCTTGAAGGAGTCACAGGTGATGTTACTGATCCGAATGTTCACAGGCACAGGTAGCTCCATCTCGACCATGCCACTCTCCTCTGCCTTACCTACTCACAGACATGACAGAGAGGACAATGAAGCTGGATTCATAATAAATGAAAACAGATCAATTTCAGTGGGAGTTATCTATGCAGAGAAAACATTAAACAATCAAATAAGACTTAGAAATAACAAAAGTGGCTCTGACAGAAAAACTCTCCACTTGTTCTAATCCATGGACGCGGTTTTGGGATGACCGGCCAGAAACTATGGAAAGAATTGAGTCAGAAACTCTGTTACCGGACTGAGATACACTGGAACACCAGAACCTGATATAACTACAGTACCGTCACAGTACAGTTTAGAACCTGATACAACTTCAGTACCAGCACAGTACAGTTTAGAACCTGATACAACT
>JBBPDH010000001.1:31839606-31861756 GCA_037974565.1 Clupeocharax schoutedeni | reverse complement strand
TCTTGACCAGGACCACATCCCTAAATGCATCGAGGCAACTGCCATGTGATGGGTTGATTAGATAATTGCATTAATGAGAAACTGAACAGGTGTTCCTAATAATCCTTTAGGTGAGTGTATACGTTCAGCGGTACCACACATGGTGTCTCGTCTTGAAAAGACTGAATCAAACCAGTATTTCCTTGCAATTTTGAATTCCTGGACTCTTTCTGTTTTTCTTTCTAGGCTGGTTTCGGGGTTCCAATGGGCCTCCAATAGGCCTTAACATACAAAGCACACAGTTTATTGTTGCTTTTTTTATAAGGAATTGGTTTCACACTCTTTCTATAGCAAGAGAGAGAGAGAGAGAGAGAGGACCGGCGTTCTTGTCCATGATTGTAGATTGGCACAATGTGTCGTGTGTGGTGGGCGGCTGGGTTTTGTTCGATTGTGTTTGTTGTATGTATGTGTGTGTGTGTGTGTGTGTGTGTGTGTGTGTGTGTGTGAGAGAGAGAGAGAGAGAGAGAGAGAGAGAGAGAGAGAGAGAGATTACAGGCAGGAGTTATAAAGCAGAGGCAGTGCATCGTCGTCCTCATAGTCTTCGTCTTTAAAGAGGACGCTGGCGTCTCTGCCCATAATGCTGCGCGGCTGCGCTCGTGTCAGAGCTGTCGCTGCTCTGCTCTCCCCCAAAACTTAATCTGACGGCACCCAGCCACCCATAATCCCCCACTGTATCGTAATCAGTTTACTCTGCATTCTAAGAGGATTTTCGGGGGGGGGGGTTCCCTTTTTTCATATTTTAAAGAAAAGGAAGAAAAAAAACATGAAGTGATGCTGGAAACGGACACAGAATAAGGGAGAGGGCCCCTTTTTCGGTGGTGCCGTTCTGGTCCTTTTTTTTTTAAGGGAAATCGGTTTATGTCGCTATTTTACTGTTTAATTCTTAGAGGTGAACTGCAGCGAGCAGTTTTTTGCTCGGTGGCATAAGTACATTAACGCCAGTGTGCGTACATACATGGACTTTTTTATACCCAACCATGCAGCGTTTCAGCATTTTATACATATTTATGCGAAAGAAGACGTTCCACAGAAGCAGTCACAGGCAGTTTGGGTCGGTAATTCTGTTCATCGCGCGGCAGGCCTGAACCCGAAAGGCTTGAGTGGGCAAACAGCAGAAACGTGAAAAGCCACACAAGCGCTGTTACAGATAAAACACGGTGTTTGGGCTTATATGCCGAACATGTACCCTCGGTTTTGGAAATCAGCACACCTACTCTTGAAACAAGGCCGTAGCAGTCGGTGTGGGCTCCTCTGCCTTAAGTGAAATAATTTCTGTGCTTCTGTTGGGGAGCTTTATGCCTGAAACCTAAAGCAATATCTACATCTCACATCTCCCCCATTCTTCAGGAGCGGGATTTATTCATGCAGTTGCTTCCGTCTTCAGCACAGGGCACTTTACAGCTCTTGTAAAAATGAACTGAGTGGAACGACAGGGTGTTCCCCAAGGCTCCGTATTAGGTCAGCTTTTTCCCTGTAAAATCAAACTGTACGCTCTTCAGTGTCGAGAATTTGCTAACAAGCCGCAACTGAATTGCCACAGTGTGGCTGTCAAGCGAAGGACTTGGCTGAGGTCAGTAAACACAACCATGGGATGTAACGAGTGCTTTGTTTACAAACATGAAAAGGGCCCCTTTAAAGCAGATGGTTTAATAGACATTGCTGCAGTGAAGCATAAGGTCCTCCGTATCCACACAAGAAAAAAAAAAGGCACAGTGCCAATTACAAGGAGTTTCTGGTTTCTGGTTTCTCATCTAAACATGGGGGCAATAGGAGAGTTTTGGTCCTCCTCTTGGTTTTATGAGCATGTATTAGAATAAAGGTCCATACACATTTTTACAAAACTACGCCTTGAGTCCCATTCTGATTTCCAGTGTTTATCCTTTTGGAATCTCCTCTACAAATTTTTATTTCTCGCTTCCTGTCTGTAGCTAATTCCAAACACCATTCAGAGCCAGACTTGTTGAAACGCAAAACCCGTTTGTGGGACCATGATTTAAAAGGGTGAAAACAAAATGCCGCAGACGTCCAGAAGAATGTTTCTACTCACTGTGTTTTCATCTGAACAGAATTTTGTATTAAGATCTAAAACTATAATATATAGACTATAATATAGACAAATATGTTTTGGCGAGTTTTTTATTTCCTGGTTGAAGATGTTTTCAACTTGAGTTTCTACTTGCCTTTATCCCTCTTTAGATCTTCTAAAAGCATTGTACGGTTAGGATAAACAAGGCCAGGATAAAAACAGCAGGTGTGGGAATCGCCTTAGAGATGGCAATACAATACTATCACAAAACTTGAACCACGGTAGGATATGATTTTTTGACTTGAAAGCATATATCAGCTTATGTACAGGAATTTCTTAGTGACTTCATCTTCCTTTGTAATTTCCACTAGAGAACAAGGTATGGCAGCTGCTCGTGGACTCCAGAGGAAATGTACCAAATTAAAAGTATATAAAGTTTATCAATAGCAATGTTGTGCAGAAAAATATCACAATACTGCACAAGAATAATAAAAGCACCTTGCACCAGCAGAATGAGGTTTTGCGCCTGCTTGCAGATGCTTGAGGAAATCTTATGAAAGTAGCCATACATATCAAATTTATATATATATTACAGAAAAATATTGCAATACTGCACTGTGAAAGAGTCTGGTGTACCGTTGTGGATGCCAGAATAAATGTTAGACCTACCTAGCAAAGTAAAAGAAAATTAAACTTTTAAAATAATATTGAAACAAAAAATACGGCAGTACTACACTGAAAATAGAGCCCTAGGCAACAGAAGAACATAGTCTTGCGTGCCCCTGTGTACTCCAGAGGAATTATTAGAGTAGACGTATGGATCAAATTAAAAGTATATTAAACTTTCAGAATTATAATAAACTCAATATAACATTGTGCACGTACGGTTTTTGCGCTCTCCCCCCCACCCCTTGTGCGCCAAGAGGAAATGTTTTCAAATTAGACCAAATTGAAAGTATATTTTACTTTAAAAAGTAATATCAACCAGACAAATACTACACCGTGCAATGTAAGCTCTTTGAGCCTCTTCAGCCTCTGTTATAGGTTGCCTGCTCTTGGATCAGGTTGCCGTTTGCATTTTTAGCCACAGAACAAATTCCACGATCGACAACCATTTGTTTCCGAGACCGCTGAGTATAGAGGAAGCACCGGCTTGTTCAGCAGAAACCTGCTCCACCAAGGCTGGCTGGGTCAAAAGTTCAGGTGCTGCAGCAACTCTTCAGGTAAAGAGGTGTGGCTCGGTCACCTGAGCCGAGAAAAATAAGCACACCAAACTGTTCTGGCTGCTGTAATTAGGGCTGTTAAGAGCTATTATGTCAGCTCAGCATCGGGTTGCAGGGTGTCGTGAGGCAGGAATGCACTTTTAACATTCAAGGACTTGCCAAAGAACCACGGGACGCCTACGAAGAACCACCACAGCAGATCTTCCAAAAACTGGACTGTCATCTTCAACTGAGCCTCATTTTCACCGCGGCTGACCACAGGCCGTCCTTCCTAGGGGTCATGATGTAACCCTCATCCCCGCTGTTGGGACATAAACTCAAATACTGCTTAAATAAATCTGTTTTTTTTCTTTTTGCCCATTCTCAGCATTTTCGAGCCCATCATCCCTTTCGTCGTCCTCGTCCCTGCAGACCGTCTCCGCTCATCACTCCGCTGTTTTCTGCTGTAATGGTGTCGGCTGGTGATATCTTTTAGAGTTTCCACATGTAATAAAACGCCCGTAAGTGGACGATAGAGACACAAACGAAGAGTGGAAAGCTCCTTCTCTTCGCCTCTCTGCAACGACACTGCACTGGTCCAAAGTATCAAAACGCACCAAGAGACCACACTCGTACAGTAAAGTATAACTATTACATTTTATGATGAAATGCCAAAAAAGTGAACCCAAGAGAATTGAACAGGCTCTCTTTATGGCACATAAAGTCCTGACAGTATCAACAATATGCTTGGAAAGTGTATCGTTTTGTAACTTCTCAATAAAGGTAAAATATCGCCTAACCCTCACTGGATTAAGTACATCTGAATGTCTGAAAATCCAACTGCAAATAAAAGCACATTGTGATAGAAGCCTTGGTTAATCTGCGCAAAACAAAAAGTGAACTGGAAATCCAAATTCGCATCCCTATAAATTACCCATCATTTTGCTTCAAACGCTTTAAATTCCCGACTAGGGAAAAAAAAAACCGCCCTTACTGTGAAGCTGATTTAAACGACCAATCCGACTAGAGCGCAGAGCGTGCCCAGTTAAATGATCTAAGGAATTTAAAATACTTTTCTTCACTGTTAATTTTAATAAGTTAATTTTAAATAAATATACAAACTTGTCGCCTTCAACCAGTAAAGTAACCTTAAAGATGCACTTCTAAAATTTCTGAAGTTGTTCTGCTGTGTACTACAAATGGACAGTCATTTTATTGATGATAATTTTAAACATTTTATTGTAATCATTATTTAGTATTAGTAATAGTATCGTCATAATAATTATTAGCATTGTCAGCACTACTATTTTTATGATTATTAGTAACAGCATTGTAATCATCAATCATTCGTTAATTGTTTTATTTATTTAATAACTATTTTGCAGTAAGTTAGATGAGATGAGATGATTCTCCGTCAGTTTAAAGTTCAGTAAAATCTGAAGCTAAAACAGAATTCAATGATCAGAAACTCAAACACACGCCTGCATGTCCGGAACACGGAGATGTGTGTATTGGGGTGGGTGTGTGTTGGTGCTGAGCTCGTGCTGCTGTCGGGCTGATAAACACCCATTAGTCTCGCGGGCAAATCCTCCAAAATCACCGAGCACTTTAGTTCCGATTAATCTCCACACACACACACACACACACACACACATACACCCACACCCACTACAGCGGGACGACCCTCAGCCGGCGCGACCCTTTTAACATATTTTATGGCGCTAGGACACATACATATATATATACACACACACATATATACATGTATATAAAGATGTTTCTATATATATAAATATGTATTTACGTAGCCTATATTTTATTCACATATATATATATATATATATATATATAATTAAATTGTATCACCATGCAGATGTTCTTCATGATGACTCCTTTGGTAATTATTTAAAACGGTGGGACTGTTTGTGTCCCAAAACCGCGCGCGCGAGACTCGGGGCAAACATGTTTAAAGTCCTCCTGAGTGAAATGTTTATTCAGCTGCTACATATTTAATAAATCTCCATATTAAAGCCCCAGCGGCGCACGCCGCGCTGTCCTCCAATTACACACATGCGCCACTTTATTAATTAATCACTTTAAAAAAACGCACACCAAACACAATAACGAGCGATGGGAGGAGAAAATGGGTGTTATTTATCGGGTCCAGATTAATCTGAAAAGACGAGGCCTGAGATGTATAAATTAAAACGTATAAATATAGATCAATAAAAGGTGTTTAAATAAACATTGCGGCGGATAAAAAGAGGCGCAGTTATCTTTCTGGTATAGAGATTAAATTCTTCTGCTCCTGTCGGGAAACGATCCATCAAGCAAGCCACATTTCTATTAATTTATCTTATATTTAGTTCCGCAGTGTTTTTTTAATCCAGCTTTGCCGAGTTGAACGACCCCCCACTTTCAACACCCCTTCTTCGCTTTTGACCCATTAACCCTGGATACCCGCCCTCATAATTACCCAATCAGGAGCGCCCATTTAGCTCCAGGGCGGATTGAGGGCTAAAAAAGAGGCAATAACGCATGCGCATTGAACCGCGGGCTCAGGTTTCAAAGTACAAAAAAAACCCTCCAGAATAATTTTAGATCTGTCTCGATACTTAACGAACAAAAACTGGACTTGTGTACAAAATTTGGTATTTTTATGGATTTCTGGAGAGGAAATTCCTAGCCGGATTTATTTCCAAACTGTTCCGCCTGAAAAAAAAGTGCGCATTAAAGAATAAACCCCTAAAACCTCTCCCAGGCCGAGCGTGTTCAGTGAAGGCTGGTGGTGCGCCTGCACGCTGCAGAAGTATTAGAAGTAGAAGAAGAAGGTGGTAGTTAAGTGTTCTTTATTATGACGGACAGGAATGAAATGGCCTGCGCCTGAAACACATTCTACATTTCACTCTGGTCTTCACACCCATCTCTCCAAGACTGACCCCCCAATAACCCCACACCCCAAGTGCTGTCCGACATCAGCGGTGAAGAAAAAAAAACCCAAAATTGCTCATCACCACGTTTTCGTTTAGAGATTTTTTAAAATCCCGATCATACTAACGATCCGAGATAAATTAAAAATAAGCGCCAAATTTCCCTCCGTCACATTTAACACCTGTCCATTTGCTTCTGTTGCGTTTTTGGGCTATTTTCTTTCTCCGTTGCCCATAAATGTCTTATTTGTTTCCAGGGTAATAAAAATCAAAGTTGCAATGAGCAATAGCAAATGGAGTCCAGCGGCCAGTTC
The DNA here is from genome assembly GCA_037974565.1 of Clupeocharax schoutedeni. Taxonomy (NCBI): domain Eukaryota; kingdom Metazoa; phylum Chordata; class Actinopteri; order Characiformes; family Alestidae; genus Clupeocharax; species Clupeocharax schoutedeni. Next base: position 31,855,245 of record JBBPDH010000001.1, on the reverse strand, counting down.
TCTTGTCTTTGGATTTTTTCTGGGTTGGGAGGGGGTGGTTACAATAAAAGTCTTCGTAGACCATTTTCAAATCCTGAAAACACCAACTAAATATGGTCACTGGAACTGACCCGAATACATATATACAAGATTCAGCCTGGTAGAAGCTGACTAAAAAAATCTCGCCGACCTAAAGTAAAAAAGCGACTGAAGAAAAAGAACGGCTGTACAGGGTTTGGTGGGAAGGCGGCAGTTGAGGGTCCAGAGTCAGGTGATGATAATGGAGGGGCGGGGATAATCCAGAGATTCTGAGGGCGTTTGGATAAAACACTTAAAAACGTCAAAAATTTCAGCATCTTTTGCCATCTCATATTTTAAAACTCGGTTTTTTAGGACTTTGACTCGTTTTTTTGTCCACAGATTTGCCTTTTCCTCTTCTTTCTTTCACTCAAGAATGGTGGGTGGAGGCGCAATTTTTCCCCTCTCTTTTCTTTCTTTTTTAAGAAAATGTTGATGAACATCTAACTATTTATTTAACTCTGTAAGTCCGTATAACTTTTTTTTTGTAATTTTTTATAAACTCAGCACACTATTAAAAACAGGTGGGCATGTGAAGGTATGGAGTGGATTTGTTGGGGTGGGAAAAAAAGTGTAGATGGGGTTGGGGAAAAGAAAACCACCAGAAAAGAAGAAGAAAGGAGAAGACCAAGAAGGAAGATCACAAGACTTGGAACCTCCAGGACGCTTGGTCTTTGTAGTCCAAACAGTCCGTGGCATTGAAGTTGATCTTCCAGGAGGATGCCGTCTGCTCCTTGTAATCCAGGCAGTCGGAGGAGTTGAAGGTCAGGCCAGCGCCGCTGTAGGCCTGGTGGTGGTGATGGTGGTGGTGGTGGTGACCTGAAGACTGGCTGATGTGGTGGTGGGGGTGTGTGGACATGGATGACGGTGTCATGGGACTGAGCTGGTGTGGGTGGTGGGGATGTGAGTGCATGGGGGTCAGGTAGGAGCCACAGTCCACCCCGCTGAAGTAGGAGCTGGATGGGGTGGGGTAGCCTTGCCCATACCCTGCCGTCTGGTTGTAGGACATGGGGTAGGAAGAGCCGGCTGAACCAGAGACCGACCGCTGCATGCAGGAGGTGTTGGAGGGTGGCATGGGATCCGGGAGCGAGGCGGAGGGAGGGGCAGAACCAGGTGAAATGGCCGGGCTCCATATGGATGAGACGGTGCTGATGGAGGTAGACGTGCTGCTGATGCCAGTGTTATTGTTGTTGGTGGTGGATGAGGACGAGGAGGATGAAGAGCCTGTACTGGACACAGCTGGAGGGGTGAACTGGCCGCTGCTCTCTGAGCCAGTGCTTTCTCGAGTGGGTGATGACTTCTTCTTGACCGGCCGAGCCTTGGTACTGCTCCCTCCACTCTGCTGCTGTTGCCTGCACTTTGCTCGACGATTCTTGAACCACACCTAAAAACAAAAACATCCACAAACACAAACTGGTGTTAAAAGGGAAAGCCTACTCATTTTACTTCCTAAACCACACAGTTCTCCCAGCACAGCTAAAAAACAACTCCCTCCTGGAGCCCCATTAAATGATTAAAGGGACCTTCTGTGGATGCTTGAAGGACAAGCTTGAAGAGCTATTGTACAATATCAGTGCTAGTTATTGGCTGCAAGTTGCGCTCATTTGCATGGAGCCTCACTCTCTGTTCAGGGATCTCATTACAGCATATGGAGGTGGCAGGGAGATAGTAAGGCTATTGAGTTTCTCACCAGAGATGGTAATTCAATAGCTGAAGGAGGGTCTATCCATCCAAAGTGTTTTATTTCGCTCACTCACGCAAACTTAATTATGATCAAAAGTAGTTCAGGAGAAGAAGACTAGGAGAATAAAGTGCTTCATATTTGCTAGACACCATTAATAACTACCGAAAATGCAGGAACTCTGATCTCTGATAATGTACAACCTGCTAGGAATCTTGTTCCATCTCCAGATCTGAGAACAAAACCCGACTGGTCTGCAGAATTGTGTCTAGTGAGCCTGTTCAAGTTAGAGTCCAATTGTTCTAGGAGTTGAGATCCTAATGATGGGCCCATAAGGGCCACAGTGCCAACAAACTAACACAAAACGAGCAGCAAAACCCAATGGCATCAGCAACAACAAAAATAAGATTTATACCATAAATTTATACCGGGTAACAGTTATTAGGTGTGTGTATGGATGTCTTGTTCGCAGGGAGGGTTTTTTCACTTTGTTGTTTTGTTTGTTTGTTTCTTTTCTTTACTACGATTCCAAATTTTGGGAAGTATGACAGGGCACCGGTAGGGGCGCTCGTCTGCACCGGCCCAAAGGTGAAGCTTGTTGTCCGAAGCATGGGTGTGTTTGTGGGGCGTCTCACCTGTACCCTTGACTCCGGCAGGTTGATTTTTAGCGCCACCTCCTCGCGCATGAAGATGTCCGGGTAACGCGTCTTGGCAAACAGCGCCTCCAGGATGTCCAGCTGCGAGCGCGTGAACGTGGTCCTCTCGCGCCTCTGCTTTCTGGGCGTGGCTGCTAATCAATGAAAAACAGTGAATATACAGACAAATCAATTAACAAGCCAATAAAGGAAAACCCAGAGACGGAGTTTCATAAAACAAGGAAAAAGACGAACTGCATATTTGAATTGGTTAGTTAACAGGTCTGATTTAAAAAACTGAAAAAGAATTTCAATTTAATATGCAAATACTGAATAAGATATACACGATCTCTACTAAGTGCAATAACTGCCATCTGTGTCGTTATATTTCACCCAACCGTGTTACTGAATAAAGCTTAGTGTATTTCATACTGAGCATTTTTCTACAGATATTATTTAGATTTATTTAGACAGTATATCTTATATTACTCTTGTCTCCGCATTCATAACACAAGCAGTTTCCTCCGGGATCAATAAAGTTGTCTGATTTTGATACACAACGACACAAATCGGTGTATTTATTTATTTGCTTTTGGCCCAAGAACTAAAAAAAAGCACAAAAAATACAAATAAAACAAGTCTCGTTTAAACAGGCCATTAGAGCGTGTCCTTCAGTAGTGGTGATAATAAAGCAACTACACTAAAATAGTGGCGCTAGGTTGGTTGATTAAAAGATTCGAATGTGTGAGTGTCTGAGTAGCAAAAGAAAATATCTGTTTTCCGAGTGTGTTACACTACCTGATTAAACATGTCCCGGCGAGTGTGTGTGAGTGTGAGAATGTGTATGAGTGTGTGGGTTTGAGGGGAGAGAATATGAGTTTGTTCATTAGTGTACCTGGGCATCCCACGGAGGGAGCGTGTGAGAGAAAGAGCGTGTGTGTGTGTATTAGAGAGGGCGAGAGTGTATGAGTGTGAGTGTGTGAATAAGTTAGTGTACCTGGGGACCCCGTGGAAGTGTGTGTGTGAGAGAGAGAGAAAGGAAAGAAAGTGTACCTGTGTATCCCACGGACAGTTACTCTCGTGTGACACAGTAACAGAGTGTGTTAGAGTGTGTTAGAGTGTGTGTGTGTCTACCCGAGTACGGACGGGTGTATGCGTGAAGTGTGTGTGTGTGAGTACCTGTGTACCCCATGGGCAGGTGAGTGTTTGAGAGTGAGGAGTGTATGTGTGTGTACCTGGGTACCCCACGGACGGGTGTAGCAGGTCCATGGCCGTGCCGCTGAGCCCCAGGCCGTTCATGCCATAAGGGGGCTGTTTGAGGTAAGACATCATGCTACAGGCGGTCCCGGGTCCCCCCAGATCTGACCAGCGACCCGCTTCGGCCCGATGCTGCACTTTGACGGAGGACGGGACCGAAAGAGGGACTGAAAAACAGAGACAGCGGGTCAGCATCACACCGACCAGAACAATGACCATAAACACAAGACCCACACCGACCAGGACCAAAAAAGAGGACCTCACTGACCAAACCAGGACAAGAACCAAGAGCAGAAAGAGGAACTAACTAACCAGGACCTGACCAGAACCAAAACAAGGGTGGCACTGACCAGACCAGTACTAGGACATTTCCAGGACCAGATCCATTTTAACTGAAGGCGCGAGTAGAAAACCTGCAATACTGAAAAAGTAAAAAAATAAGTGGAGTTGGATAAATTAAAAATTGTACTAACGAAAATATGAACTATTCTTTTTTTCACATTGATTTTTAGTTTTAGTTTTCACAAAGGGTCACCGGACATCTCACAACCATATACAGGGCCCAGTTATCATTGATTTCAAATAAGGACAATGATAATTATTATTAGTATTATTAGTATTATTAGTAGTATTATTTATTGTTATTATTATTAGTAGTAGCAGTAAAAGAGGAGTTAGACCGAAACTAACAATAGTGATATGAATAAAATCGCTCGCAGTTCTGGGACAAATCTGATGTCTGATTAATGTTCGGTTCTCCAAATTCAGAATTTTATTTCGTTTTATATTTCTCATGCTTAAAATAATGACCGTTTCATCATGAAGGTTTTTTTTAAAAAACTAAAAGTCGTTTATTATTATCCTGTTTCCGCGCGCGGTCACCTCCAAAATCAGAGCTGAAATTCTGAAATTATTGCAATTCATCATTATTACAATAATTTTATTTAACGGACTATTTTAATTTCCCAGTAATAAAATAAATCAGACTGTCTAATCATACTGCGCTACTGACAAATACAGTTCATGAAAGTAATTGAAATAGGCTGCTAGGATTAAAAAATATATATTTATACAATTAGTTACAAAATAACGACAAGTTCCTGGAAATTCTAACAAGTTGTAAGAAAACATTTGACATTAGAATAATAAAATAAACATTAAAGAGTAAATAACAGAAGGAGGCGATTTGCTAAACTCTTCACTTTGCTGAGTGAAAATCGTTCATAATTTCCTTAATTATTTTATTTTAGCTCCTATTTCAGTGTTTAATTTGAAGGACTGTCTAAAGGCGGTTCCACTCGCGCTTTTTTCGGAGCCTCCTTTAAAGCACATATTGGGGTATATGAAGCCAAACCCAAAGTAGATCCAGCAGCGGCCTTATACCGACCACGTAACATTACAATTAACACCAAAAACAAAAGCATCAACAACAACAACAACAACAACAACAAAATCTACAACACCAGAACACGCCTCTCCAATTACTCCGCTTTAGGGGTCCGTCAGTAGGATCAATCCCACCTTAGAAGTGATTAAAAATAACCCTCTCACAACATCCTAATTTCACCCCTGACCCTTCCACATCACACCACAAAACGCACCAAAATGTGCGTGAGCCGCTTCGCTAAATTACACCTAAAATTACTTTAATTTGCGGCTTGATCTAATATTTAGAAGCTGCGAGCAGGGAGGCCGGAGCTCGAGCTCCAAGTGCTTACCTTTAGAACTCTCGCGCTCCGTTCCTCCTTTGAGACCTCGAAGATTTTAAAAACAAAAAAAATTAAACATTTAAAATATCCAACCAGCAAGCTCTCAAACAAACAAACAAAGCAAGCAAGCAGCCTTTAGAACTTCTCCTCCGATAAGAGACGTCGCTGTGCTCGTGATTTGTTTAATTGTCCAGATTTTTTAAGCTTTTTGTTGTTGTTGCTGTTGTTTCCCCGTCTTTTTTATTTTAAAATCCAAAAACAAAAAACGAAAACGAAAAAATTCATTTGCGTTTTGTCGCGCGCTCCTCGGTCAGTCACTGATTGCTAAATGTAGACGGATGGAGATTGATCACCTTCTCCTTTCAGCCCAACTCTCTAAGAGAGCAGGACACCTGCAGGTCCGCCCCCCAGCCAATCAGTGATCGCGCCCGGCTTGACGGACGCCCGCGAAAGCCAATCCGCGCTGGACCATGGCTTCAAGCCCCGCCTGCCTCCCAACCACCACGTGACTAGAGACCAACACAAACCTGCAGCAGAGAACCGACAACCACGTTATATATAAATATATATGTACATAAAAAAAATAATAATAAAAAAAATATGTATATATACAAACAAATTTAAAAGATGTATAAAATGTTTACCAAAAGCGTTAAAATACAAAACTGAGACAATTCATTGTGAGCAGTGTTTATAAATGCATTTAATTTGAGAGAAGAGGCACAAAATGTCTTTAAAAGGTTAAAATTAAATGTTTCAGAACACGGGGTAAAAACTGACGAAAAGACCATTCAAAACATGATCTAGGGGGTGGAGAATTGGAAGAGAGAAAGAATGAAAACTGTCACGCGTACCTGCTAAATGTCCTGCTGCTTTTGGAGCCCAGATAGTTAAAACGGGCCATTTATTCATCCTGAAATAAATAAACCTAAAACTAGAAAAACAGACCTCATTTGTGCGGTTCTAAAATAAAACAATACAAAATTCAACAAAAAAACACAAGCAAGCAAAAAATAAACGTTCCTGTTTCAGCTTGATTTGAGAGGTTGATTCTCTAGAAGGCCACCAGAACATTGCATTTTCGTCTTCGTTTTTAAATGATTTTTAAGAGGCAGAAAAAGTTGAAAGCTCGATTCCGTGCGGGATAAAAAAGCGTCCCAAAAGTTGCATTTATCCACTTTATCTATTTTCATTTTTATTGTGAGGCCGCCTCATGAATATTAATGCGCGGCTAATCCCCACTTAGAATTACATTTCAGAGTCTGCGCAAAGTTTAATAGACATGAAGGGGGGGTGGGGGGGTGCAGGAGGAAAAAAATAAAATAAAAATAAATTAAAGCGTGCAAAAGAGACGGGGGCGGGGGTTGTTAATCAAAGGGAAATAAAAAAAACACCTTTTCCCAAGGAAGCGATAGAAAAAGGAGGAATATGAAGGAGCGCGCGGTGTTTCCTTAACTGTTCCTCTAAAAAGGGGGGTCGCCGAGATGCTCCCACTTTTTCACTCCGGACCTCTTTTTTCTTTTTTGTTTTTTGTTCTGGGCCGCAAAATAAAACTCACTATGCGCGCGAGCCCGGACTGAAAGCGAGCTAAATGTTCAAAGCGAGTGACCGCCTCGGGGACCAAATTACATTTTTAACAACATGACCCAGCAATCAAACTAAGGAGGGGAAGGGGGGCATGGGTGGTGGGGGCTATTTATAAAGTCATCCAGCAAAAAAGAAGAAAGTGGGGAAAGAAAGGGAGACAGAAAAGAGAGAAAAGAGAGAAAAGCAAAAAAGTTGCGTTTTTAAAAACTTCAGGCTGAACTATATGTGTAATGTTTTATTTAATCTTTTTGGAAAGTTTAAATAAGAGGTGTTTGTTCAATAATAACAATTTAGCCTGTTTGGGGGCACTAACACATTAACTCAAGATCCTAAATTGAATCCCAAATTCAAATCTGTTGCATTTTTTAAATTCTGAAGTTCGGAGTTTTTTTTAAACAGGCTAAAATTCACAAGTACATAACACATTTTGTAAATTTACCACATTCACTCCTTATGGAGCTCCAGAACGCGACTGATAAAAGCAGCACGAGCGTCGAGTCATAGAGCCTGGAGAGAAAAAAGGCTGCTCTTTCTTTTCTAATAAGAGTATTTTTGTCTAAATCCCAAATTGCGGCGCATTTTCTTAACGCTGAGCTCGTAAATCTCGGGATTAGAGGAGCAGAAGATGAGGAGGAGGAGGAGGAGGAGGAGGTGGTGGTGGTGGTGGAAGAGGTAGTGGAGGAGGAGGAGGAGGAGGAGTGGGGGTGAAAAGTTTTGTGTCTTGTAGCTGGTGGGATTGGAGCAGGTCGGATGTGGTCGGCGCTTATTAAAACGATGATGCATAAAAAAGTGGCTCGCCGTGAAGAGGCCGCTCGAGCTTCAGACGGACACGGCGCGCCACACTGTCCGGCTCATCTAGGACACCTGAGAATAAAAAAAGAGAGAGCGAAGAAAAAATAAAAAGGAGGCCACGGACTTCAAAGCCGCTCCATCCAGAAGAAGAAGAGGAGGAGAAAATGAGGAGGAGGAGAAGGAGAGGAAGCGCAGTTTCTGCCTGAGCGTCTGTGGACTGAGCTTAAAAACACGCGTCAAGGAAATTTTAGCACGATTTTTTATTTTGAAACGAAACGTATTTCTTTTTATTGAAGTAAAAAAAAGAGGTTGAAGTCAAGTTGAGGTTGAAAATCACCTGCAGGCAAAAACCAGCAGGAGGATCAGGTAAGGAAGTCAAGACTTAATTTGTTGTTTATAAAACAATTTTTAATAAGTAGTTTTTTAAATGGCAAAAATAAAAAGCGGTCAACAAACGAACGCCGTTTTCATTATATTATTCTAGTCTTGTTTTCCATCCAGCAGAAACTCATGACCGCACAAGTCACATGTGAATTATTAACAGACACGAGATTTTTTCCTAATATACCGATTTTTAGAGCGAATTTAATTTTTGTTAATCGGCAAAAATGCGACTTTTGAAAAAAGTTTGGAACGAGTCTCACGCGTCCTTGAAGGTAGAGGTGAAGCCAATTTTTCCTTTTTGGGGACACAAATAGTCCAACATTACCGTGCAGAAGTGTGCGGGGGGCACAGATTTGGACGCATTAAAGACATAATGGTGGGTGTGTGGAACAGGCCACGCGCAGAAATTAGAAGAAGGTGGTGATTTTGGCTCGGATGGCGCAGCAAGGCGTCCTCTTCGTCTTCATCTTCTTCATATACATTAGACTGGGCAGCGTCCTCGGAGGAAGAGTAACGACCAGTTAAAGGCCCAAACAAATGGGGATTACAGTCATCCAGTATGCGCGCCGGATAAGACAAAAAACACCAAAAAATGCAAAAAGTGCGTCCTGCGGGGGTGGGCTGGGATGGGCATGGTGATGGTGGGGGGAGGGGGAGTACAGTGGGAGCCGATGAGCAAATTAAATTGGGAGTATTAGAAAAAGCCCAGAGAGGACTGGAGCTGTCCGGACTTATTTTCTGTGATAAATTTGGGATTTGGGAGGAGGGGATGGGGAGGGTCCTCCAGTCCGAGTGGAAGCAGATGCGGACAAACTGATTTGGCCTAATCTCCCTCCACACCAGCCACCAGCCTCATTTCTGCACAGGAAAGTGGGGAATCCGAGAAAAGCCTCCATGTGCTTTGCTTCGGATTGGCTGTTTTTTTTTTATTTGTGGGGGGAAATTATTTAATCACTCTTTGCCAATGTGCACATCAATGAAAAACAAACTTTCTCAACTTTCCCCCCTCTTTTTTGTTTTGCTTTAAACTAATTTGGGACATCCCACCTGCCAACCTTCCTCTCATTTGGAAAAATTAGGTTTTAATTTCTTGCTTTTTATAATCAACAATTGATTGCACACACACAAAAATACAAGCATGACATTTGAAATAAATGTTAAAAGTGTGAGGAAAAAAGGATTCATTAGAGTGGTTTTAGCATTTTGTTCTCTAGAAAAAATAAAGAAACCGGAGTATGTATCAGAGTATGAAAGCGTCTGTTTTTATTGATGACTGATAATTTTCGGAATAAATAAACATGTTCACACAATAAGACAGCAGCAAGAGATGTGAACTGGATGCATATGAAAGCGTTTTTTTCTTTTAAAGTATACAATAAATATTAACAAGGTCCTTGAGTTAATAATGTACATGGTCTGGAAGGTGGTTACTTGCACATCTTGAAAGACAACAATAAATTAACTCAAACCACTCCTGGAAATAAGATTTTGGATTTTTTTTTGTTTTTGTTTGTTTTTGTCTCAGTGAAATGAAATATACAACCTGATCTTTCAGTCCTGTAAAGAGTACTTAAAAGTACTGCGCATTCACACAGAGCCACGTCTCAAGTGTTTGGTAAAACATTCCCCAACAAACAATAACTAGAAAAAGTGTTTTTGTTAACATAACACTCCCCTTTGGAAATCTCCTACACATTTAAAAGTAGCAGAATTAAAAAGATATGATATACAATTAAGTAATAAACATTGCTTTCGATTAAGGAAGATATGTGGACACTTTGGAGCACTCTTTGAAGTTGAAATGATGAATATTTGCTTTGTAATTACAGAAAAAATTAAATGTTTCCCTAAAAAAAAAACCTAAAAACACTTTCAGTCCTGATCTCCGCTGGGAAAACTGAAACACGCATTCCCAAAGTTGGGCTTGAAATGTCATGGGTTAAAAGTCATGTTGTCAGTAAGTAGTTATTCGGCGCCTCGGAAAAGGTTATGCCTTTAACCCAAAAAAGTACCTTTAATTACCAGCGCAACCAAAACCAAACGGGAAAGAATGGTCGATTAGTGTTGGTGAAATGTAATCTCTCAGTACAAAGGAGGACCCGAGGCGCTGGCAAGTAACATCCCACCGGCCGGGGTCTCAAAACTTTCCTTTAAAGTTAAAATAAACAGTTTTTTTAATTACACGATGCTCAGTGTGATAGTAATACACGTCTTGTCTCTTCGTTCTCCTTAATAACTTTAGTGTTGTCCCGACAATCACTGAAGGACGCATTTCTCTTCTTTCTTAGCCATTTTTCCTTTGTTCTGTTCCAGAGTCCTCTCCAGGTGCTCGTCCTCCTCCTCCGCCCTGCAAAAGCGTGCACAAACATAAAGACAAAGGTCAAAAGTCAGACATGGACTCAAAGAAAAGCCACCTAGACTCGGAACGGCTCTGCCTCACCTGACGTGCTTCTGGTGGAACTCTACATGTTGCCTGAACCTTGTTCTGAAGCGTTTCTGGCCTACAGAAATGACCTCAAAACCCTCATGCCTGGCAAACCTGAGGACCGACCTTGGCTCGAAGAAAGATTTTGCTGAGGGGGCAAAAAAGGACTTACTCTTTCTCCTGGGCGTCGAGGTCTCGGACCAGCGCATCCCGTTTGTTGACCAGTATGACCAGCTCATCCAGAAGGAGCTGCTCCCGTCGCTTCTGGGCCTCTGTTTTCTGCCAGTCTGAACGCACAGAGAGATACTTCAGGACAAATGTTCAGAAGAGGAACAGAGAAGCTGCCAAAGCTGAAGATGTATTCAGTTGGCCAGTAGACCACACTCCATAAGCTCCATAGACCCACAGACAGCCATTTAATGGCTACAAAAGCACAAGGGGGTGGGGGGTGGGGGTGGGCAAAGTAGCTTCTGGACTCTGAGGTCAAAATGCCCACTGTGCTCAACACATGACCTGCACTCAAAGCCAAGCTGCTGAACTCTGGCTTGAGGCCATTTTTGGTCAGGATGGGAAAATACAGCAGTTGTAAAGCATCATTCTGTGAGCTTCTATCAGTTTCTACCTCCATGGAGTTGATGCCACACAGTGGACTTCACAAACATGAGAACATCTGATAAGAGGGGTAAACATGAGGACACGGGGTATCAGCCAATACCATTTATGGCAGTTTCCCAACACTCTGGAACACCTACAGTCCGCTCCTCGGATACGATCCCAAACGAATCGGGATCTCTCGGCATGGTCCAAGATACAACACGGGGTCATTTTGACCCAACCAGATTAAACCACAACTCTTAGAGGGTCTTACTGCACTTGACAGAACCTGAATTGTTGACTACAATAGGGACTGTCTCGTCAGACCTAGTTGTGTTAATCTAGTTCATGTAGATCCTGTTTTGTGTCGTGGATCGTCACAAGAGATCCTGATCCATTTGGGATCATATTAGAGGAGCTGAGAGCAGGTAGTCCACGGTGTTGGGAAACTGCAGTAAAAAATATAGGGTCCATCAGTAGTGACTAGGCAATCCTCAAATTAAGGCTTATGAAGTTCTATAGTATCTATTTTGTCGATTTTTGTCGACTGTTAGCCTGGTCAACTATACAAGTGTGTGCGCGCGCACACACAAAAGACGACCGAGCCAGGTAGGCCAGCCCACTGGTCTGAAATATCAGCCCGGCTAACATGATCAGCCATTAATGATACCAGCGGAGATTAGGCCGTGCTCACAGCCAGCGGGACGTTAACTTTACCAGGCCTATTCTTTCGCCTGGTGTAAGAACACACTGTGCTGCTGGTGTCTGCGTACTGCTTTCAGATAACACGCTTCACAGGAACAGACAGGAAAAAGGGGGAAAAAAAGAGGCAAAAACACACGCTAACCTGCCAACTCATGACTGTATCAATATTTGACCACAATTGATTCCCACAAAAAAAAGGAAAAGGGAGATAAAACGGACGCTTGGCCCGTTCCCCCATTCCCCCCGTAAAATGTCAATTCTTAAAATAAGTGTACTTTATTAAAAATAAATATTTCTTCTGTGTCGTGTGAAATTGTGGCGGCGGGGCGGTGCGTGTGTGTCCCGCTGCGAACCGGGGGTGGGTCCTGAAAGGTCTCCTCCGCTGCCTCATTTAGCCTTTGAAGTGAAGCACACAGGCGAAATGAACACAGTTCCAATATTTGGCAAGTTATTCGGCCCTCCAGCACCAAAGGAGGCAACTCTGCCTCGCCGAGCTTCGACCTCATCAGAAGCCTAATGCTGCGAGGGCTTGGCAAACATTATACAACCTGTTTTTAAACGACCTTTTTAAAGTTTTTTTTTTTTTAGAAGAATAAAATGTCTAAAGGGGGAGGAGCAGGAAAGAGAATCTGAACATTTTTGGGCACTTTATCAATGTATGTTTCTTGTATTTTGTCCGAATAGTAAAAACACTTATTTTAAAACTCTGTACTGCCTTTTTCATTCATTGCTCACATGACAAATCCACAGGTGCTCCCTTTAATTCACAATGTCGTTCGTTCAACCCCTCCATCACGAGAGAGGAAAGAAAAAAAAAAAAAAAAAAAGACAATGCCCACTTCACAATGGAAAGTGGTCTACGGTCAAAAACTTTTCCTCTCACGTCCCTGAGAGGTAGAGTGGCATGCACACACACAGACAGAGAGAGAGAGAGAGAGAGAGAAAGAAAGAGAGAAAAACCCCCTCCCTCACCTCCGTTTCCCCCTTCACCACTCTCGGCCAAAAAGCCAAAGACGCTCCCTGAAGGGTGCAGCAGAAGGCAGCATGCAGCTGTCAATCAAACCCTGGAGCGGCCCGCCCCCCTCATTAAGAAGGTAAACAATAAAGAGGGACGATGAGAGACATGGGCGAGCAAACAAGCGGAGAACCCCCCCACCCTCTCCATCCCCACCCCGTCCCACCTCAACCATCTTCCAACCCCAAAAAAACCATCATAGCCACTCACGGAAGCTCCTTCCACCCCCCCTTGTAAAAAAAACTAGGGGGAGAACAGGGGGATTGTGTGAGGGGGTGGGGTGCAATCCTTTTTGGATTACTCCTCTCTCTCTCACACACACACACACTCTCTCTCTCTCTCTCTCCATTGCCCTGGGCAATCACGTCAAAACTCACATGGTCGGTGCTTATTCAGATAACCCTAACAATGCGCACCAATGGTAACCATGTGAGCCTCAGAAGCTACACAAGAATGCACTGGTTCAAATCCCCATGACCCTCCTTCTCCAAAGCAAAATTTATTCAAGAGTGCAAAAAACTGCTCAGCGGCTTTCTAAGCGAGAGAGAGAGAGCGCCCCTTTCCCACCCCAAGACTTTCCCGCTTTAATATTTCCCCCTAAATTTAACCGGCGAGATACGGCCTCGCTTTTTTTCCAGCTACAAGAACTTTTTCAGGGCGGGGTTTGTTTCGTCTCCTTTCTTTCTCCCAGAGAAAACTATTTTCTTTTACCGAAAACAGGAAACAAGTAGGGTTGGAGGAATCCGGGGGGTGGGGAGTGGAATACGTGATCTTATTACAGAAGATTTGCGGCTGGCTTTGAGTGGCAGCATAAGATGGCGTTGGAGGGAGGCCAACCGGGGCTGAAGACAAAGCCTAACATGGCGCCTCGAGAGGCGAAGTTGACAGAAAAATGGTCCAAATGTGCGTCGCACCTTCGTTTAGCGGCCAAACGAGAGGATGGACCTGCACCAAACTTGACCTCGGGAAGTTAATAAAACTGGTCCTGCTGTGTTCATACCTGGGCACCAGTGCGACTTCTAATAGTTCCAATAAAAAGGAAAGAACATGTTAAGCAGAGGCTCGTGTTCAGCCAGTCTTTGGGCAAATGATTCAGCAAGTTCTATGGAATGAATGAAAAGAGCTGGAAGGACTATTTTCATGTGTTAAAATTAAAAAAAGACTAATCTACGCCTATGCCGTCATCGTCTTTGTACCTGTAGGACGGCGGAGCACAGCCTATACGTTACGTTTGGGACAAAGCCAGGACAGAAGTTAACCAAGAGCCTCACAAAAGAGGCGAAGTGATGAGAAAAGCCCCAAATCAACAAGCGGCATTAGAGGGTCCCGCGGGCCACGGCGGCGCAGGGACCCTCACAAAGAGCAGCTTGGGAAAAAAACATGGGACTTTTGAAAGCAGATACTTCGGAGAAGACGCAGTGTGTGTGTGTGTGTGTGTGCGCGCACATAATCACGCATGAGATCCACAACTGTTTGTTCATATGGAACGTAATTCAGAAGAACCACTTCAATTCGAAACACCTGGGCTGTGGGCCGGGAACAAAATCGAAAATGCTACAAATGTATGAAACATTGGTGAGGACACTGGTGTGTGTGTGTGTGTGTGTGTGTGTGTGTGTGTGTGTGGGGCGGGGGTTTGGGGAGAAGCACCACAAACACAAAACTCTCACATGGAACTTATATCAGAATACCTTTTTGCTTTTAAACACCTGGGTTGAGGAAAAAAAAATGTAAAAATGAAAGAATCCTACAAATATTAAGAAAATACTTTTTCATTTTCTTTTCTTTTTATTCCAACCCCCCCCCTAAATTTAAACAGCAGCTGTTTCACACAGTGTGTGAAACTTTGGTGAAGACGAGGGTGTGTGTGTGTGTGTGTTTATTGGGGGGTCGTTGCTCATAATTAAACGTGGAATTCACAACTGTTTTATTAAAACAGTTTTATAAACTGTTTTATTTATTAAAAATTTCCCCCTGAAATTTTAACTTTTCACAGTGACAAGAGTGACAAAAATAATACAAAGAAATTTCTACATTAACTTACATAAAGAGTGTTTTGCCTCTTTATGCAAAGTTTTTATTTTAATTGTGAACAGCGCTGGTATTCAGCTGCACTGAAGCAGCTGCACAAAGTTCAGCTGGTTTGTATTAAACACTGAGCTGAAAAGATTCACGTCACTGAAATATAAATGTCCATTTCGCAGGAGGGTCTAAAACCCCTAGGAAAGGAAAAAGAAGAGAAAAAAAAGCAGCCGGACCTTTACAAACACCCCTGAAATCTAGACCGAAATGGAAATAAACCGTTTTTTTCTCTCTTATTTTTGTGAATAGTGCAAAAAAAAAAAAAAGAAGAAAAAAAAAAGAAAGAGAGGAATTGTCACCCCGTCTTATCTGCAGTTCCAGTCAACTAGCAATCTTGAAAGAGTTTGCAACATCATCAAAGCTGGCCATTTGACAGGATTCCAACACTGCACCTAATCAATCCGCCGAATACGGCGGTCCGGGCGGGTAACAAAGCTCAAATAGATTTACAAATGGGGTTGTTGGGGGGATAAGCTCCTGCACAGGATTACATATTGATTTTAAACATATAAAAAAGCTTATCATATAAAACCGTAACAACAAAAAAATAGGGGACCTATGCATAAATCCCTTTAAGAGAGGCGCGTCCACTTTCAAATAACACGCCCCGGAGTGCACCAAGTCTGAACTGAGAAAGAGATGGGAGAGAGGGGGGGGGGGAGAGAGAAAGAGAGAGAGAGAGAGAGAGAGAGAGAGAGAGAGAGAGGGAGAGAGAG
>JBBPDH010000001.1:31819063-31835258 GCA_037974565.1 Clupeocharax schoutedeni | reverse complement strand
TGTGTGTGTGTGTGGGTGTGGGTGGGTGTGTGTGGGGGTGGGTGTGTGTGGGTAGGGTTAGTGGTGGTGGTGGTGTGGGGGGGGGGGGGGTATCAACGAGTAAATTTAATTTCATCTCTTTCAAAAGTATTGGAAATTAGCTAATTCGGGGGTCCGTAATAGAATTTGTCTTACAGAGCCCGTTTCGGCGACAAAGAGTGAAATGAAAGAAATAATAATAATCTAGGCCCTTTTAATTGACCACTTAAAACGCCGTTTCTTCCACTGATATAATGTGATTAGAATACTTCAATCTGTCATTTGGAAGGGCTTGGAAACTGCCTCTCTCCCTCCCTCTCTCTCCCTCTAGCATGAAAAGCAGCCACGGTTTAACGCGAGTCCCATTTATGAGTCTGAATCAAAGGGCAGACGACACAAATGAACATCATTCTATTGGCACATCTATTCTGCGGGGCCCGCAGTGTTATCTAATGATACCCTTTTTGGGAAAAAAATAGAGGTTTAAGAGGATATTGTGGCCTACTGAATGAGCGCTGGTCACGCCTTGTGTTTTGTCGGTGGTTTTAAAACAATATAGATGAACCCGAATGGCTGATAAGTCATCCTGGTGTCTACTGGTTCCAATCCAGTTAATGGATGGAGGAATATGAGCAGAGGATTTCATTAGGGCGGTCATGTGATGACGCTATTTCATTTCTCCGGCTGAACTGGGGGGAGGGACGGGGCGCGGTAAAGCCGCCATACCCTTCACCGGGTGACCTTGTTCTTGGGCTCCAAGTCCCCAGGGTCTCCAGCTTGAAGTGCAGGCCTCAGAACAGCATAGGTGTGTGTAATGAGATAGAGGAACGGAAATATATTATTTTTCCCAACTGTATACTCAGCTATAATGTTCCTTGTAGTATACTCTACCACAGAAAAGTCTGAGAACATTATATTTCAAGTCTGAGCAGGATATTCTTTTAAAAGCTAATATTAGAATGTACACAAATAATACTAATACAAGTTTATGTAACTCTCTCTCTGTACTCTCTGTAATATTTCTTTATATTGTGTAGTATATTCACAAATATTCTCCAAAACACCCAGCACTGAGACGGAGGAGTTGATTTTTGAATATGATGAGCACCACAGTGCAAAAGAGCTTTCGGGAAATTTAGAACATGCATTTCTTAGTTAGAAAAACTAAGGTGAGCACTAACTAGCAAGATGAAGCTGCAATGGATATATTTATTTCTAGCTGGATGACAAACAAGACCAAGTATCTACTCATCCTTTATAATGAACGAAAACTGGTTCACGAACAAGATCTTTAGCCAGTTAACGAGACTGAGCTGGAACGTCACTGCAACTTCAGTCCGTGAAGCTGCTTTTACCTACAGAAGCAAATAATCTTGAAATATGAACTGCACCGAAGCTTTAGGTCAATTCAAACGTAGCTGTACAGAATCTGAGATTCTAATATTTGGTGTCCTCATCCGAGAGCTTACACTGGTCTGATCAGCACAGGATTTATACCTTTAATTATATAGTTTGGGGGGGCAGAGAGAGAGACAGATTGGGGGAGAGAGAGACAGAGAGAGAGAGAGAGAGAGATTGGGAGGGGGGTGAGAGAGAGAGAGAGACAAAGACAGAGAGAGAGAGAGAGAGAGAACTTACAGCAGGGAGAGCTGGTTCTGGCGGCGGATCAGAGCGTTCTTCTTGTTGACCAGCGTGAACCACTCCTGCATCATGGCCTCCTCCTCGTCCTTATTTTTCCCTATAAGACACACACACACACACACACACACACACACACACATATCAAAGTGACAGTTTCACTAAGGTTTTCACTAACAATAATGGGATAATAAGGGAAACTTCTTTGAAATTCTTTGATCATTTGATGAGGTAAGATTTCAAACACATAAGAAATTAATTACTCTGAAGCATCATAAACCCAGCTATCGATGGCTATAACACACACACACACACACACACACACACACACACACACACACACACTTTCTCAATTTAAGCTGTTAATGGAGTGGAATACACAGTATTCCGAACAGGGATTTTCCATTAAGAAAGAAATTCAGTCCAGTTCTAGTCTTAATCTCTGTATAATATGTGTTTTGTTTACGTTTGTACACTAATCTTTGGGCACTTCTCGCTCACAGTTCCTTCCTTATTACATTCACAGCACAACAGCAAAACTATATTTTTTGACCACAGTCAGGCTAATGCTCCATAATGTTAGTGCATAACTTTTTCCTGATATATTTCCTTTTCTTGACGGAACACAAACATGAACAACTCCCATCTTACTTTCTCCGGCGCGGTTAACTCGAGCACTTTTCTCGAACCTTTTTCTCTCCCCTGAGCGAAGTGCATCAAATGAGATTAGCCCACATGCTCTTTCTCAGCCACACAGATTGACACGCAAGTTAGGAAGCCGGCCGGGAAGCGTGTTCAGTGGCAACATATTAGACACTTCACAAGACGCTGCCATTGTCAATAAAACAGAGGCGGCGCTGGATTAGGCGGCTGGATTACGGGCGGCTGGTTATGTTCCCACACCGGCTGGGATTAACACTGAGCTCCGGAGACTTTGTGCTGCTTCAGAAACCACCGCTGCTAACACCCTCCAAACTGGAGACGGAATACGTATGAAGCCTTATGGTTTAAAGAAAACCCATAAAAAAAACACCTCAAAGCAGGTGCCAAACTTCCACTGTAGGTTGGAGTGTGGGCAGCTGAAGCCATGCTGCTGGAAATCCCAAACTGGGCGGGGACTAATATCATTAGCGCTCTTCGTTTTTTGCGATATATGTCTCTGCAAAAGGTTTCAATATACAAATGAGCCTCTAACCAACACAGCTCTCGGTGAGTTACTGTGCGTTCTGATGAATAGAGGTTTTCATGTATTCCAACAAAAGTCACATTTTTAACCGTTAAATTGTTGGCAAACTCTGCATGAATGGGCGGAGCTTAACTGCTGTAGTCAGAATAAGGAGATGCATTTAAATGCGTGACATCACAAAAACTATGATTTAAAAGCAAATGTACCATTTGAAACAATATTTACAGACTAAAGTGTACTCTGTAAATATCCTTTAGTATCTTGAAAGGCATCACAATCCCAATATGTAAAATCACAATACTGAGATGATGTCTGTATTGCGCAGACCTACTTGTGAGCATTAACACACCTGTAGTATATGCTTGATTTGTAAATATTGCCAAATCATGCTTTTTTTTGCTAGTGAGGCTTCAAGGCCATTAAAACGGATGCCTTCTGGAATAAACCTTATGAAGCTTTACGTATGTTATGAAAGACTTAAGAAGGCTTCAGTACAGGGCTTTAGTATACACTGAAGTGTATATATACACTTTATATACGAGATGGTGAAAAAACGGTCAGTTTTAAAAACTGTTTAGACGGTTTAAACGGTTTCTTCCCAACCGTTAAAAGCAGATTCAAAAGCATCAATGTTTCCACAATGGGGAAGTTCCTAAAGCACCGAGTGCCACCTGAAAATGGGCCGGCTGAGGCGGTTAAGTGGGTTCGAGGCGCGGGAGGGACCGGCATCGCCACTCTGAGCATTTCAGCGACACTAATTACGTCTTTGAAGGAGGGGATGAAAGTGGAGAAAAGATGAAAGATCCTTTAAGCTTATGTAATCACCCCCTCTCCTCGCTGACTCTCTGATACCTGGCTCCGCGTGACAGCACCAACATCAGAATTAGCAGGTTTTACCGCCTCCGTTTTAAGCTCACGTGGTCTCGGACACCATGTGACACCTATCGAACGGACGAAAGCACAGCGGAAGCATCTTAAAGTCTTCATTCGTCCATATTTTAGTCCATCCGTGTGAATAACAGCGACCTGTACAGTGTCAGAAACCACATGAGCGAGTCTGTCAACGCTAATTGGTGGGAAATAAGCTCATTGCTTGTTAGAGTCATTAGCCTCGCAACTCCACAGCTAAACTAAAGAAGTGAACTTCAGAACTTCTGGCCAAAGTGACGCTTTAACGCAAGGACTTCACTGCTGTGGAATCATACACTACTCAGAGGTTGCGTCCCTGTTTACTTCGCTGCCTGGAACCACTGGTGAAACATGTGTTAAATGTGTATTTGTGAATATATTTGTATTTTATAAACCCCAAACGACAGTTTTGTTCTTGTAAGTTTTGTTCTTTTTTTTTTAACTTATCAGCTGTCAAAACTTCATGAGAAATGTTCCAGTGTGACTTCAAATCTTGGTGCTTTATCTGAAAAGGTTTTTATTCTTCTGTCAAGTCATTCATTGGAGATACAAGGTTATATGGAACATACTATATATAAAATGCCCATACACACACACACATGCACACAAAAACAAATATACAGACATGGAAAAAATAAGAGCCCACTTTTGCCTTGTTTTCTGTTTATTGTAAACTTTGCAGCAGTGTGTGTGTGTGTGTGTGTGTGTGTGTGTGTGTGTGTTTGTGTAAAACACAGCAATAAAGTCTTCCACATTTTACACAGACACACATTTACTAAAGCAATAACCAGAAATAAACAACGCTCTCAATTTTTCCATGGCATTACATATATTTGTGTATATAAAAGTGTGTGTGTGTGTGTATCCAGTGGCATTGCTAAGTCGGCGGGAGGGTCTTAAAAAAGAAACCAAGTCTGAGCTGGGAACTCTGGTGAGATTTTTTTTTTCCATTCCCTCTCTTTTCTAACGGGGCACCATGTGACTGTGAGGCTGGTCATGTGAGAGAGAGAGAGAGAGAGAGAGACAAATCCGCCGGCCACAACAAAGCCAGCGGCGGCTCGGCGGGGCGACGGCCTTGTCAGTCACCAAAAAAATAATACTGGAAAAAAATAAATAAATAAAAAAAAAGCCGTCCAGGCCCTCCACCGGGGGAGCGGTTCTCATGTCTGCCTGAGCCAGATGTGTGTAATGTTTTTTTATTTGACGACGACAATGATTCTGAGAGAAATGGGGGTGTGGGGGGTGTGGGGGGAGGAAAGGAGCTGGGATTTGGGAATGGATTACCGTAGTCAACTTTTAAATAGCGCGGCTCGGAAGGGATAAAGTGTTGTGTGACAGGTCATTGTGGCTCCGCACAGCCAAATGAAACAAGCAAATAATAAATGGTAATATTAAGCTCGTGTGACATTGTGAGGAAGAGGCGGATTAGGAGGCGCATCGCGGAGGCCGGAGCCAGAACAGGGGTGGGTGTGTGTGTGTGTGTGTGTGTGTGACAAAATGAGGACTCTGAGAACTCTTTCCACTGTCATAGCTTCCGAAGAGTCCTCATTTTGTCGCACACACACACACACTATAACGCCTAATGCCTCTAACGTCTCTGGAGCCTCTGGACACCTCCAACACACCGGCGACGCTTTTATTCTCATTTTATTTCTCCTTCTGGTTCATATTTTCTCATATTTTTCAGAAATTATGCACTTCAAGGTAAAATTGTTCTAGTAAAAAAAAGCGGGATGAAAAAAATTGTTGAAGGAAATATGTATAAAGGAAAAAAACATGAAACTGAATGTGTTCAGCAATGAGCCGATAACTAAAAAAAACCCAAAAGTAATTTTAATCTAACGAAATGTAAAATGATTTAGTTTTAACTCATTTTGGTTCATGAATCATATAAATATAGCTATATAGGACAGATGTGTATGCATTTATGTACATATGTGCATGCACATATAAACACACTTGCGTGTGTGTGTGTGTGTATATACAGTATTGTGCAAAAGTCTAAAAAACAATATTTAAAAAAACGTTCACATGAATAGTGTGTGCTCTTTTTCACGTTAATATGACTAAATATACCAAATAAACTTAAATAGAATAAATACTAATAAAAGGACACAGTAAATAGTGATTTCAGTATTTTCAGTATAGATTTGTGGAAGTTCAGTATTACTGTAGTTTCCAGAAGAAATCTGGTTAGACTCGATCAGTTCTTCAGTAAAATAAATAAAGGAGCTGCTGATGAAGTTTCACAAAAGTTCCTCTCCTGGAGGAACCGAGGAGAGATCTGAACCCGAACCTGTGTTTTCCTCACTAGCGCACATATCATCAGCTACGTTTTTACAAACAAAACAATTGATACTTTTTTGATACTGCTTTACTGTTTATTTGCAGTATTTGTTTCAGATGTTAACTTTGTATACCCACACACATTATGTGTGTGTATATATATGTATATATACATACACCATGAAATTTAGACTCGGACAGAAACTTCCCAAATAAATTGTACGGAATATAACGCGACCTCTTAATCCCGTCTCACATTAATATTGATGTGATGCTTCCTGAACATCGATTTTCTTCTAAAAATACAATTCGGCTCCGTCTCTTTACAAGAGGTTTAAGATGCCGACACATTCTTCCCTATCAGTCACTAATCACTTCCAATGACCTTCCCTATTCACAGCAGTACACACACCCACACCCACACCCACACCCACAAAATACATACATGCAAGAAATTCAACACACAAACACAGGCAGTGCTGCTGGGACCTGAGACCCTGTGGCCGTCTGTGTGTGTGTGTGTGTGTGTGTGTGTGTGTGTGTGTGTGTGTGAACTGGCCTCTGTAGCCAAATAAGATTAAGATAAGCATCACAGCCACTGTTACATTCAAACCAGATAGCATTAATGAAATCCCCTCATCGTACACATTCTGCTGCCTTTTGCCTGCTATCCTTTACTGATTATCAACTCTCTCTCTCTCTCACACACACACACAGCAAAGTCTCTGCAAAGCACAACACATTCAGGCTTTTCATGACAGAGTGGTCCGTTTTGTTTCAGGTTTGCCTTTTTTCAGTGCCGTGTGTATTTCAGGGGGTGTAACAAACACACACACACAGTTCTGTGTGCTCTGTATAAATGTCATTTTCAAACGTAAAGACCCTGAACAGAAATTAATTAAGCGAACTTGAAGGCAACACTGTTGCCGTATTAATGAAACAATATTTTATTTAAAAATCACAATAAATAAACCTCCACAACGGGGGACTGTTCTGCTCCTCACTTTGTTTAATAATTTACTTATTTTACTCTGATAGCAATCTTACAGCGGTATTAGGGAATGAGAACAATTACAAATTAATCCTGAATCTCAGAGAGAGAGAGAGAGAGAGAGAGAGAGAGAGAGAGAGAGAGAGAGGCTCAATGGGGTGGGGGGTGAAACAGAGGAAAAGGAGAAAAAAAAACACCAAAAGGCAGAAAAAGAAAAGAAATATAAGTCCTGTGATCACAGCGAGCTCTTCTCGTTTCTTATCCCGCCGTTTTTTCCTCCCCCCCCGTGTTTAATCCGATCGCTGCTAATCCAATTTGTCTATCTGAGTTTTTAAGGGCCACATCTCAACTTCACTGCTGCTTTTCCTCTCTTTTCAGAACATTTTTATCATTTATTTTAAGATTTATTTTCAGGGGTGGGGGGGTTCTTGGTTCCGCTTCCTCCTTTGTGCTAAAAGTTAAAGAGGGGAAATTTCAGAAAGAGGGTGAAAAAAAGAACAAGATGAACATTGTTTCGTGTGATCGAGCAGGACCTCGTTAAAGGGGCCGTCAGAGAGTCTTTTCTGAATATGCATGAAGGCAATAATCGCAATCTCACTCGTCAGGAGAGAGAGAGAGAGAGAGAGAGAGAGAGAGTGAGAGAGAGAGAGAGAGGTAAGTACAAAGGGATTGATTTAATTACTTGGAGTGGCTGTGCGGTCTTGTTAGTGGGAATGAAAGAGCCGCTCTGGCCTCGCGGCCGCCTGAAGGAAGGTAGTTTTGCTTTAAGCACAAAAACTTAATCTCGGGATAAAGCTTGGGCCTTTTGTCGTCGCCGAGACCCGTCGCAGGCCTCAGAGTGGACACAACACATTTTCCCTTATTTATGCCAAACTGGTTAACCAGGGACCTCTTACTCCCCTCGCTATTGATCTTGGGGGGAAGGTGGGGGGGGTGTATGCGTGGGGGGAGCGTTCTCTTTTAAAGTGACCGCGGAGAGCAGGAGAGCAACAAGGCATGTCATCGGTTTAAGAGAGAACAAGGAGGGGAGGAGCTTCGCAAAAACATCCTAAAAAGTGCACAAATCAAAAACAGCACAAATCATATTATCACTACTGACATCATATCAGAGCCGTACAACCTGCACTCGTTCATTTTTGTCTATTTGTCTATTTATCTTTCTATACATGTGAATATTTTACCCTTAGAATTTACAATTCTATCTTGTTATACTTTCATTCATTAGTTTCCTTTTTTCCTTCTCAAGACACGGCTCAAAAACTGGACATCAATGTTAATATTTTAGTGATATAAAATGGATTTTTTTTTAGAATAACATTGTTTTAACGACTAACATTTTACAGAACGTTCTGGGGACCCATAGGATACAAATTTACATTTTACTTTCCTTTGAAGAATTCAATCTTGAAACTTCATAGTTTATCATCCTTTATTAAAGCTATTCTCCATTCTCTAACAAACAACTCAACAATAAAACTTTGTGATCATATAAAATAACATTTACAATTAAAAAAAAAAAAAACTAAAATAGTGATGAAATAAAATTCATAAAATTCCATGTTAAACAGGCTCAAACATATTTTACAATTATAAATTAAGAGCTTTTAGAGCTTTACATGCTGTTCTTAACATTTTAGCTATTATTATTACTATTTTTATTATTAAGGTTGGGTGCTGATATCCAAATCATACTGACAGTGAAGCAAAAGCTAGATAATCAGATTTGGCGAATATTTCTGTGGTAAAATACTTGCATTTTATCTACTTTACTGCATTTGTGAGACTCCAGAAACAGATTTATACTTTACGGCTTCACTGATAGGAAAAGTGAAAAATATCGGACATCGTTATCGGCCCACAGTTTCCAAAACCGTCTCTCATTATTACGCCTGTGATCCAGCAACTCCATTATCGTTTACCCCCACAAACCGAACCGGGACGTGATTCCATCGTATAATTTCAACCCAAATAGCTCGGCATGGATCTGCAGGTATTAGTGGTTGTGAGTCGAGTTCTGGCTGGATTACAACACGCCGACACGTCGGTGCTAAACCCGGCGCGTCCTCGGCCGTTTAATTCCCGACTAAGGCCCCAATCCCCCAACACAAAGATTTCAATTGCCGGCGGTATTATTGACCCGCGGCTGCTTGCTCTGCGGCTTAAGAGAAAGAATTCATAACTATAAGCGCCCTTAAACTGTGGCGGGAGGCGGCGGCGGCCGAGGCGGGGCGAGGCAAAGTCGCTTTTAATGAGAGGAAAGACTGCGCTGTACATACACTGCTATCGTGCCATCCTTTCATGTAATTGTTTGAACGTGTGTGTGTGTGTGTGTGTGTGTGTGTGTGTGTCGGGGAGAGACAGAGTGCAGATAGGGCTCCGCTGTCATCTGTCCCGGAGCTGCCGAGAGCGCAAACACACCATCCGCAAACAGCCCAGCCGCAGCCAAGACACTTCGCACTCGAGGCCCTCGGCAGGAGGGGAAAACAAACAGCTCGCCGATAATAGATTTCTCCCTCTCTCTCTCTTCCTCACACCAAGCGTTCATCACTAATTTTCAGTCCAGTTCATTCCAACACATCCCACCTGACACACCTGGAACTCAAGGCAGTTCTGCTTCACAACCTGGTTTAAGACACTTAGAGGGTTTTCTAAGAAAGTCTGAATCTATTACATCAGTTTTCTTGGCTGCTGGTGTGTGTGTGTGTAAAATTTTATACATAATATACATGCATATACATGTTTGTTTATATGTCTACGTGTGTGTGTATTTATATACATACATACATACACACACACATATATACTCCCATATACACACAAACCTTTACATATACACTTTCAGATACATGCATATACATACACGCTTACACACGTAAAATTTATCGTTCACAATTTTTTTTTTCATTTAAAAAAAAAATCGACTGTGACAGAAGTGTCTCTAAATAAAAACACAAATTAAAGAACGTATTTTCATCCCGAAGTTCCCAGACCGAGGTGGAGGGAATATGAACGTTGATCCAGCTCTGTCCGTCAACCTCCAGCAATCTCAAATACGTCCATCTCTGGCCGTAACCCCCCACTCTATTAAACTGTGTGTTTTTTAAATCAATAAACATTATCACGGTCTGACAGACTATCGGCCAGCCGGGGCTGCACCTCCAGCCTTAATCCCCGGCCAGCCTGGCCTCTATCATGGCCCGAAGACGGGCATTGCGGCCCAGAAAGCAGTTTACATTACAAAACCCAGCGCTCCCGCTCCTCGTCGCATCCGCTCACGCGCCAGATATTAAAGAGATGCATGCAGAGCGCAAAAACCAGATGAAAGACACGACACACAAGGGGAGACGTTCTTAATATCAAGCACAAAACATGCTGCAGGAGGGCTTATGGCTCTGATGTAGTGGTGAATCAGAAATACTCGTCCCTTATTTCCTGCCCTTTATACTGCGTGAAAATGAACGGAGGGGAAAATAAAGACTCAAAAATGAATCACATAACGTTAAAAATGACTGGGTTTTTTTTCCTTCCACTCTAAAATGTCTCAAGATTACACTCTGACAAATTTCCACTATTCTAATATGGTCACATTTATAACCAATCTCCCCTAATACACACGGAATTAAATATATGAGATAAAATGTAACAAAATAGGCCCAACAAAAGTGCTACAGATCCCAGGCCTCATTCTCATGGTGCCTGTTTCTATCATCTCATTCGTGTTAAAGGTGGAGCGGGCCGGCCTGAAGGGCCTCTGGAAAGAGCAGGACACTTCAGGTAATTAATATTACACGAGTGGCAGATGAGAGAGGGGCTAAAAGAGAGATCACCTGGTGAAGCCCTCAGGAATAGGTGTTTCATTAAAAGAGCGGGACAATGTCGGGGGCTGGGACAATGCAGGGGACACCGTATTTTAGCACTTGTGCTCAACAGGCTCTCCAAGTCGCGGCTGGGACGAGAACAGGAACCTATCCCGGTTAATAATCTCATAACAAAAGCTAAAAGACATCATCCTATTAACTAGTGATCCTCAGAGCTAATGTGAGGTACTTCCCAGTGGCTTTTATAGAGAACGGCGCTATTAAAGAGAGAGGCTGAGCGGCCGGCGGGGGTCCCGGGCCAGGCCCGAGTTCTCTTTCACCCTTTATCTCTCGCCCTTGTTTGGGACCTTTCAAGTGGCCGGTGTGCAGGAGGTGTCAGTGATATTATTGAGCGCTAGCAACGGTTTCCTAGTACTTCATATTCAATCTATATGAATATACATCCACACACAGACAGATATACACACATCTACCAAATTTGCACATTCAGATATCATTTCAATTCCTACCTGTCATCAATAAATAAAAAAAGCAAAGTTAGCAACACCTCAATCCCCGGCATCACTAAAGCCCCTCCCCCTCCTCATCATCTCCGACTCCTTGTTGCACATTTTACCTTTTTTTCCCCCCTTTTCTTCTATTTTTCCCTCCTTTCTTTCTCGGAGGGAAGATTAAATGAGTGAGCCGGCTGAAAGGCTCCGAGTAGGCCTGCACAAAAAGCGTTAAAAATTCTCATTTAGTTGTCTTTATTTTGCTAGCGCCATGTGGTCCTTGAAGATGTTGAAAACACGGGAAGCGGAGGAAAGATCAGAGCCGGCTCATTAGCATCGGGACAGAATTGGAGAGGCCGGGATGTATAGCTGGCCTACTCCAGAGCTCCAGCGCGAGCGGTTGGTGGTAAGCTCTCTGTTTCATTGTGCTTTTGTCTTTCCGCCGGGTCTACCTCACAGCAGGGGGGTGGGTGGCTGGGTGGGGGTGGTTAGGGGGCATGCTAGCTCCAGGTTACACAAGAGAATTATGGGATTTTTTTTCCCCCCAATGAGATGGAAAGGACCTTCAAGACGTCATCCGAACGAGGATCTTACGTAGCTACGTCGACCAAACTAACACACACATGCACAATATCGAACGGTTCTACCAGCTAATCTTCACCAATGATAAACAGCATATTAGTCCACATTTACAGCGGTGAGGCAGCATCATAAATCACATGAGCAGGTCTATTACAGCTTACTGATCACATGTTCAGGATAACTGGGGTTCAAACTAAAGCTAAACTGGACACTTAACATGTTGGACCAAAGCAGATGGCTACGTCTACCTTGTGTTAGCTAGCACATACTTTCATATATAGTGTTTACACCATCTAAACTTGTCTTAACAAAATAAAAAATATTAACAATCCTTGTAGCACATAAGCAAAGTTACTAGAGCCCTCTGAACACCTCCACACGCTTTAAGGAAGCTCCCAATCAATGTTAGCACCATTAGCCTTGTAGCTCAAAAAGACGACGCTAAACAGGAAACAAACTTGTTGGCTGATGGACCAAAGTATGTATTTAATTTGGTCCAAATTAGGAGGAATTTGTAATAATTCAGAATTTGTATAAATCAGAATCAGCAAAGAACCAGGGGCTGGATTTCAGCACAACAGCAACTCCAAGAGCAAACACAACGAAAGACACGTTCGGCTGTAAACACCGCGCTAATCCCGCGGCCGCCTCCCAATTGGGTCTTTAATAGCTGTCTGAGAATGTGTTGACATACGTTTGCTCAGAAGGAGTGCAAATATAATTTCAGCCCCCCCCCCACTATTGGCTTCGGTACAGAAAGAGGGAGAAAATATAAATAAATAAAACTTGCCCCAACCTTTCCTAGTTGTAGTGAAATGGATAAAGGTCTAGTTGGATGGGTTTATCAGGTAAATCCTGGTGGTTGGCCTGCTATCTTGGATGATGACCCCAAAGAATGTCAACAGCTCATTTCCCCCCCCGAGTCGAGAGAAGACGCCATGCAAGTCATAATCTGCTGCCCCTCAAAGCCCTCCATTCAAACATCACATCTTAGCATCTCTGCAGGTTCATTCCTGCCAAACACAGCTTCACGACAAACGTTCTGGAGCCCAACGGTCCAACACTGCTTCTGAGGACCGAACGGTGTTGCTTTAGCATTTTACACTTTGAATTTAAATCACATGAAATCCAAAAAGTTTCTTATTAGACTTTCCATCTTCGATAAGGATGCATGAGCACATGTACTCGTCCATTTTTTTTCCATTTTTCTAACATTTTTCTGTCCCAACTCATCTTCTATCAAAAGGTGCCAATAATTCTTTACGTGTTCACCATTGAACTAAAGCGCTGATTACAACTTACAACCTCTTTTATTCTTATTATTCCTCCACTAATAAAGGCTTAATGGTGTATCCGTCACAAAGCACCGATGCTACGGGTCCCAGTGTTTCTGTGGCTCTGGTTCTGAGCCTTGATGCCAGTCAGCCCCTCAAAAGTGACCAAGACCAGATGTTACCGAAGTGATCAACAATTGAAGCCACAATAGCTACTTGGGGGGGGGGGGTTGTGGTGTGAGGGGGGACACAGCATAAATTAATACTTGATTTCTTCAGCTTTGATGGAATTAGCCGTACTCCTTTTCTCAATGTGCCATGTGAATGTGCTTGTGTTAAACGTTTTTTTCTCCCCTTTCCTCCTCCTCTTTTCTTTCTTCTTCTCCTTCTCTCCTTCCTCCTCCCTTTCCACCCTTTTTTTTTGACAAGTGAGGCCACCCAGCAGAAAGCAACTGATGCAAAACCCCCGAGTAATCCCCGCGTTTATCTCTCCTCCGTGGTTAGTCTGAACACAGTGCCCATTATCTCACGGATTTGGGCAAACTTTCATTTATTTGTTGGCCTTGGGTTTTTCTCTTTCTTCAGACTCCGGTGCCTGAGTTCGGCATCCCCCGAGTGCCCTATTCCAATGTAAATAGATTTGCATAGGGCTCACAATGCATCTATCTGAGGTGCTGATTAGTTGACAGAGGAGAGGCCTGTTGGCATGAGGGGGTGGGGGGTTATGTAAAAGACATCCCCTCCAGGACAGGGGGAAGAAGATATGCATATGTATCTGAGGTTGGATGAAGTCACCAAACAGAAGAAAAATCTGCACATGGCCAAATGGAAGCAGTTCAGCTGGACCCTCCTTTACTCTTGACTGTAACTGAGTCCCACTGTGGCTTTTCTGAGCACAATCACACCTGATTCCATCCTCAAAATGAAACAAACCCAGTTTCTTTAACTTAAAAAAAAAACTTCATGTGATTTTGCTCCATTTAAATGTTTAATAATTAAATGTTCAGTAATAATTAACGTTTTTAACTCCGCCCCTTGTCCCACACAACAAACCGTGCAAAAACCTGCTGCTAGCTAGATGTAGGGCTGCACGATTATGGCCAAAATGATAATCACGATGATTTTGATCAATATTGAAATTACAATTATTAATCACAATTGTAAGTGAACAAGGCTTTGCGTTCAAAATTAAACCACAAATAAAAATAAAAAATAATAAAATACAATGTACCATAGATACACACACACGCACGCAGGAACACACACAGGCACACACACGCACATACACACACATGCAAAACTGATGACATTTTAGTCTAGTCAATTTGTATTTTAGTCTCCTTTTTAGTGAGGCCATTCTATTTAACCCAGTCAATAAAGTATAAGTACCCAAGACAACAGACCAGAGCTACATTTTTCTTTGTCAAACCTATTTCACAATTCAAACAAGGTTATCTTTATTACATTATTGTTTCCTTATAAACTCAAGAATACTGTCCATCCATTCCAGACACGGAAAACACTCTGATTTGAATTTACTTTTTGCCAACCAACAATGTTAGAACTTAGAAGTACATATACATTTAACTAAAACAAATAAATAAAATAACATCACATCACTAAAATGTGAATAAAATGAAATTGTGTGTATTGCCATAAAACCCACATTTGTAAAACTGGTAAAAGTCTTCACCCTCTGTGTGTCGGCCTGAACTTCCCTGAACATTTTTTATTCCTGAACAAATATAGCCTACAACCAAATCAGAGCGCGCACACACAGGCACACACGCACACACTTGCATGCACGTGCGCCCACACACACTCACACACACACACACGTTTACGTGCAATAACAGACTCGGTATAGAGTACAACCCCAAACTACGATGTGCAAAATTAATAAACTACCTCAACTGTAATTTTACAGCTTTATATATAATATTTAGATCCATTCTCTTATTGACCACAGCATTTTGTTTATATAATATAGTGTATGTAATACAGAGTATTTCTGGAGTTTTATTATGACACTACATTTTAAACTGTGCTGTTGCTGGATAAGCAATTTCCTCCGGGACCAGTTTTCTGATTCTAATAATAAGTGAAAAGATTTATCGCACAGTTTATTGGTGCTTTAATGATACAGTATCATATTCAGCGATACATTTTACACAGTTTAGTTATTTGTACTTCACTATTATATGTTTCATATCAGACATTGCTGCCATGTTTAATTTCTTGTATTCGTTTATATAACAGGTAGAGATGCTTAGGGGAGGGTTTACAATTACATTTGTAAATCAACTTCCTGAACCCGACCTGCAGTGTTTCCGAGAGATATTTATAACCCAACTGCATATGTTCTGATAATCTGACCCGAACCCATGCCACCTGGAGCAAAACCAGTAGAACCAGTAGAATGAGTTACGGGTCAACCCTCACATTACTAGGTGGGTTGATTTGTAAAAAAGTGCTATACAAAGGTTATAATAATAATAATTATTATTATTATTACCATTTTTATTCTGTAGCAGGTCCCAAATGGAAATTTCCCTGAGAGGACGTATATCTAAAGGGTGTGTGTGTGTGTGTGAAGAAATGCATGTTAAAAAGTCCCACCTCAAGTATATCAGTGTTTATTAGCAAACCTCCTGTTACCATGACTACAGCTACTGCTGCCATTTATAAACATACATTACTATTTATACTGTATAATTGTACAATTACACAGGCCAACAGGTCAAAATCATCAGGTATAAGTTTCTGTGGGTTCTGTCGTGTTTTTAATGCTGATCTCAGATCTGTGTGTAGTGTCTCCTGCAGGTACAGTGTTTGTGTTTAAGCTAGTTCTATACTGATCTCAGATCTGTGTGTAGTGTCTCCTGCAGGTACAGTGTTTGCGATGAAGCTAGTTCTATACTGAGCTCAGATCTGTGTGTAGTGTCTCCTGCAGGTACAGTGTTTGCGATGAAGCTAGTTCTATACTGATCTCAGATCTGTGT
>JBBPDH010000001.1:31714695-31730863 GCA_037974565.1 Clupeocharax schoutedeni | reverse complement strand
TTGATGTCATTAGACCACACCGCTTCTCATTACAGAGATGCACATCACCTAATATGCTTAATTGGTAGTAGGCTTTCAAGCCTATACAGCTTGGAGTAAGACAACATGCATACAGAGGATGATGTGGACAAAATACCCACTTGCCTAATAATTCTGCACTCCCTGTATAAATAACCAGCAGAGTTGAGTTCAGAAGAAGTGAACTGTGGTTTTAATGTCCTCTAGCGCAATCCTAAAGCTTTATCAGCAATTTTAAACCACCACAGGGCTACATGTCCTGATCACTCCCGTACTGAACTCCGGGGAAGATCCTTCCAGTCCTAGGGGAGTTTCCTCTGAGGGTCTGGATCATTTTTATGATCTACATTCTGATTATGAGCCTCCTCAGCTGATGGGTCTCTTGTATACTACAGCGGATTCACACCCACTACAACAAAAGAACAGGCCACATTCAGGCCTCCACACACCTGCTGTCTTCAACTACCTGACCAACAGTCTTTTCTTTATATTCTATATTAAACTGACTCATCAGGTCACTGCAGTAATTTACTGCAACATGTTCAAACAGACAGTAATTACAGAATAAACACAGTGTGTGCTTTTAACTCTAACAGTTTTAAAGTGTGTGTTTGAGCTCCGTTAGGACCAGTCTCTGACACCACATAAACGAGTCTCCCAGATTACTGAACACCTCTGCTAGGTGTATTTAGCCCTTGTTAGCTGCATTAGCATCGCAGCTCAGTTTTGGCTGAGCAGCTTAGTTGAGGTCAGGATGGAAACGTTGCTGGGGTTTTTTTTGGGGGGGTCATGAGCCCCTTTCTTTAAGTCATATGCGTCACAGGTGTTCTGAACATTTGCAGCTTATCTCCACCGCCCTTACGTGGAGGATTACGACCAACGACTTGCGTTAGCGGAGTTTGTTTTGTTAACAACATTTTTCTAATCCGCGGTGAAACAGAAACAGGCAGCGAAAGGACGGCCACTGAAAAACTCAAAAAACAAAAAGAGCCCCCCCGCCCACACCCTCCATCTCCGTGCAGACGGAATGAGACAGTTTGTTTTGGCGCCTTCCTCTTGTTAACATTTACAGCCAGGCCAACTGCACAGAGTGGAAGAGAAGAAGTGGGGGGTAATGACTGCTCCACACTCTTCAGAAGTGGGGGGACAGGTGTGTGTGTGTGTGTGTGTTTGACACTTTAGGGGAGGGTATCCCAGCTGTCCAAGTATTGATCCACAGCTGGTACCGGTACAGGGGGTGAGGGTCAAAACTGTAGGGATTCTAGCCCCCCTTCACGAAAGAGACACACAAACACACATACACTTACTTAGACACACACAAGCCCCAAAATATCAAGTGGGACAGGGGCAGGGTGGAACCTCCTTACATCTAATCAGTACATTAATTAGTGCCAGAAAAGAAACAGATCTATTGCTTCCCACACACACACACACGCACGCGTATGTGTGTTGGTTTGTGCTCTTCATATTTCAAAAGTGTGTTTTGATCTCATACCGAGTCCTCATAATGATAGGAATACTAGAAAATAGTCACAATTTCACTACAAATTGACCTTTCATTTTAACTGAAAACTTTTTGGTTCCTGAGCTTAAGATGAGGGTTGGCTTTAGGTTTATGTGTAGTAATACTAAGATGCACTAACGTGAGTCAATGGGATGTCCCCACAAAGATAGTAATACAAAGTATAGTTGCACTGCTGGGTTTCTGCACTCCCTGGCCATTTTATCAGAAACGCTCCACCTTGCTGGAGCATTGCACACACTTTGATTCCTCTAAAAACTGCTCATACGTTTGAGTGGAAAGAAAAAGATGATCAAGAGCTTTAATGTGAACTGTTGCCTCAAATATCACTTGAAGAAGTGAAGTACATTAATTAGATCCTTCGGTCATGGATACTGATCTACAAAGAGCCGTGGAAAGCAATTAGAAACAGAATGTATCAATTGCTATTAAGATGTAATATTTTTCAGTTCTAAAATGTTTCACTATGAAGATTTCTAATTTATTAACATATTATTTAATTGTGTTTCATTACTTGTGCTGTGAAGAGTATCAATAAAAAAACTATTACTGTTAGTAGTAGCAGAATTGTTTCAAACAAAACTCAATCTGTCTCTCAATAGAGATGTCTGTCGTGAACGAGCTGGTTCTTGAAATTTGGAATAGCCATCTGGAAGCCAAAAGGGCCGGATCTTCCTGGTGATCTGCTAAGGTAACGCTCATGTACCCCAAGGCAACCTAGAGGTTCAGTACTGCGTCACAGGACACGTCTGTTTAAAGAAATACATTCCCGGCATTTAAAAGACTCTTTTATCCAAAGCGACTTCCATTCCCTACCTACAGGGGACAGTCTCCCTGGAGCAACTTGGGGTTAAGGGTCCTGGCTCAGGAACCCAATGGTGATTTGCTGAAGGTAGGATTCGAACCCATGACCTCTTCGTCCAGATATCCTAGACCCTGGTTTCTCAACCACTGAGCCGGGGATTGGGCCGCAAATCTAAAATCAAGACCGGCCATTGGTGCGCAATTGGTTATTTAATATCATCTAAATGCGGCCAAGTGGTCTTGGCAGCATGCTGAGATAGATAGGTGGGCCTTAATGATGAAAGGGTTGAGAACCATCTGGTTCCAAAACCCGCTGAGCCTCCCTGATCTGTGGAGACCGTTATGAACGCTGGATGTGAATGCTGGTGCGGGACCAGAGTTCCTCCGTTCCTGGGAAGGTGGTACCGGTGCGTCGGCGCTCCTGTTCTACCCTGACGATGGAGATTTGGTGTGGAAAAGCCGCTCAGCGTCTGAAAGGCCTTCATCACGCTTCCCCTCAATAAAGCAGCGGAAGGATGAGCGGCAGGAACGAACGGAGGCCTGAATGCGTGACACATTTTCCAATAGGCGTCCCTGTCACCCCTATTCACGTCTGTCAGCCGCACGCTGTTGTGATTCAAATGTGATTTTCCCCGCTGTCACTGAGTGATTCCTCACACACTCACACACACACATAATGAGTAGACTGACACTGACAGAGTCTATTGGAGGGGGATTTTTCCTTTTTGGCTATTGTTGCAGGCTGAGATATCAAGGCCACGGGCGCAACTCTTCCAGAAATAAACCTAACGATAATGATGAAAGCGGCGGCGGCACAATGCGAGCGGAGAATAGAGGGAAGGGGGACGGATGCCAGGGTAATTCCTCTCTGGGTGACGGGGGCGGGGTGTTTTTTTGGGGACAATAGGCTGAGCTCTAATGCTGCAGACGATACTCTAAACTCACCACCGTCCCGGGACATAATCCTTGCCATTTCCGCTCAAAACAAAAATGAACAGCCTCTCCAGCCGCCTCTCGCTCGCCTTCTGAAGCAGAGGGGGGGTGGATAAATAACACAGGTCAACAAAAAAAATCATCAGAAACCATGACACACTTTTCTAAACGAGTTTTTCATGCTGATCTCTGATCTGCTCCCAATATTTTTCAACTTCTTGAATTATGAGTAATATTCGATTTGCAATAGACTTGCATGTGGTTTTCATCGAACCACAGGCACCAATCAAGAACCGTTTCAGTATTTTCAGTCTTCATGTTCATTTACTTCATTTAAAGGATCTTTTAGTTTCGTTTAATACTCTTGTTAAAGAAGCAAGGGCTGCCTACCTTTCGAATCTAGTATCTAAGAGCAAAGGGAATTCCAAAGTGCTGTTTAACACTATTAGTAATTTAGTTACACCTTCACCACCTGCAGTTCCAATCTTTTCCAATGACGATTGTGAAAAGTTTCTCATATTTTTTGTTGAGAAAATTGCTCAGGTTAGAAACAATATTATACACTCAGATGTCACTGTGTCCATTCCTGTACAGCCTGTAATTTTAGAACCTTTTACACCTGTTACTCTGCCTGAACTAACTAAGCTGGTTGATATAATGAGAGCCTCATCTTGTTGCCTGGATATTATGCCTGCCTCATTGTTTAAGAATGTTTTCCAGTCCATTGGTTCAAGTGTTCTAGCCATTGTAAATGCCTCTCTGATTTCTGGGCAGGCTCCAAATTATTTTAAAAAGGTTGTTCATCCACTCCTAAAGAAACCCAAGTTTGGCTGAAGACTAAGGGTGACAGAGCCTTTGCTGTGGTGGCCCCTGGTCTTTGGAACTCTCTACCACAGAGCCTGAGAGAAGCAAACACAGTTGAGCTTTTTATGAAGAAACTGAAGACACATTTTTTGAACTTGCTTTTATTTGATTCATACGTTTGGTTTTTTTTTTTGCTTCTAGTTTGTTTTAGTTTTTAAGGTACAACACCTTGTGTTTTTTAACTTGAAAGGTGCTTCACAAATAAAGTTTGATTGATTGATTGTGGAGTCAGACAGGCCACACTGTGTCAGATATAATGATCAGTGCCATTCAGACACCACTGTTTCTTCACAAACACTCAGCATATGATTATTATATCATCATTATACCAACTATCATGCAGCATAGAACTAACTTCATCACTAACACTGTATGTGTGGGGAAACAAAAACGTATACATGATGATTTTCACCTGTGTAATCAGAGCACTAGCGAAGACTTAAAATTGATGTTTTTATTATTTACAGTACAGTGTTAATAACTAAGCACACAGAGTCTTTTCATATTAATATTACTAAATATAGTAAAAAGAACAAACACCATCCCACAGTAAACAGTGATGTATTCAGTAGAGCAGTGAGTTCTTGTTGATGTTCAGTTTTACTGTAGTTTCACCAAAAACCTGGTTCGACTCCAACAGTCCTTTATTAAATTAAATCACCTTCCAAACGAACCTGGAACCGAACCTGTGTTCTCCTCACCAGCTCACAAAGTATCAACTACTGTTACACACACATCTAATCTGATATACGTTAACTGTGTGTATTAAGTCTAAATGCTGGCAGACACTTTAACTATAGGGGTCTAAGACTTTTGCACAATACTATACCTAATAGTGCAATGAAAGATTGAAATAATAAGACTTTTGCTGGATTTAATGTAGACCTTGACTCCTCAGAACACCCAGTAACTCACCTGGGGCTGTGATTGGCCGGCCAGTCAGAAACACTGAGTGGTTAGAGACTCATTTGCATATTGCAGCCTTTTTGTGATCTCAGATACTGCATTAAAGATAAACAGACGATATTTCGTGCGACTTAAACTGCAATGCCAAGTGTGAAAAGAACGTTCTCCAGTGTTTTCAGGCATAAATAGGTAGCAGAGCTGTGCAAGACCATCCAGGACCAACATCCAAATCTACTGAATCATAATCAAACTTGTAATTTCGTACACTAACGTTCCGCTGCAGAACCTTCGCACAGCATTGTGGGACACCTCCTGCAATGCGCTTTGGTACGACCCTGCAAAAAACAGCACACAGGTTCCTTAGGTCGAATAAAATAACAGTGATATCGGGAAAAAAGCTACGGTTTTGAGCTCTCTCTCTCTCTCCCTCCCTCCAATCATCCACCACTCCTCTCTCTCTCTTCCTCTCTTCCCTTATCAGTAAGGTCAGAGTGCAGCGTCCAGTCCATTCCCTCTCATCACTCTGCTGACCAGAAAAATAAATTACAGCTTTACCAAAAACTCCTAGCACTGCAGTACTGCGGCGCACACACACACACACACACACGACACAGATATATTGGATTAACAGACAAAGTTCATCCCATTTTTAGAGCTGCTACCTCATCATTTTTCACCTCAGACACACAGAGGCGAAAACCGCCCACCACTGACCCCCGCCCCCACACACTCTCTGACACCCCCCCACCGCACCGCACGAAATCTCAGTAATTATATCTTCAGCACCAACCAAATTCTACAAGCAGAGGCCCATCAAACAAATAAAACACACAGTTATCAGCAATATGAGGTGTGTGTGTGTGTGTGTGTGTGTGTGTGTGTGTGTGTGTGTGTGTGTGTGTGTGGAATGTCAGTAACCCTAATGGACAAATGAAAGACTTATTGGCAAAAGTGCAGCTCTAAACTCCATACCAAATAACACACACAACACAGGACAGAAATGGAGCCGTGTGTGTGTGTGTGTGTGTGTGTGTGTGTGTGTGTGTGTGTGTGTGTGTGTGTAGTCCACAGAGGACACAGAGATGTGTTGATTTAGCCCATAACAGAAATAATAATCTCACTAGTCGGTGTAATATAGGATGTCAGAATATAAATACAATATACTGTACTAACAGATGAGCTGAAATTTCTGATGTGTCAGAAGAGGCCAAAACCTCAGTTCTTCCCTTTATTACAATTTACTTATAAACTTTAATAAGGACGTTTGAATTTTCACCACTCCAACAGGATGGAAGATGTGGTGGTGTCTGTTGGGGCTTCTTTGAGTAAACAGTGTGGTTGAGGCCAAGAGTGGCAGTGGGCCAGTAGTGCCACCATTTTACACACATTATGGTGTCGAAACTATAAAATAATCCCTTTGATAGAATTAGTTTAATACCTCCCAGCATTTCACAGGTGGCCAAACGCTGAACCAGGTTTCTGCTGGCGTTCCCAGTGACGCGTCTTCGCCTCCGTTGGAGGGAAAGGTTGGACCAAAATGACGAAACAGCGAGACTAAAAAGAGGAATGCGTGTCAGCATCACTGAAAGTGGCCGACAGGAGCGGTGCTACGCCCTGACTGCCCTTTCCGAACCACTGACAGCCCAGGCTAAACAAAAACAGAGGGATGAGCGGATGCTGGAGAAAGGTAAATAAAAAACACAGGGGATTACTGGTGTGTATCACACCAACATGCTCAAACCCAACTCCTTTCAGAGGCACCTACCGAAACGCTCCCGACCCCCTATTTATTATGCGTCTACACTTATATCTGCATGGATGTATACATACACTTAAGCATACACACCAGCAAACACACACAATGAATACACCTACACTACTGGTTCAAAATTGGAAACATAAAAATGAAGAACATTTCAATATATGATCAAAATAATTTAGTATTCCTCAAGAAAGTTAAACTACACTCTTGCATTATTTTACAACTGCAGCAATTAAAACAGTGATGTTAAGAGCTGTGTGTGTGTGACTGGCTCATCCATCAGAAACTGAATCAGGAGTGAAGCTGCTGGAATACAGATTATAGAAAACACACACACACACAAAATACACACACACTACTGCACTCAACATATGGTGGCCTTTCTTATTTTTACACACACACTTTCTGAAAAGAATATTTACACACACACACACAAATTGTACAAACAGTGATCAGAAAAAAAGGGAAAAGTGGTCTCTTATTTTTTCCATGGCTGTTATATACATATATAAATATTTGCGGCCCGCTAGCCCGAATAGACGTTCGTGTTACGCAAAATATGCACCAGTTTTCACAGTATACCTGGTTTGCAACTTCACACTGTGCTCAGAACCCCCGCCAGAACCACGCCGAGACTTACAGTACTTTCCTCATGGAAGCCCAGTTTTACCTGCAGCTCCCTCAAACGGTGTGTTGCTTATGGCATTTTATTCATTCACCCAATCACCGGAGGGCCCGAGCAAAACCCTGGATCCAAACCTGTGTTCTTCTAACAGCTCACAGAATATCCACCACTGTTTAGAGAAAAGAAATCCTGATACTTTTTACTGCTGGTTTGTTTGCCTTTATTCTAATAATAGAGATAATTATTAGAATAAATAATTATCAGAAAGAAGCCACTGCTGATCTGCTGATAGAAGTGACTTCACACTATTGGCACAGTACTGTGGACCCCGGCACGGACCCCTCCCTTAAGCCCCATGCTAAGACGTTGAACCCGGTATGGACAGGCCTTAAGTTAGATATTATATAGTCCAGTTACTCTTTCGGCAGGATGACGCTCCTCCACGCTACACACACGGCTCAGAAATGGTTAGAAGAACTTCACACGGAGTTCAAGGTTCCTCCAGCCCCAAGATCTCCATCTGATCGAGCTTCTGTGGGACAGGCTGGTCTGATTCAAGGAGGTCAAACCTCCCAGCTTACAGGGGATCTGCTGGTGCAGAACCACAGACCTCCAGAGGTTCCTGTGGAGTCCGGACCTCTGTGGGTCAGAGCTGCTCCAGGGTCACAAGGGGGACCAACATTATTAGGCGGATGATCGTGGACGGCGTGATACTACATAAACCTTCTATAAAAGATATATGGAGACGTTACAAAATCTCGAGTGTCCGTTGCTCCTTCTGCTTAGCGTTGTTTCTTTTTTTTTTCTGTGGTTTTACTACAAACGTGAGATATTACGGTTCCAAAAAACAAAACACACACAAGCTTGTGGATAAATAGAGGGATTTGTGGAAGATTTGGGTCCGTCTCCATCAGTAGGCACCATCTTAAGAAGAAGAAAAACAAACACGAGAGAGAGAGACAGAGAGAGAGAGAGAGAGAGAGAGAGAGAGAGACACAGAGAGAGAGACAGAGACAGACAGAGAGAGAGAGAGAAAGAGAGAGAGACACAAAGAGAGACACACAGAGAAATACAGAGAGACAGAGACAGAGAGACACAAACACACACAGAGAGAGAGAGAGACAGACACTGAGACACAGAGACCGAGAGAGGGAGGGAGGATTAAGCGTAGAAGCAGGTGAGGCTCTGATGTGCTGGTGAAAGTGAAGGAACAGATGGATGGCAGTAAGGAGGGATGATGATTCATATAGAAACACAAACGCAGAAGCATTCCCAACGTGTGATGATCCCGAGCTCAGCCGCAACAATAACAGCCGCTGAGGGGAAACACTGCAGCCCCCTCACACTCACCCTCCACTCACTCAGACTCTCAGACTGAAATCACTTATCTTTTTAATATCAACACGTTCCCTCGTTCCTCTGACCTGGGGTCTGAACAAAGAAAACGCCATTAATGCCACACTCTCATTCTTCACACTTGAGCTCAATGTTTAGATCATGTTTAGCTGCTTTTACACTGAGGCGATGGTAAAGATTAAAAAAGTGTTTTTAGAGAACCGAAGTTCCAAAAAACTGAGTTTAATATATTAGTCATAGCAAACATCAACTGCAATGGCAGGAAACGTCCATTAACAGTATTTTTGTGTGTTATTAAGTCTTTATTGACACTCAGAAGAGAAATACAACATCAGAACTGGAGGGTAGGGCTGGGCGATTTGGCCTAAAATCAAAATTAATTGAGCATTTTAACTTGATTACGATGAATGAACGATTCTTTTATTTATTTATTTATTTTTGCCCTCATAGTTCACTGACAAGTCGCTGAGTTGTCTCAGTATTTAAGCTCTCCATGCTCGACATGTCGGCGGAGTGACATAACTAGGGGTGGGCATTGATACATTTTTTTAGTCTAGATTCATCTCATTGTAATCTTGGAATTAACCTAGACTAAAATGAATCTCATCTGAATTCTGCCGAAGGTCTGAAGCCCCCCCGCTCCCAGATCACTTTCATTTCATTTGGAACTCAGTTTAATAAATTACCCTTAAAGAAAATGTAAATATAAACCCGAGGTTTAGAGAGAGACAGAGAGTGTAAGGGGGGGGGAGAGAGAAAGAGAGAGAGAGATGTGATCCGCACGCTCTCAGTCACGAACGAGAGAGAGGCACAGAGAGTGTGCGCGAGAGAGAGAGAGAGACAGAGAGAGAGAGGCACAGAGAGAGAGAGAGAGAGAGAGTGAAAGAGAGAGAGAGAGAAAACGTGCGTGAGAGACAGAAAGAGAGAGTGAGTCGTCATAGCTTGCATAGTATATTGCGAATAGATTAACGGCGATATTTTTTATATCCCACATTAACGCAGCACGTTAACGCCGATAACGGCCCACCACTAAACAGAACAGAGCGGGGTCATGTGACTCCACACGCGGTAGATTTTTTTTAAAGGGAAAGTAATCGAAATAATCAACCTGGAAAAATTAGATCGATTATAGGTTCTGAACATCGGTTTCCATTACTTTTCGATTAATCGCCCAGCCCTACTGGAGGGTCTAAGCTCTGGCATACGAATGAACGTCTGCACTCCAGTCGGGGAATTAAAACGTAAAAACTGATGAAATACAGACTGAATTTAGCTATGCGATAAACGTTCAGCCATTCTGGAGGAGGGCAACACACACACACACACAGTCCCCCAAGAGTAGCTGCTGTATCCGTGCGTCTGCGTCTCGGTAGGGGAGCCACCTCCGAGAGCGTCAGGGTCCGGAACCTTCCAGAACCGCGCCAGAAAAGAGGATTAACACACACTCCCAGGTCACTGACACACACACACACCACTGTTCATGTTTATTTCAGCTTCTGCATCACACTGTGCAAAGTCAAAACAAAGAATGTTTCTGTTTACTCTGAGTGTGTGTGTTTGTGTGTGTCATCTGCCAGTGAGAGTCGTCAGAGCTGCAGGATCTTGGGACAGAAGGAGAACAGATGAAAGACAAGGTCAAGCATGCGCGCGCGAGCACACACACACACACACACACACACACACAGGCCTTGTTGGCCAAAACCACGGCTGCACTGATGTGAC
Organism: Clupeocharax schoutedeni; assembly: GCA_037974565.1. NCBI lineage: Eukaryota > Metazoa > Chordata > Actinopteri > Characiformes > Alestidae > Clupeocharax > Clupeocharax schoutedeni. Next base: position 31,720,351 of record JBBPDH010000001.1, on the reverse strand, counting down.
TGTGAGGTGAAAGAGCGAGCGAGCTGCACACTGGAGACGTTCTTTCACCTTTTATCTCTCATCTCTCTCTCTCGTTTCCTTCCATCATTCACATTTTCATCTCTTTCGGTGTCGCAGACTCACTCTCTCTCTTCCCTGTTTTCTCCTCCGTCTCGAGTCGAGACGAGGCAGGTCGACACCAAGGCAGTGGAAAACGGCTTTTGATACGAAGGACGATCTCCTGATACACACCTTTAAAGGGACTGTGAGATGGAAAACCAGTGCTCTCAGGAGTGAGGCTTAGTGTGTAAAAGCTGTTTAAACCGTAACATTCACTTCCTAAATCGTTCAGGCCACACCTGTAACATAAACCAGCCTGGTTTCAAATTCATTGTAGTTGTGATGTGCCCATTCAGTCTATGGTAGTTTTTTTTTTTTTTCGAATTCACTGATCTTGTGATGTCACAAAAATCTTCGTGTTCAGAGATATTTGTGCCATTTCATGTTGCAGTAGTCTCTGTCTCTCTTTCTCTCTCTCTCTCTCTCATTGCAAAGATGCATGTAGCGTTTCTGCCTTGATTGAATGATGCATGATCAGAAAAGAGCTCATTTGCATAAACTGGCCTTAAAACCTGTTTAAAGTGTAAAAAAAAAAAAAGAGCCCTGCAAATGAATGAATAATGTTTTTGGCACAGAAGAGTGGTATCGGCCCTTTAATCCCCGAACAGGCCGACTGCAGTGTGTGAGCTCCCTTTTCCACATTTAGACGCCTGAACCGCACCTGCGGCCAAGAAGCCTGAAATTAGCAGAACTCATTACTAGAACAGGAGTTTCAGTGGGTAGAACGTGTGTATGCTTCACACACACACACTTTACAAACACACACACTACACCAGGTCATGCACTTGGCTCTGAGTCTGTGGTTGGAAATGAAGGTCATTGTAAGTGTGTTGGGGGGAGAAAAAAAAAAAAGAGGTTTTATTACGTCCAGCACTTCTGTCCTCACATCTACAGACCTGAACAAACAGATTCATACTCCAACACAGCAACTCGCTATTACAAACCTGTAACTGTGCTATTACTATGTTATTAATATGCAATTTTATCTGAGGAGCTGCTACTAAGACTCTAGAGAGTGAACTTTAATATAAAGAATTGAGACTCTTCCTAAAGAGCAGCCCCCGTTATTTTAAACACAGTGACAGTAAAAACAGGAGCTTTCGGTCGAACCCAGCAGCCGGTTGGAGAAATATTAGAATAAACAGAGTCAAATCCAAGCCTACGCCACACACACACACACACACAGTAACTAGCTCGATACACACGTCCCGTCTAAGGAAACAAAGCAAACAATTTGAAAAGTTCCAAAGCCGTTACGTTCCACGCAATCCCTAAATTAAGCCCAGGAGTGAGAGACAGAGGGAAGGTTCCATCCTCCACACCAGCTTTCCTCCACACGCCTGGCCAGGCGAGAAATTCCCCACACGCTCTCCGGGGAGCCCAGCACCACTGGGGCCGAGCTCAGAGCCGAAAAACAGCACGGTAACACAGTCCGGAGGAGACAGACACACACACACACACTATGCTACACACACGCCTGGAGAGAGCCGAGCTGGAAACTAGTTTTAATTGATTTGGACGAAGTCCACGAGAGACAGAGGGTCAACGGGGAAGAGAGGAAGGTGCTGGAAAGAAAGAAGGAAAGTATGAAAAGATCAAGAAAAATGAATGAAAAAGGGGGCAAAAAGAGAAAAGGGAAAATAAAGACAAAGAAAGAAAGTATGGGGAAAAAATAAGTAGAGAAAGATGGAAAAAGGAGGGAAAAAGAAAAAACTAAAGGAGAAAGAGAAAAAAGAAATAAAAAATTAAGAAAGTTGAAGACAGGCGGTGGAGTCCTGAAAATAGCTGATATGGGCTCTTTAATATCTTAAAGGCATCACATTCACAGTCTGTGGCAGTAAAACCGCAGAACCTGAAAAGTTGGTTCTCAACTAGAACCAAAACACAGCTGTGAACTGTGATGTCATCAGTGGGCGTGTCCTTCAACAGTCACATCATCAGCAGGTGGTTTATGAGGGTTCCACTTGAAACCGGGAGAAATGCTGCATGGTTCCACAAGGGGGCACTAAAGATCAAAGACTCCTGAACGGAACCAGATCTAGAACACGGCAATACTCATCGCCATGATGACCAATTACATCACAGTATCATGAATATCAGCGGTACTTAAAGTACATTAATACCCAGGAGTCACAATTCATCACCAGCAGAGAAAATCAGTCCTGTTTAACAATGTGTGAGAATTGACAAATAAAAATGTTTTGTTTTGGTATCTTTATTATTATGGCACTGCTGGTTCTTACTTCAGTACTGCCATTTTACTGCTGCATGTTGCATTTGCGAAATTAAAGGCCCCATAACACCACTTTTCTGGAATTACACAGATTAGAGTGAAAGTTTACTCCCTACACCCATACAATCCATATATAGAAACTGAGCTACAAAAACAGCCCATTTACTAAATAGTTTTAATGAGGTCACAAACAACACATTTACATAAATTTGTTTTTCAACCCCTTAACAATTTTGCCCCGTTTTAAACTCCCCTGACTTGTGGGGTCACAAAAAACCCATAACACATTCACACAGAGCCACTTGTTCATCCTACTGCGCTCTTAAAGGCACAGTAACAAACACTGGCTGTTTAATTGTATGCTTATATAGGAATGAATGACTGATCTTGGTTAAAGAGGACATATTGTGCAAAACTCGCATTTAAGTTATAAAAGGTCTATGAGCTATAAAACATGTTCATGAAGTTCTTTGCACAAAATCCCTCTCACATAAAGAGATCCAACAGCTTTATTCCTCACAGTATCAGTCCCTTTCGAATTGAGTCGTTTGGATTGCTCCCTTATTGTGATGTCAGAATAAGGGACATTTGCATAGAACAGCTCCTCATCTGTCGCACCCCACCCACTAGATTAGTTGTAAATCCATCATTTTTGTCTGCTGGTTTTACAAGTAGCATAAGATGCCGAGCGCTGTGGCTACAGACAGAGGCGAATCACTCATGAAGTGTTGTGTTCATCTGGCTCTGGGTCCAACACGGGGTGCAACATATAGGACTGATGGGGCCTCTGTTTTCTGCCTTTAGGTGTCAAGTGTCCAAATACTTAAGTCCATCTAGTGTGTCTCTCACTCTTTCTCCCTCCCTTCCTACCTTCAGCCTGGTAACCATATAGGCTAGAACCATGGTCACAGACTGAAAGAAAGAAAGAAAGAAACAAACAAACAAGGACATGAATTCTAATGTAAAATCCAGAATTTTAATGCGCAGTGTAAGCATGGGATGGGTTGGGGTGTGGCCAGCAAGTGACAGAGCCCTGAAACGTCTCGTTTTGAAATGGCCTGAAACTGTGAAGAATAAAGCTGGTGAATCTCTTTATGTGAGTGATTTTGCATAATATGTCCCCTTTAATAAAGCCACACTTACCAATACAAGCTTAGCTCAAGGATGACGCATTCATGACAGAATATATTATATTACTGATTAAACAATCCACAATATGAAAAATAGTAAACAATACAAATTAAAGGACATGGGCCCTTTAATACTTATAAGGGCCATGTGAAAACATTAATACACCCTCAGAACAGGATTCTAGAGACAGGAATCACACACACACACACACACACACACACACGTGACAGAAATGACTCAATATAAGATTTCAATATGCTGGCACTCTTTAGTGAGTGAATGTGTCAATAAGGACCATGGGGGACTATCAATACACCCTCAATACAGGATTTACACCCTCCCCTTCACTACACACACAAACACACACCTCAGAGATGTGGGCTCTTCTGAATAAAGCTGTAAAAACGGTGAAAAGAATCTGGCAGCGTTTCAGTGCTGCTGCAAACACAAACGAAGGAGAAAAAGATGTAAAACGTGCTCTCTCTCACACACACACACGCAGGACCCCTGCGTATGGCAGTGACCCCTCTGGATGGCGCGCTGTGAAAGAGAAGAAAAGGAGCGTTCGTGTGCAATTTAGAGATACCAGTGCGAATAATCATCCGCGGTCACTTCCTCCTCCTCGTCCGTCCTCCTCCGTTTGATTCTGCGGAGTAAACTGCGCCGCTTCTGAATCAGAACAACAACAACAATAATAATAATAATAATAGCAATAGTAATAATAATCTGGCAGCGCACAGGGGATTATCGCTTTCAATAAGGGACGCAGATTAGAGGAGCCCGGAATGTAGAATTTCATCATTGTTCCTGTCCAAAACAATTTCCCTCCCATTCTCTCTCTCTCCCGTTTCCTCGGGCGCTCCACACCGGCCTCGGACAGGCAGACGCTGCGGCATCCGCCGAACACCGGCTTCAGAGACGCCGACACACCAAACAGCAAGTGGTGCACAAAGATCAGTTCAAAACACACTAAAACAAAAGTTTCCCTTAAAAGAAACCGCATCGACAAAAACAAACCTTGTCACTGTAAGGAACACTCGATTTGTGATTCGTACTAAGAGACGAATCTGAATCGGGCCCACGCACTAACCCGAGTAACGCTAAGACACTAACGATCACGCCACCTAAAAATCTAAAAATCACGCCACCATGAAAAATGACACTGGAACTATTAAAAATGAGGACACACTACCTGCATATATGTCTACAGTGTTCATACATACATATTTTCATATCATACATACATACACATGCATTTAAATATAAATATATATGTAAATATGTAAATATATATATATATATATATATATGTAAATATATACAGTATTCCCAGCTTTTTGCGGGGGTTACACTCCAGGAGCACCCCCGTGTAGCGAAAACACGCGTAGTTTTGAAGAAAAAAAACAACTAAAAATGTCTACATTTATAGTGTAAACCCTAAATATGCCACCAAATCTGCTCCCAGAAGACTTTAATTTCATTTAAAACCCTGTTTAACGCATTACCCTTAAAGAAAACGTGAAGATAAATAATCAGAATCAGAAACTAAAGACTCGTACACAAAAGAAAAGTTGAAATAACTCTTCCGACCCACATGTTTAGACAGGGCACAGCTTACTAATACTAAATAAACTGAGAACTGCTGAAAACGGGGTGAGGGGGTTAAAACATTCAAATATGAGGACAAGACACGGAGCAGTCATGCTACATGCAGCAGCAGCAGCTTCTTTTTATGGTGGTTGACAACTTTTTAGTGTATTACTGCCACCATTGGGCTGGTGACGGTAATATAGTTTCTCAGTAAATATATAGTGATATAGTTCCTCGGTAATATAGGTTCTCAGAAAAATCTGTGTTAGACTGAATCCGCGAATACTGATCCGCGTCAAACTGAAGGGTTACTGTATTCATAAAAATAAATACATAGTTGCATACACAATTGTCTTCGACTTTCTGCCATAAAAATGCAAACTTCATGCAAACCATCTGTGAGACTAATCATTTTTACAGTATTAGTATATTTACTAGGGATGCACCAAATATTCGGCCACCGAATTTTTTTTAACTTGACCGAAAACAGTGATGACGTAATCAACAACCGCAGACTGTGCGCATTAGACTGGATTACAGTCAACTTGTCTCTAGTGTGGGCGCATTTCATTTCCATATATCTAAAAGGGGTTCTCCACTGAC
>JBBPDH010000001.1:31654607-31668150 GCA_037974565.1 Clupeocharax schoutedeni | reverse complement strand
ACACCGAAACACCAAACACACCAGACACAGCACCATCATTTACACAAACACCAAACACACCAGATACAGCACCATCATTTACACTGAAACACCAAACACACCAGGCACAGCAACATCATTTACACTGAAACACCAAAGACACCAGACACAGTATCATCACTTACACTGTAGCTCGGCTAATCACTTTTCATTACAATCACTGTTCAGTGTTAATCACTGTAAATCACTGTTCATTACACTGTAAATCACTGTTCATGGGGTAATGTGTGTACTGAATAATTCACATACATTTACACTGTAGTACAGTTATTCATGGTAATTTACACCACATTACAGTTATTCATGGTAATTTACATCACAGTACAGTTATTCATGGTAATTTACACCACAGTACAGTTATTTATGGTAATTTACACTTTAGTAGTTATTTAGAGTAAATTACACCCTAGCACAGTCTTGTACAACAATGTATATGGTAGTACAGTTCTTTATAATAATTTATATCCTAGTACAGTTATTTAAAGTAATTTACACTATAGTACAATATTTTAGTACAATATTTTAAAGTCATGTACACTGTGGTACAGTCCTGTGTGCTTATTAGTGGCCAGGTTGTTGCTGACAGTTTAGACTGTACTGTGTATTTAGACTCTTACACTGAACGACAGTAGTTGAAAGTGTTATCTGGTTATTTTTACAGTACTGTAATAAAACGCCTTACTCACCTCCAGCTTGGTTTTCTCATGAGCCTTCCGCAGGCCCTCATACTGCCGGAGAGCTGTGGAGAAACAGGGGGCCCAGTAAGCCATGAGCCACCAACACTGAACACTACAGCGTGAGGGGGAGAACCTGCGGCGGGTCAGCAGCCTCGTCGGCCAGCTTCACCGCACTCAGCCCTTTCAGAGTAAAGCCTGGCGGTGGGGGGGGTGCACTGTGAGTACTACTTTCTGGTGCAAGAGTGACCAGGGTGTGTCTGTGGAACCAGGCCAGTGAGTAACAGGAGCATCATCAGCTTCCACTAACAGGCGAGGGCCGGCGTGTCCAAAAACTGAACTTCCTCAGGAGGTGGAAATAAACCCACATGGAGGTTGAAGCCACTGACCCACTGACTCCTTCTGACACCGCTGCTCACTGTAAGCCTCCATTCATTTGACCTTTTACATGTAAAGAGCATCATAATTTCATAAAATATAATGTTGAACTTGTTCCTGACCTCACTTCCTCAATCTGTTAGACATTAATAACATATTCATGAAAAAATAGTCAAGGTTGCACATATGTAAGGTTCTTTTATAGACTTGCTTTAAATTTCTATTACTTTATGATTATATGCTGGCCCACTGCCTACAAAACCAGTTGTCCTCGGATAGGAGATAACAAACTGATTAAAAAAACCAAAGTAACGGAATTGTATCTTTACCACATGAAAGAGTACACTGTAACGTGTATTAAAAACTACAACCAGTATGTTTTCAACAGTATTACTTTGTGGTTATTCAAAACGTGTCCCACATATTCATCATCACCCTCAGATATTTATTAATAGCAATAAAATCAGGCAACTACAAGGTCAACTACATTCCTAAGGACCCTATTTTCAAACCTTCAGCTCTACGTCAGGCTGTAAGATCACTCAAGCTCCTGTAAATTTGCTGTTTTCTCTTAAATTTGTTCATATTTTTGGACACTTCTAGTGTCACAACCATAACATGTCAACACCATCACATTTGTACTAGCAAATAGCAAAGGAGGGGAAACAAAGTGGCTAATGCTGATGTAACTCCTGAATATCATGTGAAAGAGTCACCTGATGGTGGTGACGTACAATCTGACAGTGGTGACAAGGGGCTAGAATAAAATTGTCGATCACTATCAACACCAATAAGATCTGTGATGTTTCATTAACCTTTTCTGTACTTTTATTTATGCAACTGTCCGTATTTTTCTTCCACATCATCCAACCCTAGGGCATGAGCTGTGCCTTCCCTCTGTCTCTCAATTCACTATTATGCCATGTTCATTTGGCTTACGTCATTTGGGATGTACATAGTGCACCTACTACCTACCTATAAAGCACATAGTATACAATATTCCGTGTAGGTTATGCATCTCCACTGACTAAAGCCAAATTAATGCGGCATGACAATATTGAACCAAATCCAACATTCACAACATTGCCCCGCAATTCCATAGTCATTAAACTCAACTTTATGTGTTTTAGGAAGTTATGGCTAGGCAGCAGCTCTCAGTGGAGGATAAATGGAGAAGAAACAGGGAATATAAAAGGAAGGAGGAAATACATAGTGAGGCAGAGTTAAAGGAGGAATACCTCCGAATAGAGATGCAAAGATGGAAAAAGAGGGTGAAGGAGGGGAAGATAAAAATATCAGTGGCTTGAATGTAAGGGAAAAGAGAAGTCAGAGAAGGCTTGGAAACTCAGACAACGGGTATCAAGAGAAGAATGTAAGAGAAAGGGCACAGATCACCCAGAACCCCCCCAGACAGTTCAGTGGATCAGGCCGTATACAAGTAGGCAGCCCCAATCTTTCCTACTGGTAATGCCTTTTTTTTACTATGAAGATTTGATATTTGACGATTTGGGTGCGGGGTATTTTTAAAAATTAAAAATGTTATCACACTGCTCAGAATGTTATTTTTTGGACCAAATAGTTAAAAGTAGTTAAAAAAAAGTTAAGTAAGAAGCCATTGACTGGAATTGTATGTTGTAATGAGACCACCGTCAGATTAGTGTCCCCACCGTCAGAGAGAGTTTCATTAGTTTTAAATGAATATGCTTACAATGGTTCTTCAGTGCTGTTGAGTTACTAAAGTACTAGTCTCTTCTAATACAAAAATATGTTTGTTAAATTAAAAAAAACCTTATTTCTTTTTAGGCTTAAACATTTTATAATGTTAGATCTTTTATAGGAGTACATGTGCAACAGTATAAAAAATTTACAAAAGTGTATATATTTAAAAATGGACGTGGTTTAGGACAGTGGTCCCCAATCCCCGCGCTGCACAGATAAAAACGTGAGGGTTACCGTGTTTTGTTGTCGGCTCGTTGTTATGAAAATGCTGTTAATAAAGCTGCGCGTACACACTGGATTTACCTTTATTATTGTATGTTAAAGATACCTCTATTATATTTTTCAAAATATATTTTTATGCGTATCCTTTATTTGTATAAATATGTATATTTATCTGCCACTCCTTAAATCCTGGGCCGTGAAAATTGTTTCTGATATTAAACCGATCCGTGAGGAAATAAAGGTTGGGGACCGCTGGTTTAGGACACAGTATGACTTCCTGAGCTGTAAAAATGAACTGAACTCCTTCATTTAGATGATGTGGTTTAGGATGCAGTATGACAGTATTTTTGCACAACAGGGTCTGTTTTCACAAAGCGCCTCAGGAACAGGAGCTGGTCTCTATGTCATCCTCAATACAAGGAATTTGATCTCAGATCAGTCTTGCTTTGTGAACAGCAGCCCATAGTGTTGAAGTTCTGTTCTTTTTTTTACAGCTCACTGTAAGTCACTCTGCGTTCTAAACCACATCCACTAGTCTGATCCACCTCAGTGAAGATCTGTGGTGGTTTGTGGTTTGGTTGGATGTGGGATTTGTTTACAGAAAACTTTGGACCATAATTCCAGAGGAACGTTATTCTGAAGACTGGGAGGGGCAGGAACGCTGAAGTCTGGTATGACTTGACATGAGAGTGTGATCAGACTGGAGGGGCAAAGTCCGGCCTAAGACCAGCCCAGGACTCCGCCCTCGGACCTGTCAATCAACCGAGCAGGTTCAAACATGACCATGATCCTCAGGGCTACGCGGGGTAGGGGTCCAGCTGGGGGGCCTACAGCTGGTCCAGTCAGTGTCTGGGATTTCATTTCAGAACTGCTCTAGAACTTCTTACACACATAGAACTGAACATTAAACACCGCTGGGACAAACCTGGCCGGAACTTTCCGCTCCAACTTAAATTGTGCAGAAGTTTCATTATGGTCTCCCGAAGTTGGTCTGTCGGGATTTTTCGTTCCACCTTAATCAAAACAGAAGCTCCTGTCGTGGCTCTTGACGGAATTATTCAGTTACGCCTCAAATTTAAGGTGGACGGGAAGATTCCGACACTGTTTCAAGTGGAAGAAGTTTGAAACCCCCTCCAGTCGAGGCGCTTGTGGAAGTTAATCTCAGCTCCACCATGTTCCTGAGTGAGGAGCAGCCCAGGAGCTTCTGAAGCCCACCAATCAAAAAGAATTAAAGTTTCTGATATGAGGAACTGAGGGAAAAGTAGACCAGAAAACCCCCTTCTCTCAAACACACACACACACACACACACACACACACACACACACTTCCCCAGGTGTGGCGGTGTTCCACACCTGAATAGCTGAAGCCCCCCAGACGGAAGCCCCTCGGTCTCCTCACCTCGGGCCGAGAGCTCGTTGATGTTCCTCATCTGCTCCTCTTCCTCTCCGGGGGTCTCCATGGCGCAGGCCTGGACCTACCTGGCGTCGCGCGCGCAGCAGTAACTTCCGGCCCCGGAGTCCCGCAGGTGAGGTGTGTGTGTCTGTGGGGGGCGTTGTTAACTTAATCCCACTCTCTAGATCAGCCTGTAATCTGGATTAACTCTGCACTCACGTGCTGTGCTGCTCAGACCTTTCTCACCTCGCGAGCTCCTTATTCACCAAAATTCAAAAATCAATTCAATACTATTTTGTAAACATCAAAAAGGTTTTTAAATAAACGTGATTCGTTTTATATGTAATCCTTTTGTGATAATATATTTACCTTTATATATATATATAGTTTTTTAATTTTTATATTCTATTTCTATTTTAATTTGATTGTCTTTCATAATTTTTTTGACACCGCTAGGGCTGAACCTAATTTCGTTGTAGCTGTTACAAGGTAATCTGACTCTAAATTAAACTAAATTAAGTTTCTGGACTCAACCAGAAAAAAATAGTTTTTTTATCGACTTCATTTTTATCAATTCCTTAAATGATCACATGATGCAAAATTCTGAAAACTGAAGTGACTGGTGGAAGTAATTTTGGACCAGACGTCTGGTTCCATTCACCACCAGTGGTGTTAGTTTATAAGAGTATTCGGTTACATTACAGATGTTTGATAAGACTTTTATTTGAACAAAGGAAATAAACAAACCACCCCAGCATCAGGAGAATAATATAATTTAATTCATTTTGTCATCAACACAGGAATAGATTTTCTGCAAACAATAAAGATTTGACTATGATGGGATCACAACACGCATCACACTGCACACCACACAGAATGTAAACTTCCTCTATGTCCAGTTTAACAGAAAGAGCCTGGGGCTGAACACATGCGATGACGTGAAACACGGCTCAAAATCACTTTTCAACAAACACTGACCTAACAGGAATGTTCAGGAATCGAAGTTCATTTATTCATTACTCCCTCCCATAAAACATACAAAATTTAAGATGTGAATGTTTCGGCTACTGCATATTCTTCCACCGCATGTAACCAAACTAGTAAATATGACGATAAAATTGTACTCGCTAACGACGGGAGTGAACTAGTTTGGTCGTGTGCGGCGGAACAATACGCTGTAACATAGTTCAGTATGTTTCTGGGGCTGGGGCTTTTTCTGGGGCTTGGTTGTGTTTTTATGTTCTAGGTTATGATTTTACTGTGTAAGGATCTTTACACAGAGTTCTCAGACTACAGAGTTTTTCAACCAAAATTCGTGTTACGCTACCGCCGATGGAACGGATCTGTGTCGTCCCTTTAAACAGCAATTTCACCAATTTTCCACAGTTCCCACATAATTGTTGAAATTGGTTGATTGTATAGATTTCTCTCCAGTGTTGGTGAATGGAACCAGACGTCTACAACACAAATTCAGCCATTTTACTCTCTATCGCCCCCCAGTGAAACTAATTATGTGGCATTTTTGGAAAATTGATGGAATGTCATTTAAGTGAATGTAAATAGATTTCATTCCAAGTTATTTTGGCCCATTTCTTTTGGTCCACACGTCATAAAATGTTCTCACACTTTAAAGTGCCCCTGGGGTTTTCAAACGTAGCACAAAAAGGTCGGATGACCATGACGAGACGATGAGGCGAGATGAAATGGAATCCTGAACAGGACGAGGATGACAAACACATTGTTCCCTTTCATCTCAAATTCTTTAGGACAGTATTTTTCCAGGTTGTGACAAAACGACACAGAGCAAGGATGGAAAAACAGGCAGGAAAACTCCATTTCCATATGTGAAAACAGCATTTCACATCTTCTGACAATTTAAAGGTCTGTTTACAAGTCTGGAAAAATAAAACATGGAAACAAACAGACAGGTTCTTACAGTAGGATAATGACAGTTATATATCTGACCCAAACAAACATCCCTGATATACACACACACACACACACACACACACACAGAGTAAGACTACAGAGGACCTCAAGCAGAGGGAACACTTTATTTAAAGGGGCCAAACCAGGACCTGGAGCAGTTTCAGTACCAGGCTGCTTGACAAACCCCCTAAACTTCAGGATCTCATTAAGATCATTTACATCAATTTTTATTACAGTTACAGTTTTCTCAGCCTGAATTCAGGATCCGCCTGCTGTTTAGGGGCTTGAGTCCAGAATTGGCCCCTAGAACTAAAGCGTTCCTGTGCTTTGTTCTGTGGGGGGGGACTGGACACAGGTGATCATGTGACCTCGGGGGTGTTAGGAGGTCCCATGGCGTGCAGCGGACTCGCGTGGGTAGAACTCAGCCAGCGTGCTCTGAGGGATCCGCTTCAGCATCTCTTTGGGGAAAATCCGCAGCAGCTGCCAGCCGATATCCAGCGTCTCAAACACCGTCCGGTTATCATAGGGGCCTGGAAAACGAACACACACACACACACACACATCATCATCATCACATACTTCATCTTCATGCTCAGTCCTTGCTAAGCTTGAATCTGATTTTTCAGCACAGCCAGGATTTTTTTAGTCTTCAAGGGAGAAAATAAAGCAACAGAATCAAACTTTTCCCCATCAGATTCCAGTCTCAGGGTCTGGAGGAGTTTTCAGATTCAATCTGCTTCAATTCTGACCAATTAGAGCTGATGTCATTATTTTACCTTTTCAAAAAATCACATTTATAAAAAAGTAAAAAGAAATTTGCAAAGAGTCGGGCTGCAGCATCGGTAACAGGCTGGTATGTTGAACCGAGTCAGTCCAACGGCATTTGTGCGGCTCTGGATCACTGCACCGGGACGGGGACGGACGTGAATTGAGACAGAGTCTCCAGGACGAGGACCTATATTAATATGGACTGATCGGAACCCTTTTCTGTCAAACCTCAGACGCAGAAGTAGTATGGAACGGTATGGAACTCTGCATTTAATTATGTAGGGATGTTTATAAGCCCGGTCCAGCCACGGAAGGCCGGGGGTTAATCGCTCCACGACCTTGTTTAATTTCCAGATGAAAAGAAGGCCTTTTCCATTTCTCTCCCGCGCCGAGGTCAGAATGTGGAAGTAAATGTGCTCCTTGAATGCCATCTGTAGGAGTAATAGCTTGTCATCCACTACAGACGGCTCTGAAAGGAGAGACTCGGCTCCGCGAACTCGCGCCAGGCTGAAGGCCACCCAAAGTTTCCGCAGTAACGGGCCTATCCTCCATTGTCGACCAAAAAAGTCCACGTAAATATTCCTCCGTCCTTTTGTTCCCCTCGCAATTCAATATCACTGTACAGAGTGCAGACATGGCCAAACACACACGACCCAATAACTCAAGCAATACTTCTACAGGACACACACACACACACATACACACAAAAGACAATATTCTGGCTGAAGGCCGCTGCACACTTGTGTTCCATCACAGCTGCCGTGAGCTCTCACACACCCCCACACTCTCGACCCCCCCGACAGAAGTGGAATATCAAACAATATACCCCGGGTGTGGTTTATCCTAAAACACTCTGAATAATGTGTAAAAAGGTGTGAAGGCACAGAACCGAAAATGTGGCAAAACAAACATCACATTCACGTTCATGCGAAACTAGACACAGACACAAAAGAACAGAAAACCAACCTAAACAGGATTTGTGGAGTTAAAAAAAATGCAAGAGTGAGAAAGTCTCACTGACCTCTGGCTGAAAGAAATTCGAAAGCGAAAGTAGCAAAGAGGCCGTTAAACCAGAGTTTCCACCAAAAACTCAGTCAGATCAGTGGGAGACAGAGATCAATCGATAATCAACAGATCTAAAGATCAACAGACAGGCCGACAGACAGAACGATTGAAAGATCAATAAAAGAATTGACAGACGGATTGACAGAACAATCAATAGATTGTTGATCGATAGACGAACAACACAACGCCAGGCTTCAGGTGAGCTCGGGTTTGGATTCAAATTTAGGAGAGCCAGGGTTTGGGTTCAGGTTTGTTAATTTGAGCCTGAGTGTGGCTTTAGGTTCAGATGAGCCTTGTCTTGTTACCTTGAGCAATGAAGTTCTTCTCGAACTTCTGCAGGAACTCCAGATACAGAAGGTCATCAGAGGTAAGAGCTTCTTCACCCACTACGGCCTTCATCGCCTGAACATCTTTACCAATAGCATAGCAAGCATACTGAGAGAGAGAGAGAGACAGAGAGAGAAACAGAGAGAGAGACAGAGAGAGAGAGCAAGAGAGCGAGAGAGAGAGAGAGCGAGAAAAAGGGATGTGAAACAAATGCAACAAATTTTTACTGGGGAAACAGACTTCTCACTTTCCTCACAGGTTTCAGTTGTGATGGTATGCTAAAACCCTGTGTGGTCTTTAAAAATATTTTTATTTAATAAAAGAGGACACAACTGTTTCTTTTGGCCTGTTCCAACAGAACTCAGGAAAGCCACTTTGGTGAGCCCTATTTGCCAGCAGACCAAAGTAAAAGAAGAAATCTCAGTTGCAATACTGATCCTGAGCGGTAAACTGGGTCTGAGGGGGCGCAGTCCATATAAAAGCTAAAAAGAGGTTTAGCGAGGTTTACCAGCTGGTTGGAGACGTCGGCGTGGTCTTTGCGAGTCATTCCCTCCCCGATAGCAGACTTCATCAGACGAGAGAGAGACGGCAGCACGTTGATGGGCGGGTACACCTTTAACCAAGACACACACAGAAGTTAAACATTACAGCTTTTGGTCTGTATTCTGCACTTCCTTCGGTTACGTCCAGTTTTGTCCAACATTCATAGTTTTAAGTACCAAAAACAGTCACAATTAATTTCTGCATATCTGTTCTCCACATGGTCATACACTTAGTGGGAGGGGCCAAGCTGCCATTGACTCCGTGGGAGGGGCAAAGCTGCCACAGGCAGAATAGGATGGGCTGAGTGGAAAATATTAATGGGTGGGGCAAAACTGTTGTAGTATAAAATGGGCTAAAATGCTTCAGGCTTTGTAGACAAGGCTAAGGTACTGTAGAACAAGTGGGTGGAGCTAAACTGCTTTAGGATCAGTGAGCAGGACTATAAAGAGTATAAGACAGAGAGGAAGAACGAGAGCAAGAAAAGAGCAACATTAGAGAGCAAGAAAATGAAGAGAAAAAAAAAGAATAAGAGCAGGAAAGCGAGGAGAAAAGAGATTTTTCTTAATGTTTTCTGTAGTTAAGCGGCGGGACAGAAGTGTCTTACCTGTCTGTTGTGCAACTGCCTGTCCACATAAACCTGCCCCTCTGTGATGTAGCCCGTCAGATCAGGGATGGGATGAGTGATGTCTGAGAGGAACAGATGGAAACAGATGGTAAGAAGAGAGAGAACAGAAGAGGGATGAAGCAGCTGTTATAGTGCAGGCATTTAAACACCAGCCAAACCACAAACGCAGAGCGAAACCGCACAGACAACTGTGTTTACCCGCACGTGCCAGCATGTGTAACACTTACACTCCACTTTTACAACATATTGATCCACACAGACTGTTTACACAACCTTAATAACCATTCTGAGTGTGTGTGTGTTGGGTGGGGTTCTAGAAGGAGCAGTCTGGGGTAATAGTTTGAGGAAAATTGGGCGATGACAGGCCTATTCAATACAGCGTGAGAGAGAGACAGACAGAGTGAGAGAGAGAGAGAGCGAGAGAGAGAGAGAGAGCGAGAGCGAGAGAGAGAGAGAGAGAGAGAGGGAGAGAGGGTGAGAGGGAGGGAGAGGGAGAGAGGTTTCCCAGTGTAGCTATAATGGGGTTCTCCCATTCAGAAACACACACTGGTCTTTTACAAGGATGTTTCTATAGTAACCAAAGAAATGGAGAACGCTCATCTCTGTGTGGACTAAACGAAGAATCAATACAAAAACATCACCTCTCTCTTTCCCCCTGTCTTTCGCTCTCTCGCTCTCTCTCTCTCTCTCTCCACCCCCCCTCTGTCTCAATCTATCTCTCTTCACCCCCCACTCTGTCTCACTCCAGCCCTTCACCCCCCCCCCTCTCTGAGACTGTATTAGCTGCTGTAATACCTGTGTGGTCTCAGGATTGCTGAGGTGAAGCTGCAGGGTAATTCTCTTTTTTTATTGGAGTGTTTTTACTAACTGGCCAGTTGAGTGTGCCATCACACATGGGAAAGTGTGTGTGTGTGTGTGTGCGCACTTACTGTCATAAGGCAGGAGGAGGCTACAGCTGTGTGTTTAGGGACAACAGATGTGGTGAAGATGGAACTATGAAGTGATGGTGTGTGTGAGAGTGTGTGTGTGTGTGTGAAGGAGTGAGTGAGTGAGAGAGAGAGAGTGCGAGAGATAGATTTTTCTTGGAAAAACTAATGAAGCTTTATGTTACCGAATTTCAAATTACAGTCAGGTTTAGTGTTTTTTTTTTTACTGAGATTTAGGCCTCGTTCACACGGACGACTGAACCAGGCGTTTTTCTGGTGTTCGTGACTCCAGGTGAGTGCCGCCCCTTTTTCTGCTCATTGAAACAAAGAGCGTCCACACGGGCGTTCAGCACCGGCGCTATGGCGTTTCCATGGCGTTCGGTTGACGTTCTGGAGGACCGAATATGTCCCGTGATTCTGTACGCCAGCTGCGAAAAAACACGTTTTGTTCCTCTCCTGCCTACGGCGCCGTATCCGGAGGATTTTTAAAACAGGAATGTAAACGCTTTTTTAAGAAAGAACAGGGATCCATGTTTTCAGTGCAGAACTATAAACCAGTATGACACACGTGTGAACACTCTGGACAGAGTCATTACTGCCCCCACAGGTGAATACACGGAACTACAGATCGGGCGTCAGGGTGGTGTTAAACAGCGTCAGACTAACGCCTGTCGAACGCCTTGCCGACGTTGATCAAGCGTCGCTACCAAACGCCACAAAAACGCCTATGGCGTTCAGAGCGCGTTCATTTCTAGCGTCCGTGTGAACCAGGCCTTAAGATTTTTTATTAAGGTAAACATTAGAGTTTGATTTCGTTTATTTAAGGTGGAGTTTAGAGTGTGTGTGTGTGTGTGTGTGTAAGGCAAGTGTGTGTGTGTGTGTCTGTGTGTGTGTACGTGTACCATCATTAGGCATGGTGAGGATAGGGATCTGTGTGATTGATCCATTTCGGCCCTCCACTCTCCCGGCTCTCTCGTAGATGGTGGCCAGATCAGTGTACATGTAACCAGGGAAACCACGACGACCTGGCACCTCCTCACGAGCAGCAGACACCTGAACACACAAACAGACACAAAATATATATATCATAATTAGGCCTTTTACTAAAATGAATGTAAATCTTTCTCTTTAGATCTGAAGCCAGACCTTACATGACCTCTATGACCTCAATCTGAGCATCTAAAGCCTAAAACTGTAACAGAAATAAACTCTGATGAATCGAGACCTTCATGAAATCTAAGTCAAATTTTTTTTATCGTTAAAGGTGTTGGCGAATCGGTGTATGAATGGGCGAAGCTAAACTGCTGTAGTCAGGATATGGACATATTTAAATGAGTTTTTAAAATGAGGTTTTGTGATTTTAAAAACAGGCTGAAACTTATTTTCCCATTTATTGACCATGTGGCTTGGGGGAGGGGTGGGTAACCATTTGAAACAAAAGTTACAGACTGCAACTCCAGAAAATTGATGATTTAATGTGCTGAAAAGCTTCCTGATAGCCATGTGCAGCAGTAAAATCGCTATAATGAAATTTTGTCCATTTCATGCAGGTCTAATTAAAAACACTCAAAGAAACTCTGAGACTACATACAGAAACTCAGCAGATACATTTATTTAATTTGAGCACTGATGGGACATCACATGTTAACTGTAATCACATTTAATTCATTCACCCAAATAAAATTTGTCATTGAGTTTATTCTCTGACAACCAGGGGAGGGAGTGAGGGAGGAAGTGTGTGTGTGTGTGGACCCTCTTTCACAGTAAAAATAAAGATCCTACAGTACAGCTGAACGTTCATATTTCAATGTTATACTCTCACCGCGGATTAGTTTATGTGCATATGAAAGCCTGACCTTCTGCTAACCTTGGCAGATGTTCGCCTGTCAATGCAGCCCATTTTTCACACACTGGCTTGTTTGGTCTACAACCACTCAGAAAGTGCTCCAGGGGCATTAACATTTAACTTACTTTCATATTCAACCCACTTACAGAGCGCACCGGCGCTAGCTTTTATAAGCTACCAATGTCACCAATGATCTTCAGCACTTCTACAGCCTTCATTAACCTTCTTCAGCTCCTCGATTACTCCAAGTCTCGCCTTACAGGTTTTTCTCCCTTTTATCACATCATTCAAACGTCGTTCGCAGCCTCACCAGCAGCGTCCCACAAGGGTCAATTCTCGGGTCAACTGTATTTTCCATTGCTATATTACCTTATGGCTTTATTCACAAATGGAATATTTCTGTGCTGCTGATTATGATTAGATTTACCACTTTGTTCATGTTGGTACAAAAGCATCTATAGTATTTCTCTCATTTGTAATAAATAAAATAAATAAGTTCCAACCCATTCAAGCTTCAGACAAATGCGGTGTTCCTAGGGGTCGAGTGTGGGGACAACTGCATTTTCTACTACTAGATTACTTTTTGGCTTAATTCACAAATGTAATATTAACATGCAGATTTAACCTGTCCTCAGTCCTATGGCAGTGCATAAAGCTGTTGCATTGTTTGCAAAACTTAAAAATGAATAATTGAGTACATTTTGACCTTGTCGATCAACACTTGTTCCTCAGGGGTCAACCTTCGGATCATCTGTATTTCTATTCATAAATGACCTTTTAGTTTTCTTTACAAATACTGCTGGCCATGAAAAGGTTGAACTTATTTTTTTTTTTCTGTAAAACCCTGTTCTTTATGGTGACATGAACCCCTCTGTCCCACCACTCCCCCAAGCTACAATTTTTAAAAAATTTACTTAATATTTCTACAAATTAAATAAAAAGAGGTCCTTAATAACAGTACTAATAATAACGGCAAATCTACGACAAGGGTGCCATAGCAATACATAAAACTTAAAATACTTGTCAGCACTTGTGGTGTTCCTCAGGGGTCAATCTTTGGGCTGATTGTATTTCTTGGTTGGCCATGAC
>JBBPDH010000001.1:31610904-31624277 GCA_037974565.1 Clupeocharax schoutedeni | reverse complement strand
ACACACACACACACACACACACACACACACACACACACACACACACACACACACGGTTCATGTGTGTGCCACATCAGGCCAAAAATGACCGATCTGTTATATTACACATTTCCAAGACGAATATGTTCATTTTTAAACAGCTAGAAAATAACAAACAGAACTTAAACCAGGTAATATTTAGTCACCCTGACACACAGTTAATAGTGCTAAAAATAAAAGTAACATGCCATTAGGTCAAAGAAAGTGAGGATGTAAGCCCCCAATAAACATTAGCAACATAGACTAACGTAAATCCATGTTACACACTTGGACAGCACTACTACAGAGATTCAAACGGCAACATACTTAATGAATGCAGTGGTGGTGGAGGTGTTGAGGGGTGGGGGTTAAGTGGTGGTGTTGGGGGGGTACTCACTGGCTATCCGGCTGTCGAGGCTGAAGGGTACCAGCGATTTAGAGATGGTTTTCTCACTGCCCAGTCGCACCAGGTTAATGTCCCCACAGTTCCCTGCCGTCACCAATCAGGATAATCACTCACACAGGCCTCATGGTCACAAATAAAACATACAAGCCAAGCTGGAACCCTTATTAGGCGATCTTGTGATATAGTGGGTCGATTAGTGGGTTCTAATGAACAATACAGAGCTGGATATTTATTCAGTTCCGCTGTTCTAACTTGGAGCTCATTAACAGATGCAAATTAGTTATAAATCTATTAATCATAGTTTATTTTTATAAAAATGAACAAAAGGAAACATTCAGCGTGAATTGTGTCTCGTTTCATGTAGCATGAATAACTGTACAGCATAAAGGGGGTTCTCCACTGACTGGTACCGGTTCGGTTCTACTCTGTTCAGTTCGGTTTCGGACCTACAGTTTTCCACTACAACTGGTTGCTATAGCGACCAAACATTCTGCGCAGCACCATGAGCGGAGGCTCTAAGCTGACGTAAACAACCCGGCATCATTTCAATCGCCAGTATGTATGAAATCTTAGAGGTTTTATTTCTTATCCTTGGTTTGTGGCTGTTTGCCACAACATTAGGCTAACACTAATGCTAATGGTAATGCTAATGCAAACATTCAGTCAACAACACTGCTGTAATCATAGCGACCACCTCCAGTATGTACACGTCATCATTAAGTATCGGTTTAGCACGCTTGGACCCTTGGCCAAGGTGGTACCAAGAATGGTATCGGGTACCAAGGTGCTAGATTTTAGTGATGGAAAAGCAAAAAAAAAAAGCGAGTACAGTTGAACGGGACCAAGCTGGTACCAGTCAGTGGAGAACACCCATTTGTGAGCATACTGTTGGTCACTGTTATTGGGCCCCAGATCAGTCACATACTCAGTGCACGGCAGCTTTTCCACCAGTGAACACAGCTGTTATGATTCCAGGCTGAGAAACAGGGTCTCACAGCAGCTTGGAGGTATGGTGAGAACGTCAGGCTGCAGTGAAGATGTTCTACTCTTTGGAACACCTCATCCAGTCCTTCAGCAGATCTGAACCTCTTCTTTATTTCTGATCATTTAGAATCTCTGAGCTCTATTTCACAGTCGCAGATGTGTGTTTGTGCTAATGTTGGTGTGTGCCTTCATACATGTGTGTCTTCTGTTCGTGTGTGTTCTGATTCTTCACGCACTGCGAGGACAGTTTTATATCCTATAGAAGGTCCTGTAGTCGGGACTCACATTGTCTGTAACACTATGAGGTCTGTGCGAAGTAGTTGGTGGGACAAAGGTCCAAAAATGGAAAAAAAAATTAATCAATAAATGTTGAATAATATATTAAACGTGGCTCTTGTTTGTGCATTTGTCCGTGTCTGTATGTTAGCGATGGAGACGGGCTCCACCTTTAAGGGGCTGCTTTCATTAAATGAGATTATTTTTAATAGTCCTCAAACAGAGGCGGAGCAAAAACGTGGAGTCTCTGGTTTGAGAACTGATGGTGTGTAGGGTCTACATTTGGAGCTAATGTATATAAACCTATATAATTCATCTAATATAAAAGAAAATCTATCTAAGACAAGCTTTTGTGCCATCAGACATAAACCTACAGTCAAGGGGGAGATGTTTATACTGAGTGATGGGAAGAGGAAGGACCACCTCACCCACCCAGAGGGAGAGAGGGGGTCTCCTGATGGCAGTTCCTCAGGTCCATTCCTGTTGATTGCCGTTTATCCAGCGCGAGGTTTTTCATGCTAAGTTTGTTTACCTCAGGTGGCCGACAGACACATTCTTCTTCAAAGTGCCTTCAACGGCATTCACTCGCACTAAAACGGTGTATTGATTTTAAAACACGGATCGACTTTTCCCCTCAGTAAACAGGCTCGAGGCTGCAGGCCCGCGTTTCCGATTATTGACTGAATCGCCAATCTCAGTTAGACAGACAGCGAGACACCTGCTCACATCATCAGCGGCGTGCTGCAGCTCCCGGAGCCCGCAATGAACACTCGTAGCGCTCATTAACGCCTAAACTCCGATCTGGATTTAGCCAATAGAGAACGATTTTCACATTCATGTCCACAAAGCTGAGCAAAACCTCAGGAAAACTCAGCTTTATGCTCATCTTAAAGAGTTCAAATAAAAGGTCTTGTAGGAGTGTACTTTTTTAAGTCTTGGGTTTAGACTGTATTATGGTTCAGCTTGTAAATACTGAAAAAGAGGGAAAAAAATAGAAAATTATCAGTAATAACAAAAACAAAGCCCAGAGAATGAAAAATCAGGAACGGGGACACGTCCACTCAAGTACAGCCTCTTTCAGCACATGAGCTCACACGAGTGCGCTTCATAAGCGCGTCTAGAGAACTTCTTTCGCTCATGAAGTGCCGATCCTGTCCACCACGTTATTCCAGAGGTCCAACCAGGCGGGAGTGTAAAGGATGGCGCCTCATCAGGTCCCCACTAAACTCCCCCGGCATTTCTTTATTAATCTATTACACCACATTACTGACGTGCAGACAGCTCAGAATTTCATGCTCAAGCACAAATTGCACGCTCACACTGGTATACAGCAACCAGAATACCATGAAAGGCCTAAACTTAACTGGAATATCAGAACACATATCAAGTTCATTTGAAATTTGAATACCATGGCTTGACATTTAAATTTGATTGGCATACTGTGGCTTACTGTGGGTGTGATGGTGGCCTAGTGTGTAGGATACTTGCCTATGGACAAAGAGGTCTTGGGTTCAAATCCAACCTTCAGCACCACCACTGGGTTCCTGAGCAAGACCCTTAACCCCAAGTTGCTCCCTGTAGCTAGGGAATGGAAGTCGCTTTGAATAAAAGCTTCTGATAAATGCCGTACGTTAAGTATACTGAAATTTGATTGGACTACCATGGCTTAAGTAGAGTTAAACATGATTGGAATACCATGGCACAAGTACAAGTAAATTTGGGAATATCATGGCTTGAGCTTTCTTAAACTTCATATGAATCCAATAGCTCTAGTACAGGTAAGCTCAATTATAACTGCTGCTCAAGCACATTGAACAGTGATGGGAATACTGCAGCTTGAGCACATACAGTCTCAACTGGAATCTCATGGCTGAGGATCATGTAGGTTAAAAAAAAAAAGCAGCAAACATTTAAATAATTATTTTAATAATTTATTTTGTATCTCAAGTGCATAAGCAAATATGATATGTCAGTGTGTAAAGTTCCTGCAGCATGTTACAAAGCTGTGCAGTACTTCAGCAGCTGTCCTTAACCATGTTTAAAACACAAACAAAAATATTTACATGAAGCGAAGACAAAGACAATAACAACAACGGAAAGAAACCAACGTACTGAGCTGGGAGGGAAGTCCAGGTGGGGCGGAGTTTGCAGCAACCATCTTTGTTCAGGCTATTTACAATAGCGCGCTAAAGCTGCATTTAGACCGTCGGTGAAAATCAGGGTTTTCTCCTCGACGTTCACACACACACACAGATCTTTCCCTCAAAGTCTCAAACCAAGCCCATATTTTTGGCCGGAAGCGATCGGGAGCTTGACCACCCGCTCAAATCAGGTTTGAGGAACAGGCATGAAGAAGAAATCTGATTAGAACCAGGCCGTCTAAATGCAGCTTGTGAAACATGACTCAGCTTCTGATGAGAACGACGGCTCTTGCGGAAAGGCTTCACCACAAAATCTAGCCGAGGCAGACACGGTTTGTTTATCACTGCGAGATGGCAGAAAAAGAGAAGCTAGGAGAGAGAGAGAGAGAGACAGAGAGAGAAGAGAGTGAGAGAGTGTGAGAGAGAGAGAGAGAGAGAGAGAGAGAGAGAGAGAGAAAGAAAATGAGGCTCTGTTGTGATCAGAGGAGCACAGGATTACAGTCACAGGAGCACCAGCAGCTACGAGACACGAATGGAAACAAGAAACACCACCAGAAAACAAAAGAGAAAAAAAAAAGCTTTCAAGAGTCTTCCACTGATGCGCTAGCCCAGGGCTAAACATCACGGCACCTTGGCGCCTGGACTGGACGCTAATCTGACCCATCCAGGATACTCCCTCCTGGACTTGCCAGCACTGCGATTTCCCTGTAAAAATATTGCACTAAAGCAGAAATAACAGGTCCTACAGCATAAAAAACTCCATAAAAGGGATGCTGAAAAGTGAAATTCCAACTATTCAGAAGTTGTTCAGTGTATGTTTGGTGTGAAACGTTTTGAGCTGTTCACAGTGGAAGTAAACGGAACCAGTTTTTGAGAAGTTTTTGATTTTACAACCAAACCCATTCATGGTGGAAGTATACTTGCAAGGCATTGTGAAGCCAAATATCCCCCCAAAGAAAACTACTTTACCATCATCAACATCGATATAAAGACCCAGAGACACATGGAGCTTCACTGGGGGGTGGGGGGGCGATAGTAAATAAAACATCTGGCTCCATTACCACTGAAAATAAATCTGAGTCCCATTTCACACCAAACCTGTTCTGAATGACAGCAGATTAGTAGAATATCCCTTCAAACCCAACCAGCATTTCCCCATTAGGCCTTGTGTGCTTCCTCAACCAGTGCCCCGATATTCGATATTGTGAACAAGTAATTCTAAAAGGCTTTCTGATATATTGTTCACGCATATTTGGATTGTATATGAAAGTTTCCCCCCATTCTAGCATATCAAACCTGTACTCACTGCACTGTTGGAGCAAGGGGACGTTGCCGGGCACAGTGCTAAATGGGGATAGGGGAGATACGATAACAGTGAACGCCAGGTTGGCTAAATACAGTTTCAGCTAAAAGGGAGAAAGGAAATAATTGTCTGTGGACACTACAGTATTAGGCTTTTTGAAGCCTGGGGACATTCAGTGTTTTCTTACTACAGGTTGTATGACATCATTGCACCGCCTAGCAAAGTTTATGTGAACTGCACTGTTAACATCGAGTTATTTGGGAAATACATTCATTAGCGTATTTATGAAATCAGCTTCGGAAGGCAAAGAGAAGCAAACATGGGTGCTAAACATGTCCTTTAACGCTCCACCCAAATGACTAAAATAAAAAAAATCACAAAAAAAAAAATAAAACGTTAAAATATTCTCCAACATAACGGCTCATGTAAAAGAAATTATTTGATCGAATAACCAAAATGGCAAATGCCGAATTGCATAATTTGGTAGGTTAAGGATTCAAAGAACACAATCTCAAGTATCTGAGAAATCTCGCCGTCATGTTCAAATTCATGGAGGCTCAACATAATTAATGTGAGAGGACACTGAACGTAGACAGGTATCCCAGAACCGTAATACACAATTCCTTACTCAACAGGAATATCCTTCTGGCAAAAGAAACTAATTAAAACAATGGTGTCACCAAAAAAATGAACACAGTTTGTCACATTTGTTTGGCATTGGAACAACATTAAACAAACCAAACTGTGGTCCCCAAAAAGGCGTCATAACCCGATGACTATTCCCCATGGTTATTCCCTTGCAATTGAACAAATTGAAACAATTTAAAATTAAACAACAGATTAATAAATGACTCGAGTACCAGTCAAAAGAAGAAATTGTACTATGATTAAAAAATGTGCACACATGCTCACAAAGACATGGAAGATGTGGAATAAAAATACATGATTCAGAAAAAGAAGAAATGCTCCACTTTCTGGAATGCATATTACGGTTTCGTTTTCGTGGGTTATCCCAACTGGTCGGCAAGTCTAAGGCAAAAGGGCTTGAAGCTCACAACAAAGTGGACATACCATCTCTGAAGTTTCCAACCGCAAATGTTCCCAGAAATAAAACCTTAAAATAATCAGACAGCAACAGGGGGATCTGCGGTTAGACTCAGACTCGATTCAGCTTTTCTGCTGACAGATGCTACAAGTCGGCTCTCCCTTCCCAAAGCCCATTGACAGACTAACACACAAAATGCTTTTATCCCTTTCAGCATAGGCAAGGACCCTTGGTTACTACCCCTGCTAGATCCCAGGATGGTCTTGAACAAGAACAATTTAGATGCACTCTAATTGTATCCTTACAGTAAAGGTTCCTATTTTTGTTTGCCTTTTGAAACTTTGTTACATTTGTGCTGCAAACAAAGTTGGTACAAGCAATGACAGGACAAAAAGAGTCTTAAAAATAAGAGAAACTATCAGAATGCCAGTGTGGGCAAGTCATAGACAGTCCCAGCAACTGTAAGATAAAACGCTTTGTTGTGAGTCTCAAGCCTCTGTTGCCCTTCTGCCATCTAACGTGGCAAAGCCTCCACACAGATCTGCTCCTCACTAATCTCATCTAGCATCTGCATATCCACCGGACTACAAATGTCACTGTCGTATACTTCTGCGCCCATTAGGTCCTCCTCCAGACCTCCTGCTTTTGATTTGGGAAATCCATGCTGTTCGGATGGTGAGGTGCTCTCCACAGACTCCAGGTCTTCAAAGCCAGCACGGTAGTGAATCATTAGTAGAGTCAAAGCCTGAAGCCGTTCACCAGACTTGGCAAGGGCCGAGGTGATCAGGGCCTTGCGGCGTGCATCAATCGTTTCCCTCTCTTCATTCATCAGGGAGTTGTTGTGCTCCAGCTCCTGGTCGATCTCCTGCTGGAGTTTATCCAGCATCAGCTCCAGTTTCTGTGAACGCTCGTCTGTTGGGAGGCCGCGGTACAGGTCCCGACCAATCTCTTTCACCGCTATAAACACACTGTCATCTAAGCCTCCCTCCTTGCGTGCTAGTTTTGTGCCACCACTGCCTTGTGCTTGTTTAGAAGGACTTGCCCCAGCATATGTCTCTGTGTCACTGCTCTCGTTGTCTGAGGTGTTGGGTGTGTGTTTTGGAGATGGTTCCGCAGCTCCAGGTCCCACCTCTGACACTTGTTCTGCTAGTCTGGCTTTGGGTACTTGCCTAAGATTGAGCAAGCGGGAGCTGGTGTTGATAATGTGTCGTGTAAGACCAGTGGTTGCCCGGTTGATAGTGGACTTAGCCTCAGGGTCTGTGCTGCGACGGTCGGCAATTGCCAAACAGAAAGGATGCTCAGCAAGACACTTATCCTGGCACTTTTTGTGGCAGACATAGGCACAGACAACACACTGGGATGCTGCCTTAGTCCACACCTTCTTCTTGCAGTAGTCACACCAGGTGGGATTCTGAAACTGTGTGTCCTGGAAATTGTGCCTGACCTCACTTATCTGCATGGGGTTGTAACTCAGGTCATCCCGGGTTATTGTGGGGACCAGCTCCTTTTCCCTCTCCCGATCCTTCACCTCTTCATCATGGATGCTCCCTTCACGCTCCGTAAGTCCAACAGGCAGGTCTAATTCACCCTCTCCCAGGTAGATAAAGTTGAGGGTGACATCCCCATAGCATAACTTCTCATTGAAGCCCTTGTGTGTGCTTAGACTTCGTAGTGCAGTGCGGCTCACACTGGCCCGGGGTTCTGGGGCACGCAGCCTAAAGGTGCTCTGGTATTCTGCAGATGATGTAGACAAGCATTCAAGGGCAATATGCTCCAAATGTAAACTGACATGCCCTAAACACAAGAGACTACCTAACTTGAATGGATCCTTGCACCAGAGAGCGACATTAAGGTATTTATGGTTGCTTTCCACATCAAACAGTACAGAGGACTTGCTCCAGCGAGCAGATCTGTTGCGGAACATCGCTTCTGAAGACTCCCAGAGACCCTGCTCATCCACGCTGTCTCTCATAATGGAGGTGGTTTCGACTATCTTTTCTTTGGCCGATTCTTGCTTACTGGTGGCAGGGGGTGGTGGAAGTTCATCTGCAGACTCTTGGGGTTTGTTTACAGGCTTTGGCTCTGGAGCTTTTACAGGAGCCTTTTCTGATGTAGATTTGTCTCCACTGCCTGTAGCAGGAGGAACTCGTTCTGGGGTTTTCTCCACTGTTGAGTCACTGCCTTCCAACGAACTCTGGGATTCAGATGAAGCTGATGTCACTTTTATATGGGGCCTTGGAGGGACAGGAGGGCGAACAGGCGGAGGAGGAGGGGGCACTGATGGTCTCTGCGGGGGTTCAGGTGGTTCCACACTCTTGTGAAGTGAGGGCTTTGGTGACTCTTTAGGTTGGGGTTTGAGTGGGGATTGAAGGCCAGCCAGGTTGAGTTTGCGGTTGAGGATAGGCGAGATAGTGCCCAGGGGCTTAGAGGCTAGGTTGGCCACAGTCTTTTTAGGGCTTTGGTTTACAGACAGTAGGGAATCCTCTTTTGTGTCTCCAGTAACTGGAGCTCCAGCTGGTTTAGACTCCGCTATGAGTTCCTCAAACTCTGAGTCATTGTCTTTGCCGTCATTGAAGTCCATGGTGGTAATGTGGGCTGGGTCCTCCTCATAACCTCCAGCCGGGGCGTATCCTGGCTCATCCAGGGTGGCCAGGGTCTCCTGGAGGGGCCCCAAGCCCATGGCA
Source organism: Clupeocharax schoutedeni (assembly GCA_037974565.1). Classification (NCBI taxonomy): domain Eukaryota; kingdom Metazoa; phylum Chordata; class Actinopteri; order Characiformes; family Alestidae; genus Clupeocharax; species Clupeocharax schoutedeni. The sequence goes on along the minus strand of JBBPDH010000001.1, from coordinate 31,615,420 downwards.
GGCACCTGGTGTCTGACTGGCCTCTCATACCAGACAATCACTCGCTCTCCAGCTTGCTTCAAGAGCTTCGGCACTTGGACAGAGGAAGTTACTTTGACTCCTACACAAATAAAAAGATAATACAATATGAGGTAAAAAATCTTTATAATAGGACATTCTTTACAACAGTTGTTCCCAAAAGTAGCCTAGTTCACTACAATGTGGTACAGTTTTCCTGGTTTTCCAGTTCTTTTATAAAATAAAAGATTCAAACGATCCATTTATGCAACTAATACATCATTACATTGAATCACTGCACAGAATTTGAATGCACTCAAAGAGCATTAGTGGTGTCATGTACTGAAGCTGCATGATCAGTTCTGCACTCCAACCTATCCTAAAGGATCTCCATTAGTCTAGAGATCTCCACAGGGCTTTATAACCCTCTAGCCAGTGTTTGGCATTGGAGATGATGGCCATAGGCTCAAACATACCTGCTCAAGAGTATCTTGTTCTATTGGTCACTGTGTTTCTACATATAAGCTGAGTGTGTACAACTGAACCGTATGTCCAAAAGGATCTATGCTGTGTGTTCAGCAATGGTACTATTTTAAGTAGCTGAACACACTGCATGCATACTTTTGGACATACAGGGAATATACTGGAGATAAAAATTTACATGTCAAGGTATTTTATTTCATCCTTTCGTATTGTGGCACCAACCTCCTATAGCAATGAGGCGATCTCCCTTCTGCAGGTCAGCCTGGGCAGCAGGGGAGTTGGGGGTAACTGTTTCGATGCTCACATGCACCACATCTCCTTCAGTGGCTGGAACATGCCGGAACGTCATTCCCACGCTACCGTTTGGCCCTTTAGTAACCTCGGTCTACAACACAAACAAAAAGACAGTTAGCATGAGCCAAATTTGGAAACAGAATGGTATTTTCAAAATGTAGCCAAATTCAGTCATCAAACTGCACAAATTCAACTAAATGACGCAATAAACTAGCAAGATGATTTTTCTTTTCTCGACAGCACAGTACACCTACGTGACAGGAACAGCAGTTAAGGACCCACAAGTGGGTGGGCAGGCCGAACCAAAAAATCCTGAAATATAATTAGAATGGGAGGATCCTATTCATGAAGGGTACGAGTCAGTCATCATTCTCAACAAAAGACAGTCTTTCACACCACATCCACTAGCTTTTGCAGCAATAGAACAATAAACTCTGAATCGAAGAGACAAAGCGGGAGACAGAAGAGCTCTGCAATTACAGCTAACCCCCCTCCTCATAGCCGTCAGCTGCCTTTGTCGCTGCCTCTTCCCACTGTGTTTCTGACACAAAACCCATGATACACCTGCAGGCCCTCCTTCTAGACTGCACCCCACATCCTTCTAGTGCCACATCATCAGGTGGACAAGAAACACCCACCGTGTTCTTGAACAGGTTGCAGAGAACATGTGGGAAGGATTCAGAGGGTTGGGAAAGATGGGAAAATATTAAGTATCTCCACAAACCCGAGAATGTATCAAACTGGAGCATGTACATCTGCAAGTCAGTGGTCCTTTGGCCGCAATTTGTATTTGTATTGGAAAAGTAACAAAGAGTCCTTTCCATTGACAAGCCCTCCCTCCATGTCTGTTCTCTCGTTCTCTGCTTGCGTATGAAAGACATTTCCCTGACGCTCGCTCGGAGATGGATGACTGTAATTTTGTTGCTGTCATTTGTTATAATCCTGAGAAGGGCACTGATCGAGTTAAACAAGGAATGAGGAACCTGGCAATCTATGCACGCTGGCAAGTAGGCGAGAAGAAAAGCCAGGAGTCTGATGAATGACTGGAGGAACCTTCAGGAGTCTTATCAGAGGCATCAAGATGCAACAGACATGCATAGTTTAGTTCACGAAATCATCAAAAACAACAAAAAATGTATATCAGTGTACTGCATTGCTGTATTAAAATTTTAATCATGATTCATTGCATGGTTTTCTGTTTATTCCAGTGTATTGTGCAACTTTTTTTAAAAAAAGTACTTCTATACGAACAAAAGTGCAACAACATTTGGTTTAAACACTTTAAACTAATAAGGAACTTAAAGCAGTGTCCCCTTTAACACAGTCACAATTACAGTTAAAATATTTCTGTAAATCAAAACTTAAACATTAATGTAATCAAATCACAGGGCTGCAGGTATTGTCTAGTTTATTATAGAAAAACAAGTTCCTCTCATAGTCCAGAGCATTATAGCAGCTGTAAAGGGGACCGACTCCATATGAAAGTCTCTGTATCTGAATACAGTGTCATTAAAGTCTCTGTTGGTGTAATGGTCAGGTGTCCCAGTACTTTTGTTCTGGGACTTTTGTCCTGTATGTGTCAGCTGTTTTTTGAGAGGTTCAGGTATCCCATTACTTTTGGGCTTGCATTACTTTGGAGAAAGCACCAAACTTTCTATAGGAAAGGTTTAAATAAACAAATAAATAAATGAATACACACACACACACACACACATACACAGCAACCCCCAGTTTACTAGGATCAGGAATAGGGATGGGAACTGAAATTAGGTTCCAAGTAAGAACCGATGCGAAAATACCCGGTATCGGGTACCCACTCGTTTTTTTTTATTTCGGGTTCTGTAAATCGGTACTTAAACAGTAAACACTGCATCTGCTAGAACGTGTGTGGTTATCTGCCAGGACCTGTTTTGGTTGTAGAGCCAAGCGATACACGACTCATCCAGGTGAATCACCCGGATCCATTAAATAACTCACAAATCAAGATTCAAGATTCTTTATTTGTCACATGCAGTCATACAAGTACAACACACAGTGAAATGTATCCTAAAATAAGTAAAAAACTAAAAAATAGCACAGTCTGTGCGGAGCGGTCAGGAGACGTTTGGACGTGGCCGCGCCATACCGGAAGTGCGAATCCGAGGTCTCCATTGAACCGAATCCGTCGAGTCCTAACGTCATCATGTCAAAGTTATAAACTCCACCACGTTATACATCTTATAACCATTACAACATAAATTACTACAATAAAAGTTGCACAACTTACAGTTCCTTGCACCACCACTCTTAAATGAGGGTTATCCTACATCTCCTTGTAAAGCTGAATCCACCTAGTGGTCTTCTCGCGTCAGTCAGAGCCTGAATCGGGTTAGCTCTCCAAGCCGCTCAGAGACGGGTCGGCCGAGTCATGAGTGAATCCATCGGTTAACTTTCAGAGCTGGATCTGACTGTCATGCATGACACTTTACTTTCTTTTGAAAAATGATTCAAGCAATTCAGCTGACTCACTGCTCTCAATAGTGACTCAAGTGACTCGCAGATCCGGGTCAGTTTACTGAGTGACTCAGAGGGAGCCGAATCCGAAAAAGGATCCAAGTATCCCAACTCTATTTGGTTGAGATTCGCTAGGTTTGTTTAAAAAAAAAAAAAAAAAGTTAAGCCCAAATACACATTTACTTTTCGAGATGTTACTTTTAGTTATTTATTTAATGTAAAATTGCAAATTGTTTTTAAAAAAAAAAAATAGCCCGTGCCTAACGTCACCACTCTACCTTACTGCCAGAGAAGAAGAGAGCTAGCAATGTTGGACATGGATCGCAAACGGTCAAAAGTGTGGCTTTAGTACACTAAAAAAAGGAAACGATAAGGCAGCGTGCAACATATGTTATTTAAACAGTTTGTTTTTTGTTTTTTTATACCTTTGTGGAATCAAAACAGGGAATCAATAAGAACCGTAATCGATTAAGTGGAACCGGAATTAGAATCGAAAAAATTCAAATGATACCCATCCCTAATCAAGAGTCACGGTTTCAGTCACACACAGATATTTTTAGAGAACCGAACGCATAGTTTTACGCGGAAATCCCCACAACTACACAAACTATTTGCTTTTTTGTGGCAATAAATATTTTTTTCTGGACGTTTTCCCACAATAGGATTCAGGGCAGGCTGTATCGGACCTTTTTCGAATTAAGCATGATTTCTCCGTGGTGCAAGCAATCTGACTCTTCAAACTCCTCAGTTCGGTAGATCTGGAGACCTTTCCCTCGAGCCCTCATTTGTATTTTTAGCCCGAGTAGATCTGGGGTTATTTCCTAAAAAAAAAACGCTCACCTCGCTGCAGTGTCCAATACGTTTGTCCCCCGACCTTCTGAGTTGCATATCTCGGCAGAGAATTTAAAAGATGCAAATACAGGTTTTCCTTTAAGGCTAATGTATTAAACTAAGTTTAAAACGACTTTCAAGTGTTATGGGAGCAGAATTGGGGGCATATTTCGGGTTTACACCAAAGAATTGGCATTTTTAGGCATTTTTATTTACCCAAACTCAACAACATACTTTTTCAGTACACGCAAGTGTTCTTGGAACGTAACGCCCATGAAAAAGCTGGGGATTACTGTACACACACACACACACACACACACTCAGCCACACACACACACACACACACACACACACACACACACACACACACACACACACACACACACACAGAGAAAAAATATACAGCACGCGAAAACAC
>JBBPDH010000001.1:31556254-31571903 GCA_037974565.1 Clupeocharax schoutedeni | reverse complement strand
TGTGTGTGTGTGTGTGTGTGTGTGTGTGTGTGTGTGTGTGTGTGTGTGTGTGTGTGTGTGTGTGTGTGTGGTCAAAATTTTGACCATTTATGGGTCCTTGAGGACTGATTTACAAACTCCTGCTCTAAACGTGTGTGTAGGTCAGCTGTATGGTCTGGAGAAGTTCTGGGCTTTCCTGAAATACTCTAAGACTAAGGCCCAGGTCATCGACCCCAAGCTGCAGGAGCACCTCAACAAATTTAAGAGCATCGATGACTTCAGGGTGGAGGTGAGGAACCACACATCACTTTGCCGTTTGTAGCGTTTGCTTTGCTGTACAGCGGGTCTAAACCGATGTCCTCTGTTCCAGCCGCCAATGGGAGAGGAGGGGGGCCGGAGACGGAGACACTCGTCCTCTGGAGGTGACGAGGGAAGACGCAAGCGCCACAACTCTTCGTCGTCCTCCTCCTCTAAGCAGCCCAAGCCCTCCAGCCACTCCGCGGCGGCCAAGGCGGATTCCAACAGCCGCTCGGCCTCGCCGGCTTCGGCCAACCAGGGGCCAGACAAGGCCGTTTCTGCCGGCCAATCCGTGGGCATGGCCAACAGGAAAAACACCTTGGCAGGTCAGCTGACTCCGCCGCACAAAGTGGCCTCGGCAAATCTGAAAGCAGCAACTTCATCCACCAAGACCTCCACGTCCAATGACCCGCCTGTGAAGATCCCGCCAACAAAGAATCCACAGTCCGACACGCGCAAAGGAGAAGAAGCGGCGAGCAAAACCAAAGATGCCCAGCTGGCCAGGAAAGGAGTGTGAGGCTCGGAGTGCCCGCGGCTTTGATCTCGGATGAGAAAAGGCCTTTAGAGGCTACTTCAGAGGCCTTTGAGTCAATCGGACAAACCGTTAAAGCGAAGCTTGAGTGTTAAAACCGTCACGGCTGCATTGATCTCACTACGCAAGTTTCTGGAATGGTCTGTCGTTTGTCCCTGACTCGTGATTTTTTTTTTTTTTTTTTTTGCCGTTTTAATCAGGAACAATTAGTGGACTGCAGTTAGTGGAATCCCGTTCTGCTGTCAGGTTTACGGATGCTGCATGAGATGCGGCTCACAGACAATGTGTTCATGTGTTGAATGTACATTTCTCTCTCTTATCTTTAGGGGTGCCTTACATTTCAAAAGATAAAAAAAAAACCATGATAACCTAATAATGTATGACGGAGTCCATTTTTATTTTTTAGGTGACAACTTTTGCCGTTCGAGTGCCTGATGGGAGCCGAACGAAACAGCTGACTTAAGGAGAAAACACATTATTTGCATATTTGGGGTTAAAAAAGTGACGTATCTCAGACAATCTGTAAGAGCAGGAACATCATGTGAAGCTTGTGGAAGGAACACATGACAACAGTGACACTAGATAGTTTCCAGATGCATAGCTTGCAATTATGATTGAACTGCATTTATAATAAGAGTGTTAGAAGACTTCAGGATGATGCTTTAACAAAGCCAAACTAGTGCAGGAGCTGGGAGTTTAATCTGCTATTTAACACTTTTCTGTTTGTATAGTGTGGGCCGGATGTAGAAAAGGCCCTAAGCTGGACAGTAGAGGGGTCTTTTATTTTTCTTTTTTGATTTTGACTTAAATTAGAAACATATCTCTCTACTTGAAGTTTTATTTTCTAAGAATTTATATCTTTTTAAATGAAAAAAGGAGCTATATTTCCAGAAAAAAAGTTTTAAATTCTATTGGAGATGGGATTTATTTTTCCTCTATTTTGAATGATGTAATTGATTAATTGTATTTTTTATTGCTTATGCAGCTTCTTTGGATAATGCAGCTATTAAGAAAATAGAAACTGTACATAAAAAATTGATAAATTACTGGGATTTGGTTCATTTTTATTGATTCATTTTATTGTAGCATTGTTTTTGTGTGCGCTGGTGTGTTCATATGCATGTCCGGTTCATTTTTTTCCCCCGCCTATAAATTGTAACATAAAAAAATTGCATATATATTAAAAAAAAATTTATTAAAAATCTGTTTATAAAAACCCAACCCATGTGCATTGTCATGTCTTTAATGAGTGATTATTTCTTACATGAGAAGATATGTAACTTAATTGTGTGCAGAAATGTGCTTGAGCTGGCTTTAGAATCTGCATGTTGAACAGTGTAGCTCCTCTCAACAGGCTATTGTCTGCCCTGTGGTTTTGTAGGCGCTTCAAAGAAAAAAAACAAGAAAAAAAACTACAAATCCCAAGCTGGGAACACCGCCAAAATGATCTATCATGTTTTCTAGAATATAACGCATTCGAAAGACCAATCAAATACTCGCTTAAATCTAAAATGGGCGGGGTCAAGCGACTGAGAACCAATCATATATCCGCTTTAGTCTAAAATAGACCGTAATATTTCCTTTATAGTCCAATAGAGGCGGGACCAATCACAGGCACTCAAGGGCCTAGAATGGGCGTGTCCTAGTGACAGAGGACCAATCATATGGAATTTAGAGTCCAAAATAGACGTGTTGTAACAACAACGACCCAATAACACGTCATCCAGAGTCCAAAATAGGCGGGTATAAACTTCAGAGGAACCAATCATGTATGCGATAGGGTCCAGAGTGGGCGGGGACTGATAGCTGAGGACCAATCATATGCGCCTCCAGGCGGCGGCGGGCGGGGTCGGTGCCGTGGGTTGGAGTGTGGACAGTATGGCGGGCGATGGGGACGGCCGGAGCGGCGCGGGCGGAGCGCAGGGCGCGGCGAGCACAGAGGAGCTGGACCCGGGGCCCGGAGTCGGCGGCATGCTGCTCAACTTCAGCATCCTCGTCCTGGTGCTGGCCGCCTGCTATGCCGTATACCGGCGGTGGCTACGGCGGGCGGGCGCGGGAGCTGCGGCGGACGGAGGGGCCCCTGCTCTGCCTCGCATGGGCCGGCGCGACTTCACCCTGGAGCAGCTCCGGGAGTACGATGGGGAGCGGAACCCGCGCATCCTTATCGCCGTCAACATGAAGGTGTTCGACGTGACCAGCGGGAAGAAGTTTTACGGACGCGGTAAGGATGAGGAGGGGAAAAGGCAGCTTGGGATCACAGCACCGCTGGGGCGCCCCTCAGACCGGGGCGAGCTCCAGGGTCGGCCTCTCTCTCAGCCGCCGCGGCCCGCCTGGAGCGGCTAGCAGCTAAAGGCTAATCACTGTTGCTAGGGGCAACCGCACATAACCGCACTGTTTTTAATTTAGCCTAGCTTAGCGCTAGCCCAGCATAGCCTCAGTTTGAGACACGCTCGCTTTTGTTTACAATTTCGCGTGTTTTTTTAGGTTCCCACTTTTATTTCCGCTACTTAACTTCACAAAAGCCGAGTTTTGAGTGTTGCTAAACAACAGTAACAGACCAGTGGCTTGCTGTAGAAGTAGCTGCTAGTTGCTAACTTAGCATAGTGTAACGGCTTTATGGGAACTTTTCAGGGTCTGGGAACTTTTCCCTAGGGTTCTGGTTTTCTCCTCATGGTCTGGAAACTTTTACCAGGGGTCTCGTTTTCTCCCCAGGGTCTTGAACCTTCTCTCCAGGAATCTCGTTTTCTCCTCAGGGTCTGGAAACTTCTCACCAGGGTCACGTTTTCTCCTCAGGGTCTGGGAACATCTCACCAGGGACTAATGTTCTCCTCAGGGTCTGTTTCTAAGAGATTTCTCCACAATTTCTAGAGTCTTTTCATAGTGCGTCGAAGCAGAATGCGAAATGTGTGTTTTGAGTAAAACAGCAGAAGAGAAACGCGTCGGAGTTTTGTTCTCCCTTTTTCCATAATATTAATGTTGCTAATGCGAGAAAATCGTCCCCGTCTCACTACTGTCTGGACCCAAACCCAGATCCTTCACTTCAGACAGCTCAGGAGGCTGAATTTTACCACAGGGCTTCAGTGGGTTAAAACACAATTCACATAAAACTGCAAATGCTCTTTAAAACGCATTGAATGTTATTCAGGGTTGCTCACTCACTGAAGTTTTCAAGGCTTCCAGGCTGCAGTGTAGAGAAGTGTGTGCAGTGAGGTGTAATTTCTACCAAATACACGCAGTACATAGTAAAACAAAACAACGTTCCCCAAGGACCAACACAAGAGCAGAACATAACACAAGACCACAAGTGCAGAGAACAAATAGCTAGAAAATAGAACACAAGCACAACAATACAACTAAACAATACAACGTTCAGTGCAATTGTCAACAGCTACATAGAGGCTATATACAGTATTTTGACCAGTAATGTATTTTAATAGCAGAGATGTCCTAAGACGCAGGGCAGGTGTGTGAGGAGTGTGACGTAGAAGTGTATGAGGCATGCGGTGTAAAAGCCTTTGCAGTGCAGTGTAGAAGCATGTGAGGTGATCTGGTGCAGTGTAGAAGCATGTGAGGTGATCTGGTGCAGTGTAGAAGCATGTGAGGTGTGTGATGCGGTGTAAAAGTGTGTGAGGTGTGGTTTAGGAGCCTGTGAGGTGCAGTGTAGAAGAACACAAGGTGTGCTCAGTGGTGTAGAAGTGTGTGAGGTGCAGTGTAGAAGCACATGAAGTGTGCGGTTCGGTGTAGAAGTGTGTGCAGAAGTGTAGCGTATGTTTTCACGTTCTCTCTGTCTTGTGTCCAGAGAGTGGAGCCGCTAACAGAGTTCTTGAACTGAAGCCACGTCTGACGTGGACAGGGTGGCTGCTGTTGTGTGTGTTAATCTGTGTCTGAATTTGCATATACGTGCACTTTGTGATTGTGTGTTGCAACTTGCTGTGTGTCATGCTGCACAATATATCATCTTATCTTTCTCACAATATCGATCTCATTGATACTGATATCGCAGAAGGCATATCGTGATATGCAGAATAAGGCTCTAGCCAATCACAGTGTTTCTGACAGGGTGATCACTCACAGCTCCAGATGAGTTACTGGGCGTTGGGCTGTTTTAATTCCCAGAAAGTGATTATATGGGTCCTTTATTTATTAACTGAAAGTGAACGCAATCAATAGATGTCGGGGTAAAAAAGTTGCTGTGTTGATGTGTTGCCCTTGTTGTGCAGTTCCAGTTGTGTCTCCAACCAGCAGAGAGATCAGAGGGTTGTGTGTGTGTCGTCCCCCCCCCCACCCCCGCCAATACACACAGACACACCTCTCTTTTTGTGTAAACACATCAATTAGGGCTAAAGATGTGTCCTGGAAATGCAACACGCATTAAGGGGCTTTAAATATCGACCGGCATGGCTCCATTCTCACAGAGCCGACCGAACAGCTGTCCGCTGGAACTCAGATCTTCCTCCGCGTTATTACATTCCTTGTTCGTGCCCCAGATCCTGCTCTTGGCTTGCCTGTTCACATACCACAGCTGGTGAACGCCAAACACATTCTTTTAGGGCTGCATGGTCTTTAATCTGCAACATGCAAATGAGCCTCTAACCAATCATAGGATGTTTCTGGCAGGGTGTCCAATCACAGCTCCAGGTGAGTTACTGAGTGTTCTGATTAATCGAGGTCTTCACGTTATTTCGGCCTTTGCATAAAGTCTGATTGGCCAATGTGTTCTTAAAGGGCTTGTGTCGTATATTTTCCTGATGTTTATACCACATACTTTTTAAAGACTCTTTTCCAACCTATGTTTATTCTCTAGAATGAATGCTTCAGCAATTTTACCTGGTGAAATGTGATGATATGGGCCCTTTAATATATTAGTCTGATTTCTTTATTAATCCTGGAGGAATCTGCTTACGTTACACCTGTAAAGAGACAAGAAAAATATAAAATATAAATAAATACCATTAAATGTCTGCAGAAAATACTCAGGATAAAATACGCTAGGCTATATGAAGAAAGACTGGTGAAAGATATTGCAGACACATTATACAGCAGGATGATTGCAAAATTGTCCATGTTATGCGATCCCATTCTCTTAAGTACGAGTGAAATCCTCTGTATTGTATATTGTAAATGTTTTGATCATTATAATAACGCGTCTCTGAGGAGAGTGTTCATGATTGGCTGGATCTGAGTGTAAGATACTCTATCAGGTTCTGAAGTGTCTGGTGTAAAGGGTGAGCAATGAAACCATCATCGGATCGACCTCTGGCCCCGGACCGTGCTCTGCCAAACATACCAGCTCCCTTCTGGTTCCCTTTTATTATTTTGCTTTGCGTAAGAGCTTCATGTCTGCTGGCCTTTGTCCTGTTTGGACTCAAACATTCGCATGCTTTCAACATCATAATGTCCAGAAGTGAGCGGGAGGGTAGATGGGCATTTTGTGGCCTAGTGGTTAAGGCATCTGCCCTGCGACCAGAAAGTCCAGGTTCGATCCCCAAGACCGCTAGGCACCACTGAAGTACCCTGAGCAAGGTACCGTCCCCACACACTGCTCCCCGGGCGCTGTGTTCGTAGCTGCCCCCTGCTTCACTTGGTGAATGGGTTAAATGGAGAGTAAGGATTTCGTGCTGTTCAGACTGTGTGCTGTGGTGTGTTCACGTATAACAAATGGTCACTGAAGATGATCTTGTTCCTTTTTGCGTAGCAGAAAACCAGCTGTGTACAGTGTTCCCTCGCTAATTCATGGTTCAGAATTCGGTCGTTCGCCTGTTTTGTTTTTTTTTTATACACGCGTTTCCTAACAACTACTAACGTCAGTTTAGCTACATTTCCATATAAAAGATACCTGTGTAAATGTTTAGTACTGTAGAGAGAAACACAAAGGAGCACTGCTGTACTCAGGCAGAAGGTTTGAGAGTAGCCAATCTAAGGGGAACTTTTGATTTCACCTTGCTGCTGATTGGCTGCTGCCCTTTGACGCACATCATAACAGTTTCCTGTGGAGTTTACCTTTTTTTATTAAGAGTAATGCATTAAGCTTAGTGTAAAATGAACTTAATGTGTTCTGGGAGCAGATTTGGGGGCATGTTTAGGATTTTCACTATAAAAATAGGCATTCGTTAATATTTTAACCATATAACAAATATGTGTTTTTTCACAATCAGCAGATGCTCTTGGAACGTAATCCCCACGAATTTTGAGGTTCAACTGTGTATATATATATATATTGGGGTGGTTTGACATAGGATTCTTTCCTCAATCTTTCCAGTGGTGGAAACTTTGTACAAATATCTTATCACATTTTCTCCCGCAAAGCGATCCAAATAGGCAAAACTCTGACTGCATCCCGGTCATAAGACTTCAGAACAGGCCTGAGGGCTGTTATTTTAGGCCTAGTCATGCTTTCCAAAGAGCTTCTCAGTGGACAGCCAGCGGTCTAGAGTGTAATTTAGTCATTCTGTGCCAGACTGAGAAAGTACAGGCTTGAAATGTTTCATTACAGCTGTTTTGGTGTCAGGTGGTGGGGATGTTCGTGTGAATGTATTTTGGGAAATAACCGTCTGACTGCAAATCTGTACAATATGGACAGCTCACTACATTGTGTTTATATTTCCAGCAGTTGCAATATCTATATTGAAGGAGCTTTAATCCCATGTAGAGCTGCACAGTATGGACAGAATACCAGCATTGCGATTTTACTGCTACATATTGCAGTGCATTTTCATTTGAGGCAAGTGTGTGTTCTGATGAATCGAGATCTTAAGAGGATCCAACAAAATCTCGTTATTTTTTATTGTTATTTTTTTTTATATATATACTATATTTATCCCGGAGGAAATTGCTCAGTTCTCTGCATTTAACCCATTGACCGAATGAAGCAGTGGGCAGCCAGGAACACGGCGCCCAGGGAGCAGTGCGCGGGGACGGTACCTTGCTCAGGGTACCTCAGCGGTGCCTAACGGTCTTGGGGATCGAACCCGGACTTTCTGGTCACAGGGCAGATGCCTTAACCACTAGACCACCCAGCCGCCATCATTATCATTAAAGATGAATTGGTCTTTAAATGGGCGGAGCTAAACTGCTGTAATGAGATATACACTACTCACAATAAGTTAGGGATTTATTGGATGTCACACATACAGTGTTTTTGACTTCAGATATTTTGGGATAGGGAGGCAATTGTATTGGGGTGATACCAAAAGACAACCTTTTTCAGTGTGGCATCATTTTCAACATTCTGTGGGTATAAAAGCTAGTATTGTCAATAAGTCATTCAAAGTTCATCATTCAAACAGGCATGAACTCATGATGTCACTTAACGGACAAGCAGCGCCACCTGGCCATGGCGCGCCTTCGGGTCAGTGGCAGGCAGTCAGATGTTGCTTGTGAAGAACTTGGTGTGTCTCAAAGTGTCCTCAACAGACTTGCATAAAGATACAGAACTACTGGCAGAGTTCATGACAGATCCGGAATGCCAGACAACCGCCGTGAACGTTTGCAGTAGGCACGAGACCATGTGACCTGGACAATGCAGCAGATGCAATGCAAACAGATTTGGATATTGTACACGCTCAGTCACTGCACGTTCAGAACCCATCATCATCCCCAATTTTAATTTTGGTAATTAAAATATTTAACACTGATTTGAAAACGGGCTGGTTTTGTAGTTTATTTTCTGTGTGGCTGGGCCAGTGAACATGTACTTAACAGTATTTACCGATTTTAAGTCTTTTAAATTCCAGTGGAGTGATCATTTTGGGCCCTTTAATCTTTTGAAGGGCTTTAGGGTCACGGTATGCAGCAGTAAAATCACAATACTGATATTTAAGATAAGAAACTTTTATTAGTTTACAAAACATGTTGCTCACAGTAATCTTTCGTGCCAAAACCTGCACATGTTGCACCAGAAAACCACAAAAAAATTGCACATAGGAAAACATACGATCAGATTAAGACATTAGACCATTTAAGGCCTGCTTTAAATATGGGCAGCTTAGGTTGTACCTGGTCTTCTAAATCTGAACAATTCCATAAAAAAACAGTTTATTCTACTTTACTCATGTTTTGAGAAGCAGAAATGTTGAATGTGTTTTGTCCTTAGTGCATGAAACAAGCAGGTTCCTGTTTTTATTCTCTGGGAGCTGCAGCGTCTGCTAGGCTGTATTGTGGAGACCATCTGCCAGGCTTTTGTCTGCAGACTCTTCAGTTGCCTGCGGAATATAATAGAATTAATCCGATCTGATGACCGTGAGCTATTGTGCACTTTCTTCTACTTCTCCTGCTCCTCGGGCTCTGAGAAGTGAAAGTCTGAACGCTGTGTGTGTGTGTGGGATGACGCTCCTAGCTCATATTCTAGATTATAGTTCTTATTATAGATTCCTGATTCACCAGAGCTTTTATGAGGAACTGCTCAGTGAGGAATCGATTCCTGCTAGAAACGCTTGTGTCACATGAAGGAGCTCCGCAGAAGAGATATGGTTCCAGGAAGAACCCTCACATTAATAAAGAAGCTCCTGTTGTAAATGTTCTTCTCTTTGGCAGATGCTCTTTAGGGAACCAAAAGTCGGCCTTTTCACACCTGGAGTAAATGTGGTTTGATGTCTCTCAGCCTGTGGAGGAGAATTTTCTAGCGACAGTTGCAACCAAAAAAAAGGGTTGTGGGCGGAGTTTGAGTAGGATTGTGGTAAGGCTTGTCGCGGCACCGCTTATTAATCAGAGCTGCACAATACCCTTATTGTGATTTTACTGTTCCATATTGTGATTAAAGAGCCCAAATCATAACTTTTCTGGAACTGAAAATTCTAAAGTCTATAAATATTGATACAAAAAATGTATACCAAAAAAAAAAAACAATCTGGGCTGATTTTAAACTTTTAACGGTAAAAATTAGACTTTTGTTGGATTACATGAAGACCGTGATTCATTAAAACACCCAGTAACTCACCTGGAGCTGTCAAACACTGTGATTGGTTGGAGGCTCATGTGCATGTTGCAGCCTGTTAGGATGTCAGTTTTGCAGAGATGTCGCTAGACTATGATAAAAACCAGTATTGTCACTTGTACTGATCTGATCCCTCAGTAATCAGGTTTACTCAAAGGACCAGTCAGGAATAGACCTGATTCTGTGTGTGTGGACCCGGTCTGCTGTGTGCTGAGGTCTCCGTTCTCATGCTGTAATTCATTAAAGGGTATTTTTGAGGCCGGTGCTGGTGGAGGAGGGTGTGGCTCCTGTCTAACAGCTGTTTTGGGTTACCTGTGTGTGCGCACGTGTTCCTGCTCATACATTCCTCACATTTCTGCAGACTCCGCTGGGCGTGGCCTGAACCGGGCTCGGGTCTGAACTCGTTGGGAATGCTGTCTTCCTGTCCCTGAATGTCAGTGGAGCTCAGAGCTTTGCCAGAGTGCCCACCCCCCAGTTGAAGACCCTCCCTAGGCCATGGTGGAGGATTCAGAACGCCGTGTGATGTGTAATTTTATATAGTGATTTAAGCATGACCCTTTTAGCTGCAGCCTGGAGTCAGTGTCACTTTCACACAGCGGTTTGCAGTCGCTGTAAGTTATTAGTGTGATTAGCAGCTCGGCCGGAGTAATTCAGTCACATCTTTTATGGAGCTGCTTCATTTTTAAAGCTGTGAAATGCAGGTCCACCTATGGGTCCAGGTACACTGTGGTGCACACACACGTGTGTGTGTGTGTGTGTGTTAGGGTTAGGGTTTGGATCCCGGTTTTAACACTAACTTAACACCACTGCCCAGCAGGATATCAATAAAATTGCATTTATTCCTTTCTATTATTGTACATTACTGTGTTAAGTCATAGTTCACTTACTGGATATTCAATTTTAAATTGTTTCACTATGCATTGTTCTCAGGCCATGTTTAATTTTCCTGCTCCTCTCTTACAGCAGGAAACCCTTCATGGATGCTGTGTTGGTTTTAATGTGGGCTGGTTTTAGTACCAGATGATGGTCCTTATAGGTGCATCTATATTGGGTACTCGTCTTTGGCTCAAAGGTTTGGTTCCCTGTAGCAAAGATATTTAGTTTTGCTTCCGGATGAGCTGTGGTGATGCTAGTCGAGTGTAGAGGAGATGTGGTCGTGGATTAGACCTTTATCTCTGCAGTGCAGAGAATGTTTTTCATCTGGTCTTTCTCTTAAACTTCTCTTAAACACTTTCCTGTGCTGGACCTTCAACAGAACCACGCTGGACCTGGAGTTCACCAACAGCAGTACAAATATCAGGACTGTGTCTGTAGATTCATAATTATTTACTCGTCTATACCTGATAAGGTCTTGGATAATGATGAACCTCTTACACATCTAATCTAGTTAACATTTGTCTTGGGACTTTTTTTTTAGTTCCTACTATGATTTGTTTCTCAGCTATGAGTTTATTTTGGTGTTGCGAAAGTGAGTTGCCCCTGGTGGGCCATGAAGGTACTGCACATGGTTCTTTACACTAAAATACTTTTTTGAAATGACCATGGCATGAACATAACCTGTTTATGATTTCAATATTTATATTCAAAACGGTAATCACAGTGATGATGAAATAAAGCCACAGGATCTAAGTGATGTGCTTTTTATTTGTCAGGGGTTTTTTTTGATCCAGATTAGATTAGATTCGATTCAACTTTGTCATTACACATGTACAAGGCAACAAAATGCAGTTTAGGTCTAACCAGAAGTGCAATAAGCAGCAAGTGCAGGATAAATACATAATATACCAAATGAAGATATGAAGTATGAATACAGTATGGCTATATGAACATAATATACAGTTTGTATTAACTCTGTATTAACTTTGTATTACCGGTAATTAAGATCTCATCAGTTGCAGGGAATAGTATTTATGGATTGTGTGTTGTGATTAAGGCTCTGGGACACTAGAGATTTTCAGATTTTGAATGTTTTTATTAGGGAATAGCTGAGCTAGGGTTAAAGGGTTAGTGATGTCTATTTTAAAGGGCCCATTTATGACTTCTTTTTTTTCTTTTTCTCAAAATTGACAATTGTACATTTAACAAACTGTTAAATTGTACCATTCACTCCTCAGTGCTCACAGCCAGGTGTATGAAAATAAAGCAGTAGAAATAGCATTTTGTGATGTCACAAAAATTAACATGGTCTTGTATGCGTCTGTTCAGCCTCCAGTGTAGTGTTTGAATGAAGAAAAACGTGAGGACGCTAATTATAACTGACCTTGTTTACGCATCAGTCTTCGCAGGCACAGTTACAGATGAATAAAAGGAGGGATAAAGTAACAAACACAGAGTGAGTTTAGAAACAGCCACGTTAAAAGTAATTATTGCTGAAGGTTGGGAACAAATAAAAAAACAGGGATGGTTTATGGGCTCTTTAACTGTAGAACTCCAGCGTAACGAATGCTGTCTCCCTCTGATTTTGCAGATGGTCCGTACGGAGTGTTTGCGGGCCGCGATGCCTCTCGCGGTTTGGCTACGTTCTGTCTGGAGAAGGAAGCTCTGCGGGACGAATATGATGACCTGTCGGACCTCCATGCTGTTCAGATGGAGAGCGTCAGGGAGTGGGAAATGCAGTTTATGGGTGAGTGTGTGTGTATGTGCGATTAAACACATGGTTTTCTGTGATCAATCGCATTGTTATACACAAAATCCATTAATTAATTCAAAAGTAGTGACTTGCCCACTTTTATTTTTAAAGTACTGCTGCATGAACAAAAGTGCATAACATTGGTTTAAACACTTTAAACTATTGAGGAGCTAATATCA
Source organism: Clupeocharax schoutedeni (assembly GCA_037974565.1). NCBI lineage: Eukaryota > Metazoa > Chordata > Actinopteri > Characiformes > Alestidae > Clupeocharax > Clupeocharax schoutedeni. The sequence goes on along the minus strand of JBBPDH010000001.1, from coordinate 31,559,355 downwards.
CGCCACTGTTTGTTCTCCAAATCCAGAACCGAAAAAGGTATTACGGGGTCCATTTTATCCTGAATAGAAATAAAAACATAAAAAATAAACATAAAAAGTAACAGATGTGGGCTACATTGTTAGGACGGCCTTACAAGGAAATACTAGAAAGTACATGAAAAGGAAGGTAACACACGAGGGTTAAAAATCTAAACATGACTTTGGCCTTAGTGTTCCTGATTCGTTCACAGTCTGTGTATAACAGTAAATGCTGTAGAGTAATTCGTGTCCCTCTTTTCCATGCACGCAGAAAAATACGACTACGTGGGTCGTCTGCTGAAGCCGGGTGACGAGCCATCGGAGTACACGGACGAGGAGGACATTAAGGACCATCTTAAACACGACTGAAGTGCTCCACCCGCACAGCGACCAAAGCCTGAGACTCAGACCGCTACCATCCAACCAACCTGCCACTCACAGCCCTGATTACCCCTTTTAACCCACTACAGATACCCAGCCCGCCCCTGCCCCTCCCCCTCGCCGACATCAACACTCGAGGCAGGAGTTTTGGTTCTGTGACCACAGAAACCTCACAAACGGCCCTGTCAGCGGTGGCGCTGACTGGCTGGGGCAGAAATCCGTAGTTGCTTCGAGGTTTCCCTTCACGCCTTGTTAATAAACTCCTGCCCTGATCCTTTATTTGCTTCTTTTACTCCGATGGTTCTCAGCCCCAAGCGTTACGAGCCTGAGTCTCCCCGTGAAGAGTCCTGAAATGCGTTTAGGTGTGTTTCAGCACAGAAAATATTGAAACGTGTGCTTAAACATAAGAGTCCTCCAGTGTTCCTCAGAATAATCTCTACAGTGCTGTTGTGTTACACAGTCATTTTCAGCCGGCGGTAATTTAGACGCATTTTCCTGCACTTAGAGAAAGGAAAGGACGTCCCGACGGATCCGAACACGCAGAGCAGAGGCCGGTGGGCCGCAACGGTGGGGTATAAGTTCAGTACGACGCGTCAATCGTCTGTGGTAACTTTCTGTGAAGGATATAAACTGTTCTCTGTTCCTCATCCGCTCTGTCCGATAGGAGAGGCTGTGGACGGGTCACCGTCAACCTGAGAAAACCTGCTTTGTGAACTCCCCCACCACACACACACTTTTGCTTTGCATTATCATTTTGGTTTTAGTCCCCTTACGCCTAGTGAGAACTATGTTCCGTCCCAATCCACTCAAACCCTACTGTAAACACCCCCTTACCCACCCCCCCTCCCCAGATCTTCCCTTTCACCCCCCACCCTGAGCGTACACCCCCCTGTACAGTGAAGCAGCTGCAGGGGCTTTTAATAAGTCCTGCATCTCTGAGTGTTTTGGGTGACGGACTGATAAATGTGAAACGATACGAACAAGAGGAAAATGTCACATAAACAGATGCCTGTTCACTTCCTTCCCTTTGGGACGTCACTGCGAGGGGGCTCGCACTAATGAGGGAGGGGGAGATGGTTCAGTGGTTTAGTCCATAAAAACTGGGCCAGGAAACACAGCTGGGTATTTTTTCTTCTTTCTTTTAATTAAGCAGTTCTCTGAACTACATCACACACAGATGTTTGCCTGAAGCTCATTGTGGGGTGGGCCTTGTTTTTTCAGCTGAAAAGTGAATCTGAGGTTAACCCTGGCCAATCAGAAGGGAGGGCAGGTTGGGGAGGGGTCCTTTAGCATTATTCACCTACCTGCATTAGTAGTCTCTCTGAGCTTTTGTGATTGTACACATTTCAGGGTTCGAGGGTTTAGGGCGAAGTCGGGCAGGGAGACGCTCCGACTGCTCTGAAGCACGTATTCATCCCAATGGCTGTCTGGAACTCAAAGGGAAATCAGTTTTTTGTTTGGGGGGGGTCCCCCCCAGTTTAAAACCAATCAACTGTTTTGTCTCGACACCCCGCCCCTCCCCCTCCAAACACACTCCATGATGACAGTCTGAGTAGAAATTGTGCCTTATTTGTGTTCTTTTATATGTCAGAAAAAAAACACCTCCCGGATGGCAAAGACGGAAGGGGAGGGTCGCAATGGGGGGGCAATTAAAGAGCCCATATGAGCTAGGATAAACCGCTCTGCTGTCGGAGTTCAGACACACCCGAACGCCCAAAAGGCAACGCCAACCCTGAGAGTTTACCCCCACCCCACCCCAGCCCAGCCCCCTGCAACCCTGTACATAGACTTTACAGAGTATTCAGTGTTACTGCCATGTTTATGTAGTTAATGGACTCTGTACTACTGTTGTATCGGCCATAAGTCTATTTTCATCTCTCTCTCTTTCCCTCTTATTTTCTCTCACTCTCTCTCATTCTCTTTCTCATAGTCTCTCTCTTTCTCATTTTCTCTCTCTCTCATAGTCTCCCTCTGTTTCTCAGTCTCTCGCACAGTCTCTCTCTCATAGTCTCGCTCTCATTCTCTCTTATATTCTTTCTCGTCTTTTATTTCCTCTGTTGTTCTTTTTAAGTGTGAAAGACTTATCAAACGCGACGTGTAAAATCTTTTTGGGCGAGGCCAGGTTTAAAAATATGTTTTGCTTATTTTGTGGGGTTTTTTTGGGGAGGGGGGTGTTGTGAAGGAGGGGTCGGAAAAAAGGGTGAAAAACATGGATTCTGTAAATATGTGTATCATTTTATTGAAGCATGTGCCGCATAACCGTGAGCTGATGCTGTTTTGTTTTTGGTTTTTTTTTCACCCCCCACTTCACGTATTTAACTGTCAGGACTGTCTGTGTGCGCCTGCGTGTGGGGAGGAGGATGAAGAGACATGCTGATGCATAAACAAATAAACGGATTTGTATAATAAAAGTCCCCGTTGCCTCCGTCTTGTGATCTGAGTGGCTTAAAGCGAGAGTTTGTTTTAAAGAAAGGATCTAATTTCCACATTTCCACCCCACAGTCTGGAGATGTTGATGGTAGACTTGCTTATGTGGTTGGTGAAACTGTGACTCATGAATTAAATTACAGAAATGTGAACAAATGTGTTACTGACGGGCTGCAAAGTGTCTAAAGATACAAGGACTTCTAGATAAAGGAGCTCCGCCCACTCAGCATTCAGCACCACCAGTATACTGATCACCGCCTGATCATCTGGAATCA
>JBBPDH010000001.1:31513834-31527970 GCA_037974565.1 Clupeocharax schoutedeni | reverse complement strand
CTGCTCTACTCTACTCTACACTCTACTTTTCACTGTACTCTCCTCCATTCTCTTCTCTACTTTATTCTTCTCTCCTCTCCTCTCCTCTCCTATACTCTATTCTCTACTGTACTCTAGAGATACTGTAGAGATCTATCTATCTATCTACTGTAGAGATAGATAGATAGATAGATAAATATTATTTAATTACAGCTACAGCTACTGTTATTATTACTATTAGTATTATTAGGGCTTATGTAAGAACAATATTTAACATGACCTAACAGGAGTGCTTTGGTTAAATTTGAGATTATTGCCAAATAAATATATTATTGTCAAGTAAATATACAGGTATATATTAATTAGGCTGTTATTATTATCGTTATTATTATGTTTTTTTAGTTACACAATAGAATTAACTAGGGGTGGGCAGAGATTTTTTTTTTATCTAGATTAATCACATTTTAATTAATCTAGATTAATCTAAATTAAAATGCCTCATTTGCTCCCCAAAATGATCCCAATGCCTGTTTTTATAGTGTAAACCATAAATCTGCCATCAAATGTTCTCCCAGATCTCTTTAGACAGAGAGCGCAAGAGAGAGAGACAGACAGAGAGAGAGAGCGAGAGAGAGAGACAGACAGAGAGCGCACGAGAGAGAGAGAGATTTAAAACGGGCGCGATCTGGAAAAGTCACGAGAGAGAGTGAGAGAGAGACAAAGAGAGAGAGAGACAGACAGAGAGAGAGAGAGACAGACAGAGAGAGACAGAGAGAGAGTAAATCCACGCTAAAATATCGAGGTGAAAGTCATCATCACTTGTGTAGTACAGACCCAGCTCCCAACACAACTTTGTGAAAAGATTAACAGCGATATTTATTTTTATCGCGCAATAAGAGTCTCACATTAACGCCGTTAACGCCGATAACGGCCCACCACTAATATTAAGATAAATTAAATTACATGTCTAGTCACCCACAGGAATTATTTGGCTAAATTAAAATCACCATTTTAATGTGAAGGGTGTGTCTGCTTTCTTGCCACTAACCGGTGGAAACGAGGGAGACACGCTGACCGAGACACTCGGGGCGTGTTTTCTGAGCCTGCTTCTGTCCTTTGTTTTCGTGGCTCTCGTGACGTGTGTGTGTGTGTGTGTGCGCGCGTGTGTATGTGTCCATGAAGAGTTTGGAGTGAATGAGAGAAAGGGCGGAACGCTGAACATTCTAGCATGCTGAAACAAGGGGCGGGCCGTGAAGTTGAGGGGGCGGGGCACGCTGTGACAGCATGGCTGAGATCAGACCTGATCTGACTGAATTGTGATTGGTGCAGAAGCGAGGCCCTGGTCCGGGGCCCATAGTTTGAGAAATGCTGCTCTACTCTCCTGTATCCTACTGTACTCTATTCTGCACTACTCTTTCTTCTAAATTCTTCACCATTTTTCTCTCTTCTCTTTTCTTCTATATTCTGCTGTTCTACTCTATTCTCTTCTCCTCCATTCTCTTCTCCTCTCCTCCCATCTTCTCTTCTCTCCTCCTCTCCTACCCTCTGTTTGTCTCGTCTCATCTCCTCTCCTCTGCAGTGAAGTGTGTTTGTGTGTGTATTTTATCTGTCTCCTCTGCATGTCCAGGTAAGAAACAGAACAGCTGTGAGAAACAGAAGGTCTGGTTGCTCACTTGTTTTTTCTCTCCTTGCCCACAGAAAAGCAAGAACTTGTTTTGAAACAATGCTTCCAGGTAAATCCTCTTTCTCTCTCCTTCACCTTTTACAGACTGTTTGCTCTGTTTTGATGCATCTGTTCATATGGCTAGTAAACCTGCTGCTCACCTACTTCACCAGTTTTTCTCACTTTTCTCTTTTCATCACTTTTCCTCACCCTCTGACTCTTTTCTCTGTGTTCACCTCTCATCTTCCCTTCCTGCCTAACTCTGTCTTCATCTCTCCCACTGTCTGCCTCCATCTCTGCTTCTTCTACTCCTTCTTCTCTTTCTTTCTTTCGGTCGGTCTCTCTCACTCATCCTCTCGCTCTGCCTGTTTTCTTTCAGGGGAATTCTCTGGCATCTAACAGACTGCCTGCTGTTGTGCAATCCTGCCAGGCCTCGAAGATTCAGCTGGGGACGAGGACGCTGTCACCTTCATCTCCGCTGTTTGATTGGTCCGACCCCCGATGATGGACTAATCACATGCATGTCCAAGGGACTGAGTTTTTACATCACTTTTTACTCGCTTTAGTTTCTGCCTGAGGCCGGGAGGGGGGCGTTCCAGGCTTCCAGTACTTTTGTGGAAAGGAAGGATGCTTTCTGTACAAGAGACACAACATCCAAGTCTTCTCCATTTCTCCATCTGTCCAGCCGGACCAAACTAGTCCACGTGTAAAACTACATAAATGATGTCAGACTCGAAGAAACAAAAACGGCAACAGATTTAACAATGTAAAACTGAACCTTTAAAGAATAAACACAACAACACTTTGTAAACTCACAGCTGCTTCTAGCCCAAGCCTTCAGAGATCAATTGCAATTACTTTCCATCTCATTGCCATTGATTTTATTGCACTATTTTAAAGAAAATTGTAGAAATATTGCTTGTCACAATTGTATGGCCACCAAGGAGACAGCTGCAGACCATGTCTAATGTCTAGTCGGCTCTTTTTATTTTCTTTTTTGGGAGGGTCACTTATCTCCTATGTTTATTTTTATACCATATTTAAAGACACTTTGACTTGAAAATGTGTATTAAAGCCAGTCCTTTATCTGAAACAACTGCAATAATTCATTTTTATTGCTGCATCAACTAAATCTTGTTTTGCACCGATCTCAGTGGCATCTTTATACCCCAACATAGCTGTGTTTATTTTCAGGGCAAGGCTGATCTACGATTCGCTGATTTATTTAGAGTATTAAAACGGATTCAACATACAGTGGAACAGCTCTGGATCTGATTTACTCCTTTATTCTGCTGTGCTGGTCACAGAATTACTAGCAACTCTAGCATTTCTCCACTAGATGGCGGTATTTCTGTTCACATGACTGAAGCAGCAGAGTGGGCCATAATGAGGTGACACCATGCCAATGTTCCAGTGGTTGTGCTCGACTACAGCACTTCCCAGCCCAAGTCCTGCGAGCCCACACTGCACATGTTTGTGCTTTGTCTCAGCCACATTCAACTCATTAAGTAATTGACAGACTTCTTGTTGGCATGATCAGTTATTTAGAGAAAACACAAAAACATGGAGAGCTGTGTTTGGATTGGCAGCCCTTGGCCAAAATAGCAAGAACACAATGAACATGAATTTCTCCAATATGACTTCTACAGTCTGTGTGGTTTCAGCAAACTTTAACGCACATTACAGATTACACTGTGTGTGTGACGGTGTGTAGGTGTATGATGGTGTGTGTGAAGGTGTTTGAAGGTGTGTAGATGTATGATGGTGTATGTGAAGGTGTGTAGATGTATGATGGTGTGTGTGTAGATGTATGATGGTGTGTGTGAAAGTGTGTATGATGGTGTGTGTAGGTGTATGATGTGTGGATGTTATTGATAAATGTCGTTTCATGATGTGTTTTGATTGATTGGCTGGTCAGTAGATGAATATTGTAGCATCAAATACTGAGACAGTCAGCTTAAATTTCTGACGTTGTCATAAAATAATCTCAGACCGCCTTTGGTTGCCGTGACGACTGCAGCCTTTGATCCTCTCAGAGTACGAGGTAGGATCACCATATAAGAGCCACGACCAAAGAAATCAACACGATTGTTATCTTTCTTCTCGTATGGCCGAAATCGAAAAACGTAAACCGGGCATTACACACTTATACACGTTTTGAGATTACAGCGCTCACTCCCATAACTAGTTCGACTGAGCAGTGCGGAGGAATACGCCGTATACGCAGTATACGCCGTAACAAATGTACCTGCACCATTTCAGACCGCTAGTATCATAAATATCATAACACAGAGAAAAATATCGCCCACCCGTTACTATTAAAGGAACAGTTCCCTATTCTCCAGAAGCTGCCAGGATATGTTTTGTGTCCAATAACTCCTAAACTACACAAGCAGGTCTATTAATGTCTTTTTGAGAACTGACTAATTTTAGCAACCCAAAAAACAGCTCTCTGTTTTAAACCCGTTAATAATTAGCCAATAAAAATCGAATGTCAGGACCTCTCTGATGCTCCTGTGATTTTAGGTTTGTGCTGCATTTCTCTGGTTTACATATTAACGACATGTTTGTCCAGGAAATATCCAAAACCAGATATGACACACGCAAACACTCATACACTCCACTGTAATTCAGAGCAAACACCAGAAAAGCCCTCATAACACACATACTAGAGCCTGACCGATATTATCGGTCGATATTAGGCATTTTCCAAACTCTGTATTTATAATGGCCGATAAATTAATATTTCAAAAATAAAATAAAACGGACGTTGGCGTTGTATAGTTTGTCCACCAGATGGCACTCTACACCATCCCTTTTGGCAACACTCGTGTATAACGCTCCACACATCCTGCAACCTCCTGGTCCAGCCAGAGTCGGGCAGAGAACCAGTTATCCACGAGTGAGATCATCGGTGAAGTGTGTTCAATAACTAACGTTAGGGAAATCTGTTAATGTTTGTTGCACGTTTCTGAAATAAAAAAAATATATATATATATATTGGAATATCGGATTTTAAAACCAACAAATATTTGTATCGGTATCGGCCTTCAAAATCCTTTATCGGGCGGGTCCTAACACATACTACAACCTGCTTTTAAATGAAAATATTCAGCCAAAACAAGTTCAATGTGCCTCACAGTGTAAGAAACTACATCAACAAACAAGCGAATCTTACTCAAAGGGGAATTACAGCCATCTTTCAGAATTTCTGCATAATTAAGTGGTTAAGTCATTAACACAAGTCATTCAAGAGCGTGTTTGGAGTAAAATGCTCCATTACACAGTCAGAACTGTTCATGGTGGGGGTGAATGGAAGTGTTTAAGGCCCCTAAAAGCTTCCTCACAGAAAGATTATTCCATGTTATGAATACGCTGCCTGAGACATCATGTTACTATAGCTAAGAAAAGATTAGCTGAACGGTGGGGTTACCGTAAGACAAAATAGTCCCAATGTAAACATATTTGAATTTCCACTTAAAACACCATTCATATTAATATAAACACCCAGGAGACACGTGTAGGAGCACGGGGGGGTTGACAGTAAAATAAAAAAAAGTGTTGTAGACATTGCTAATCCTGGGTCCATTCAACACCACAGAGAAGGAATCTGAGTCAAAGTTTCTCTGCGATGAACCGCTCCACACCAAACCCACTCGGAGGGTCCTTGTTTACATATGAATGTAAAAAAATGCGAAGAATTGATAGAATGACCAGTTCTCGCTTTACATCTTAGCCCCCAGTAGTACAAAGCGAAAAGAGACGGCCTGCAGACGCTGAACATGTCTTGGCTGATCAACTATGTTCAGGATCGGGGCAAATTGTGTAAGAGCCATTCTCCTGACAAGGTTTGGCCTAAACCCCTGAGCTCAATCAGGTGTGTACAAGGAGAAATTTCCTAACCCAGGTCCTCAAAGACCACAAGCTGAGGTAAACCTGGCCTACATTTTATCGGAAGGTCGATAAAAGGTCTGACATAAACTGGCACGGTTTACCTGAATAAACTGGATGGTCAGTGCGCTTTTCCCGACGCCCCCTCCGCCCACCACCACCAGCTTGTATCTCTCCTCCTCTGACGACATGGCTTGCTCAACCTGCCACAAAATTGATAAAGAGACCAAAAAACAAAAACAACCTTGAAAATTGATTCATCATTAATGAGCTCGGAGAGCCAAAGTGGTTTGGATTTTAACCAAGAGAAAGGTAAGAGATCTCTTATAGAACCGTAATGGAACTCCTTAATCCATCCAACATCTAACTAAAGTGTGTTAGAGTCCCTTCTTCCCCACATATTGGTCTAAAATAACATGAAATTAAATCCAAAATGACTTAATATGAGGGACTTGAGATGAATTCTGTTCCTTAATATCTTAATATTTAATATCCTGGAGTTTAAAGTACAAGACTCGAGTACTTTATACTTCAATGTATGTAAATAGTATGTTAAAAAATAAGTACAGTATTAAAATAAGGGCAGAATGTGGCTCATAGCTTACCTGTGACAGCAATAAAAACAGAAAACGAGTGAAGCGGAATCCTGATATGTGCTACACATTCCATTCATTTTATTTTTGATTGTATTAATCGCCATCATAAACCATTTTGCACTACTGACCTCCTGTTACTGTACTTTTAATCCTACACAGCATTGTTTCACTGTTATTTGTTACAATAATGTTCTTGTTTGCACTATTGTTGATTGCCTATGTTTTACTATATTTTATTCTACTGTCTAACAGATTATACTAAACACATTAAAAAAGAATGTTTTTTTTCTTATCTGACTTTAATCAGCTTCTGAAACTACTAGGGCTCAGAAGAGGGCAGCCCTCTTTCACACCTCAGAGGAGTTAAAGTGTAAAAAGAAGACTTTTCAGCTTTATTTTGTTGTGGCGTGAAAACGGTACTGAATAGAGACGAAGGAGACGAGAAAGAAGAGCAGAAAACCAGAGAAAGCAGAAAGAGAAAAGTCGTCCATTGACTCACCTTTCCTTCCGCAGCCGCCTGCAGGGCACTCTTTTCTCAAAGTCGCGGATTAAAAGTTAAAACCAGTATTTCTAAGTCTCTCCGTACTCACAAACAAGTACCAACACAAACACAGGCCATCTTTAAACCACGGACACGAACGAGTTTCCCAAATCCAGCAGCGTCTTTCTTTGATTTTAACCAGACTCACCACTAGCAATTTTTCATAGCCAGCAGCTCCTTCTTTCTCCCTCCCCAGTCGTGTTTTTTTCCACGCCCGTTTTTATACCAGCTCCGCCTCCTCTGCAAGCTGATTGGTTAGTGTCAGTCACGCTTCAAACACTAAGATTGGCTAGTGGTTCCAAACACAGACGGGAAAGCAAGAAGCCAATCGCGGACAATAACGCGTACCGCCAACAGCCAATCCCGTAGCAAAGAAGGCGGGACTTTTGCCTGAAAACGGGTGGGGCGAAAATCTACCCCGGTCATTTCCTCAGCAAACCTGTGTGAAGCATGGGAGTGTCTATTTTTTTTTCTCGTCAGAAAAATAAGAAATAAAGCATTTTTGAGCCACGTGATCCTAATATTGGTTTAAAGACGAGCTCAAACGTTAGATGTGATGATACAGAGGATTTTTAAACGGCAACGCCCTCTATTTTCCGGACGGTGTGATTGTCCATATTTGGACACAAAACAAGCAGCTATAGTTATAATGGAAAATAGCAAATTTTAAACCGTGTTTGTTTATAGACTTATTGGAAAATGAGAAGGATGTGGCAGGAAAAGGGAAGCGAAAAAAGGTGTTCCTCACGCTACCTAGCTCCAGTTTCAGAAAGTGTGTGTGCATGTGGATGTATGTATGTGAGTGTGTGTGATTATGTATGTGGGTGTGTGTCCTGTTTGAGCTCCAGATCCTCCCCGGACGTGAGTAACAGGGCGCAGCGCAAACAGCGCAATCCTCTCTGTCCAAATTCCGCAGTGTTCGCCACCCAGATACTTCAGCACTGATGCAGCAGCCCCTGAGCGAGTGATCTATGATTGCTCTATGATCATGAATGATTTGAAAAGATCTAAAGTGTATTCCATATTTTCCCCCTCAACTGGGACACATTTTGTAGCCAAATACTACAAAGTACATCTGGGAGACTTGAACGAGTCAATGATCAAATATGCTTTTCTTGAAAGAGTATGACATTATGCTGTACGACAAATGTATTGGGACACCTGACCATTACACCAACAGGGATTTTAAAACTTTAAATACGAAGCCCTTTGCCGCCACAGCTTCCACTGATTGTTTTCTGTGGGAATTTGTTCCCATTCATTCAGACACTGATGCTGGAGGAGAAGGTCTGGATCACAACCTCCGTTCCACTGCATCCCAAAGGTGCTGGATGGGGTTGAGGTCAGGGCTCTGTGTGTGTGGCCAGTCAAGTTGTTCCACGCTGAACTCCTCTAGTCATGCCTTATGGGACACAGTCATTCTGGAATAAAAAAGGTTCTTCCCCAAACTGTGGAAGTATGGCGTTGTCCAAAACGTCTTGGCCTGCTGAAGCACTGAGAGGGAAGGGGCACGCACCCTGAAAAACACGCGTGTCCCAATACTTTTGTCCACCCACATTAATATGCGGGTGGTGAATGGAACCAGGAGCTTGTGATGTCTAAAACAAAAATACACCTACAGACAGTTTAGCGACACGTTTATTTGTGATATTAATAATGATAAAAGAAAGTGTCAAATCCAGAAAAAAACATTATATTTTGCCTTACGATGCCGAGTGTGTGCCCCTGATTTAAATCATAAAGCTTTGTCAAATCATGTCAGGTCATAAATTTTAGGTCTCAGACAACACAGGTATACTGTACAGACTTTCTGTGAGGCGTTATACACTGTGAGTAATTCTGACTCACTAGGCTTCTCCAGAATGGAGCGCTCTGCTCTGAATGACTGTGTTCGCGTCGTCATTTAATTCCCCTTCAATGGTAATGATGCGCTGGGTGTTATGTTCACTGTCTTGTCGAGGCTGAAAAGAGGTAACACAGAAGAAACGTACGCGTAAAATATGTCATCTTTAATGAACACTGTGTCTCAGTACAAGCTGCGGTGCTAAAATAGCCAGTCGACCTGAAAATATCACTTTATAAATAACAACAGTAGTCAGTAAAATAAATAAATTCACAGGCGGGCTGTGCATTAAAATGGAACACGGATAGCAAAGCCTCCTCCGGTCGCTCGCGGGACATTCAGTGCATTCGAGGGATCGACGGCAAAACAGGCGGTTTTAGGACAGAGCATCATCAAAGTGGACCATGCTTTCAGACAGAGGCCTCGCATGTGGTCCGGGGAATAAGCAAAGTCACTCTCTCTCTTACCCACAAACACGACAAACAAACTGTACACACTCATCCACATACTCACACTCCCTTTCCTCCTTCTTTCAAATCCCTTCTTGCTCATCGGAGCGTTAGAAAAATCGAATAGAAAGTACCTGATTCAAATCTGAACGCTCATGAACACTATTTCCACATAAATAAAATAAATTAGAACAATACCACTTTGTCTCTCGCAGTGCTTCTGCTTGTTTCTACATACAAATATTTCCAAATATTTGGCGACTTTACCGGGTGTCATCAGCTGACTCAGGGCCTCGTTGTTCTTGTGTAGCGGTACATGTGACAAAGATTCTGAATATATTTTATTGGTGTGGAAATGATGCTCACCGTCGAATCAAGCGCATCACTCATTATCGCAGTGTATGCATGACGCTCCCGCGCCCTCCTGTCTCTCCTCAGCATCTGTATGGCAGGGCAGCCTGGCCTATTTTGATATGGGGTCCGAGCAGGACCCCCAGCAGCATGCGCTCCCCCCAGCCCAGGAGTCTGTTGATGGTCAGGTTGACGGGCGACAGGGGGCTCTGGGCAGCATCTGGAACCTCCACTGCTTCCACGGCGCAGCCTGTCGCCCCCTGCTGGTGACGCGCGGTGTTGCCTGAGCTGTGACAGTCTGATTTTCCTCTCTGAAGGCCCGGTTTTGCTTCTGGCTGCTCGTGCTTTGCTCGGGAGCAGCTCCTTCTCTCACTTTTCTCTCTTCTTTTCTGCGAAACCGAGGACGCTTCTCTGCTCTGAGCTACGTTCGGTGTGAAATCGCGCCTCCTGCTTTTCCCCGAGCCTCTTGATGCCCAATTCCGGACAGCAGGGCTCCTGCACGCCTCCTCCTGGTTACAGACGTTAACCACATGTTCCTCCCTGTGCTCAGTCCGAGGACTGGGGCACACCGGCGTGAGGGAAAGAGTGAGGCTTTTACGTTTTTCTGACAGAGACGGGATCTGAAGGTGAGTGGGCTTTGGCCATTTTGGGGTTTGTAGGTCCTGCTGGGTCGGCGCTGGCACATCGTTCGGCTCCACACTCAGTGTTTTGAGCTTGTCCGTCAGAGATAAAGTGAACTCGGGCCTCGGGTTTGGGGTCAGGACACTGTCCCTTTGGCTGTTCTTGTTCTCACAGTGTGTGTCTGCTTTGGTGTCCCCCTTGACGGCAATATTATGATTATTGTCCGTGACGTTGTCCTGCACGTGACGGGTGCCTGAAGCGGACCTGCTGCTGGAGTCCGAGTCTGAGGAACCGAGCGGCTGCTCCGCAGGCTGGTCTGCGTTGCTGCTCTTTAGAGAAAGCGTCCCCTGGAAGAGCTGCAGCTGACCTAAGAAGTTGAAGTTGGGCGAAATGGTGGGCCTTCGCTCCTTTACAAACCTACAGGAGTGAACAGAGGAGCCGTCAGTATTTAGAGCTCCGTTCTGACGTTCTGATGTTACAGCATTAAGGTCAAACTAAGTCTAGTTACACACACACACACACACACACACACACACACACACACACACATATATATATACAAGAAAGGTCGTGTTTATTAATATATTTATTTAAAGGCCTTATTATCATACACAAAAGCCAATTAATGTCCTGTACAAGAAAACCAATTAAAGAAGACTGAATGTGTGAAGAAGGTGCAGATATTTAAAAGAAGGTGGATGAGAAAAATGCAGCTATTAATGGCTTTTTAAAGCTGAAGTTAGGCACATGTTTAATCTTTTCCACTTATTTATGATATTTATAAACTCGAAACGGTCATAATTCATTGATTTATTACATTTACAGTCTCTCTGTATCTCTTACATTTAAAACAGCCTGTTCTGGTTACTGTGCCTTTAAGACTGACGTATGTACATGTCCTCCTGTTCTGATTGGCTGTCCTGTGCTATGCCGTCATTCACTCTTCTCAAGACTTCAGCATGAATGAGCGGCCCTCAGGTTACACAGGCGATATGTGAATGTGCTTTGTGACACCATAAAAGCAATGAATTGAAAAGGGACCATACATGGAGCTCTGTGGGCAGTTTAGCCCTTTAGTGGAATTACATCAGTATTACTGGTTTCTGGTTCGTGATTGTTATGGGTTTTATCTATCATTCTCTCTCTCTCTCTCTCTCTCTCACACACACACCCACACACACCCTCTCTCATTACCTGTAGGCATGATCCAGGTCCATCCCCAGGCTGTACATGACGTAGGCGACAGCCAGAGCCGGGGAGCGTGAGATACCGGCGGCACAGTGGACGATGACAGAGCAGCCCAGAGACATGGCCCCATCTGTAAACACACAACACTTCATCAGGACAATTACAGGAACAGACTCTATTATTGAACAGCTTAAATGATCAGGTTAAACATGTCAGTTATTATATCCTAAGACATATATAGACACACACACACACACACACACACATATATATACATGTCAATATACAGAAATGCACATATACATGCATGTGTGTGCATTTCTCTATATGTGCATTTATGAATGTATATGTTTATGTATCATTTAGTTTGCAATATCCTTCCATTGCAGGTACATGCACACACACACACACACATCTTGCAGAATTACTCTTAAGCCTGGATCCTCCAGCTGGTTCAATATATAAAAGATGTGCATTAAGAGCATAATGCATGAGAGAATATATAATAGAGAGCCTTTTTTACAAGACTGTTTGTGTCTTAGAGGCTGCAGCACAGCCTGATGACGTCACATATTTTGGTCCAACTCAGAACAGACTGTAGCCCAGAGGGAAAAGGGATCTCTGTGTTCTTGCCATGTTCCCCAAGTGTAGAAATGATGTAATGCAGCAGCAATGCACAAAATGCATGAACGGGGGAGGGGGGGGGGGGTTGGGGTGGTTCAGGGTCCCTCACCGATGAAGCGCAGCGCCTGAGGGATCCAGGCCAGCAGGTCGTCCCGGAGGGAGTCGTCTATGGGGATGCGGAGGTAGTGAGACTGGGGCAGAAAGGAGGGCTGAGGGCAGCAGCGGCTAACGCTCAGCACATAGGAAATACCCCGGGCGGAGAGGCAGTCCTGGGGGAGGGGGGGAACACAACAGCAGCAATAAGAACTCAGTAACCAAATTAAAGCTATTCCATATTTTCTAAATGTGTTTCCCCGGAAATCAAGGGCATTTCTGCCTCTGCTCTCCTGGGAGCACTGCATGTTGGAAACATTGCGGTCAGGATTTGATTGCATTCAGTCATTATGTTGGATGATTAGTTCAGGATCCCCAGCAGATCATCCAGAAGCTGCTGGACAGAGATCCATCACTCCAGAGAGTGTCTGTTTACTTTTGGACATGCAGTGTTTTAGGACCAGGTTACATTGTTTAAGATAAGATAAGCAATAGAAATACGAGCTGTACAAACAAATACTCTGTACAGAAATGCATATGCACGAATGTGCATGTATATATATATATCTGAGATCTGCTTTAACTCAGACCATCCAGGATGTATACAGGAGGGCTACCTGGGTAATGTCCGTCTCTGCTCCGAGGTAGAGCTGCGGAAGGATGCGGGACAGTGGGGCTCGCTCGGGCTGACCTTCCCTGCAGAACACCATCTCTACACGGAGGATCTGCCGTCCAGATCTGGAGGAAGGGACAGCTGGTCAGGAATACCAAATTGACCCATATTGCTAGGACTAGTAGCCCTGCCTTACATACACCTAATAATAATGCACTAAAAACAATAATAATACATAGTGATAATACACAATACATAAAAACAAATACTGCTTTGGTTAATACATAATGCATTAAGACTAATAATGCATTATAATACATACTGCATTTAGACTAAGAATAAAACACACACATTAGTACATAATGAGACTAATAATAATCAATAGTGATTAGTAGAGAATAATAATAATACTGCATTGAGAGTAATAACACAACAATATGTCATTAATACATGATGCATCGAGACAGTCCATGGTCTGTGGACCCTACAGCATCACCAATGAACGTCTAAGCCAGCAATTCCAGCCCTTGAAGCACAAAACTTCCAAAGAAGCATGCACTGCAGGGATTTAGCCAGCAATCAGCAGAAACCCCAGAATAATAATAAATAATATAAATAACACTTACCAGTCAAACCTGTACCGAGTTACGCGGGGAAAGTCTACACTTTATCGAAAAAAATGAAGTAAACAAAGTAAACAGTGATCCTCCTGGGTGGAGCAGGATCTCAGTGTGGAGATGGAGCTGGTCTGGAGTGTTAAACAGATAAAGAGGCTGAACTGCGCTCCTCTCTCCGCTGCTGCTGCATCTGAAGCCTCTCTTGTTTTTGTTTGCAGCTTCTGTACCTGCGCGAGGCAGAAAAAACTGACGTAATGCAGAACCCAGGCTCTAATAATAGCTGGACTGTGCTGTGATGTCATTACCAGCCAATCAGCGTCGAGCAGCGCCGCGGGTCGAGTGCGCATGCGCGCGAGCTCCAGTTTGCTCTACATCATCAGTTTTTTTTTCATTACGCGGTTGGTTTGTTTATTTATTTATTTATTTATTTATTTGCAGTGATGCTTCGCGTCTTTTAATTCAGTGAGCATCCACGTCGAGGACCCCCCCCCCAAAAAAACCAAACACAACAGGGTTTTTTTATTATTTGACATGAGAGGAGCAGTTGGGTCGTTGGTTTTGTTTGTTTATTTGTTTGTTTGTTTATGATGAATCGTGGCTTTTAGTGAGCATCCAAGTCTATGACCCCTCCCCCCAAAACGGAGGGGGGCGTGGGGGTGCTTTTTTGTTTGTTTTTAAGAGAATATATCTGACCTGACATTTGCAGTTCAGCTTTTGTTTGTTGTGATGCAACAAAACATTTGAATTCAGTGTGTGTGTGTGTGTGTGTGTGTGTGTGTGGAGGGTGTAGAGCTGTGTCATTTGACCTGAGAGGAGCACTTAAGCTCTTTTGTTTTTTTTGGTTGGATGTTTGTTTGTTTACCCTGTTTACTGCCCCCCCCCCACGTGGGCTGTGAGATATTTGGCTATTTTGGTTTTGTTTTCCTTGTTTACTGGACTCCCGGGTGAGCCTGTGAACCGCATGCATCATTTAGTGCGCTTAGTTCATTGTGTTGTTTTTAAATAGCATCATTATTGCAGTGTGCGTGTGTCTGTGTGTTTTGGGGGAAGAGGGTTGATGCTGTTTT
>JBBPDH010000001.1:31359411-31371612 GCA_037974565.1 Clupeocharax schoutedeni | reverse complement strand
CATGAAACTATGGTTTACTGTATTAATGTTATTAGTGTTTATTGTAACATTAGTGTTTTAACACTAACCTAACACTATTGCCCAGCAGCACACAGCTTTACAGTCTCATTCTCTCAGGGGACTAAGACTTTTGCACAGTACTGTATATTTTCAGGCTTTTTATTATCAGAATTCATTGAGACATTCCTATGTTGATTCTAATGATAAATATTTCTTCGGTTTCAAAAAACCTAACAAAACTGGGATTAGCAGAAGATCATGTGCAATAACACCAAATACAGTTGAAATGAAGCGTCAAATCTAATGGGATGCTCCCGAGGTTCAGTCACTTACAGAGGTTTCCACAACAGACATCCAATGAGAGATCCTCCCATCAAGTGTGAATATTCACCAGGAAACAAAGTTTGTTGTTTGAATGTACGGTTTCAAATTTGTTTTTTCTATATGATTCAAAATCAAGGGCATTTCGTCTTTGAAATATGAGAAGATAATAATAATAATAATAATAATAATAATAATAATAATAATAATAATAATAATAATAATAATAAATGTTATTTCACATGAAAAACATGTTTTGTTTTCCAAAATGTTGAATATTGATTCTGTAAGGCTAATGCTAATCCAACCTTGGGACAGTAGAAGCTAAACACATGGGATCCGATGATAATATATAGATGTTTAATATCATAATTATATTAATTTGCCTCTCTTGCTATCTATTCCTCTATCCAACTCTCTATCTCTCTCACTCTCTCTCTCTCTCTCTTTCACTCTCTCACTCTCTCTCTCTCTCTGTCTCTCTCTCACTTTCACTCTCTCACTCTCACTCTCTCTCTCTGTCTCTCTCTCACTCTCACTATCTCTCCTCTCTCTCTCCCTCTCTCTCACTCTCTCTCTCTCTGTCTCTCTCTTACTATCACTCTCTGTTTCTCTCTCACTCTCACTCTCTCTCCCCTCTCTCTCTCTCACTCTCTCTCTATCCCTCTCGCTCACTCTCTTACTCTCTCTCTCTCTAACTGTCTCTCTCTCTCTATCACTCTCTGTCTCTCTCTCACTCTCACTCTCTCTCCCCTCTTTCTCTCACTCTCTCTCTCTCCCTCTCTCTCACTCTCTTACTTTCTCTCTCTATCTGTCTCTCTCTCACTCTCACTCTATTTCCCCTCTCTCTCTCACTCTCACTCACTCTCCTCTTTCTCTCTCTTCCCTTTCTCTCTCTCCCCTCTCTCTCTCTCTCTCACTCACTCTCTCTCTGCCTCTCTCACTCTCTCTCTCTCTCTCTCTGTTCAGTCAGAGCTACCATCTGCAGGCCACGAGGGACATCCACCCCAGTATCACGCTGGACCCCTCGCCCAACTACAACTCGCCCAAGTTCCGCTCTCGTAACCAGAGCTACATGAGAGCGGTCAGCACCCTGAGCCAGGCCAGCTGTGTCAGCCAGGTCAGCCAGGTGAGTCCAGTTCTCTGGCTTGGTCAGTCCATTGGACAGTTTGTTCTTTTTAAACTACGTGTCAATGATACAGTGATCTCCCATTTTCAGTTAAAAACAGCCCCTCCACAGCTTTTTACAAGCTTGGCATCCCCCTAAATAAGCTTGTCACTATCAATTATTTTAGAAATCTAGAATGGTTTGATGATTGATTGAGTTATTAGGGTATTTTCAGGTCAAACGAGCAGAATAGGTT
Source organism: Clupeocharax schoutedeni (assembly GCA_037974565.1). Taxonomy (NCBI): domain Eukaryota; kingdom Metazoa; phylum Chordata; class Actinopteri; order Characiformes; family Alestidae; genus Clupeocharax; species Clupeocharax schoutedeni. The sequence continues at coordinate 31,369,927 of JBBPDH010000001.1, read as the reverse complement.
AAAATCAACAACACATCATGTTTAATGTCTAACACCTTAAATATAAATGTTATTATATATTTACAATGATTTATTTTTATAATTTTATATATGTAGTTAATCATCGAAAATAATTGTCAAATTACTAGATTACCAGCATAATTGATAGTGACACGGCATATAAAGGTGCAAAAAGGGAGTTAAAATTGGGAGAATTGGGGCAATTGGCTCATTATTATGACATATAACAATTCAGAGCTGCTTTTTGAAAGCCTTATGAAATCTCAGTGGAACCTGCACACAAGCCTAAGGTTACTATGGGAAATGACAAACATTGGCTAGAGTGATGTTTGAGTTTCTTTAAAGAAATGCCAGCGATAAAGTGTGGTAGGGGAGGTGTAATCATTACATTTTCACAATTACAGGCTTTTAAAACTTTGGCACCAGTTTGGGAGGGGTCTTTTTCAGTTCCTGTGAATAAAGTGGCCTGCAAACAGCCATGACCTCGACTCCGACCGAAACCTCCTTATTTGATCTGTTCCTGTTCTTTACACTGGGCCCAAATTCCCACAAAAACTCTCAAAAACATGGTGGAAAGCCTCCCCAGACTGTTATAGCTGCAAAGGAGGGAGCCCATATTAATGCCCAGTGTCGGAATCGGCTTTCCAATAAGCTAATATAGGTGTGGTGCCCAGGTGTCCCCATACTTTTGTCCATCTGCTGTAATGTAACGATCCTTGGCTGGAGAGTTATAGGTCACTCTTAGAAACGAAGGGAAGGCTCTATAACGGTCCGTCTGCTGTGTTTGCCCACCGCTTCTGCGTCGGTCCTTGTGTGTGTGTTAGCGGCGTGATTTATCTGTCTTTAAAATCTAAATCCCTCTCTGGAAATGGATCGTATTGATTTTGTGTGAAGTCTTAAAGATTAGATTCATTCCTTCTTTTTTCCTCTCTTTCTTCCTCCCTCTCTCGACACTCGGTCTGCCGCTGCGCCTCTGCCGCTAAGGTCATTAAAGGATAATACCTTTTTATGGCCGGAACAAGATAGCAATCTTAGATTTTGTAGACTGGCAAATGGGAATCTCTGGCGGGGTGGGGCGTATATAGATACCCATCAAAGCATTTCTGCTCCACTAAATTCACATCCATCCATCTCGTATCAGAGAACTTTCCGATTACCTCAGCAGGTGTCGGTCAAGCGCGGGAGATGAATTTCAGCACAAATTTGCGCAAGGTGTCCAGCTCGCAAACCCAGCCTAATGTTCAAAGGCAGCGTTTTATAAGAACAGAGCGTGAGGTGATGTCATTTCTTGTGTGTAGCATAAATAATGGTTAATCATTAGTCAGTCAACAATAATCATTGCCAGGCCAGTTGTGCAGCTGAAGTGGAGCATCTAGCATCTCTTTTTTTCTTCTTTTACCCCATCACTCTGTTCTAGTTGCCTCACGGAGTGTGTTTAAGTAGCAGTGTAGTGTAGAGACTGCAATTTTACAGGTTATAATAATAATAATAATAACAACAACAACAACAACAACAACAACAACAACAACAACAACAACAATAATAATAATAAAAGAATAATAATAATAATAATAATAATAATAATAATAATAATAATAATAATAATGATAATAATAATAATTATTATAATAAGTTGAAGTTAAACTTGAATAACAACAACAACAAAAACAACAATAATAAAATTAATAATAATAATAATAATAATAATAATAATAATAATAATAATAATAAAATAGTGATAGTAATGATAATAAAAATGATAATAATAACGCAACATCCGAGGGTCTTATGAGTGCGGGGGTAGGCTCCAGTGCCTCTGCCTGCCAGCCTAGAATAACAACCAGAATTTATACTGATCCCAGAGGAAACTGCTTAAGCAGCTGAAAGCCAGTCTTCTGATATGGCCTTGAATTTGATTCATTTGCAAACTGTGTGTTTAACGTTTTTCCGCGTTTTGTAATTTGCTAACCTTGAAGCTGAAAAAGTGGAGACTTGTTCGTGAATGATATAATGATGCCAGTGGATGTAACGGGTACAGTGTGTCATAGAACAAGACTGCAAACTGTGGGAGAAGAGACAAACTGAAAGGACAGTGAGAGGGTGAAGGAGACAGGCAGGCTGCTTTCTAATCTCTTAACTCTCTCCTTGGTCCAGGTGAGCGAGACGGAGATTAACGGTCAGTTCGAGTCGGTGTGCGAGTCCGTGTTCAGCGAGGTGGAGTCGCAGGCCATGGAGGCGCTGGACCTGCCCGGCTGCTTCCGCACACGCAGCCACAGCTACCTGCGGGCCATCCAGGCCGGCTACTCGCAGGACGATGACTGCGTGCCCTCCATGACCTCGTCCACCGTCACCTCTACCATCAGGTCCACGGCTGGTGAGTTGCCGGTTCACCGACTTGGATGTCCGGTTCCTCAGGACTGTGTCTTGCTATGGAACAGCAGTTCTTATTAGAATAAAAGAGCTAAAGTCATCAAAACCCTTATCCCACTTATTATACCTGGGGGATCATGATGTCCTGCATGCTCAGCAACACGATAAAGGAAAAGATCCCTGACTCAGTGGCCACCTTCACTGTTCTGCACCACTAAGAAGAACCTAGTTTTGCTATATGTGGTGTGTTTTGGTGTGAGGAGGAACGTCTACCTTGAGCCTGAACACCCCAGATTTAGAGCACAAGGTAAAAAAGTAAAGCAGAATTCCCTTTTAACTCCCATTTCTGGACCCGAATTAACACTACTGAGGACGTAGCTTCAGACACACTGGTCTACTGAGTGATGTGTGGATGCCCTTGTGCTGTGTTTGGCATGGCATGTGTGCATGCAAACTGCTTAATGAGCAAAACGACCATTCTGTTTGCCTGCCCTGCGATCCCAGCAGGTAAGTTTCTGGTGTGTCTTAGAGAGTTAGGCTATGAACCCTATTGAATTCAGACTCTCAGGGGGAAAAGAAAACCAAAAACAAGTGAGAAATGGTGAAGATTGAAACAACCGTTTTATTTTTGCCATATTTATTTTCTTTTACCGATCACTTTGTGCATTCCTCTTAAGAATTCCAATTTGGAACTCCACTTTGTCCAATTTTCTACCCCAGTTGTCTCCGGGCTCGCTCATGGAGCAGGCAGGGAGGGGTTGAGAGGCGCTGGTGGAGAAATGAGCTGGGCTATAATGCGATCGCGCAATGCTCCCCTGGTTCAATGCTTCTCACTCGGTGGACTCCGTGCCTCTCCCTTTTCCCGGATTTTGTCTTTTTTCTTTTTCTTTCTTTTTTTGGTTCCCTCTCTTCTCTCTCTCTCTCTTTCTGTTTTCCCTTTCTCTCTCTCTCTCTCTCTCTCTCTCTCTCTCTCTCTCTCTCCTTCCCGTCACTCATTCTCCTTTCTGTGTTGTGCAGCTGTTTTCAAAACCATTTCAGTGTTGAGTTCTCTCTCCCACAGGGCCTGCGGCTGGCACCGCTCTCGAATCGTTTGCGTTTTCAGAGACTGTTAAGGGCGAACGGTGTAACAAGACGCCAGAGATATTGGGGGCAATTAAGAGCACCGTTGCGAGGCACTCGGACTCGAGCGGCTTCCATTTTCGCCCATTTAGGGGTCCAGAAAACAGGGCTAGGGACAGCCTGAGAGACCTTATGTTGCAGATGTGCGCCAGTCGTTTTACACTGCCTTCTCACTGAATCAGATTTGCAGTTTGCTTGATAGCCACATTGGCTCTCCCATGAACTGGACAGTACGTTGAGGGAGTGACTGTGGACCCCACGTGGTTCCAGCTGATTAGTTCTGGTCAGTTTTTTCTCTTGTAGATGGGTCTGTGTGGGCCTTTCATGTTCAATAGGGTTCATACCTGCTCTGCTGAGACGCACAGAGAGACTAGGCTGAAAGCTTTGCTCGCATTTGCCTCTTTTCAATGCACAAAGCACAGGGCCTCTGCTAGTCGGAGGACTTCGATTATGCTCCCGGAGTTATGGTTGCTATTATCCTCTTCAGGTTTCCCCCAGGGGTAGGACTCTGTGTTTTGTGCTCTGAGAGAGGGAAAAGTACATGCAAATACGTGTTTGAGTGAGAAGGCAGAGTAAAACATGAATCAAACCCAAGGCAATGTGAGTCAAAATAAGCCCGTTTGCTCATGTGGCTTGTCAAAACTGTCCTCAAAGCAAGAAGCTACACATAAAAATTTACTATATTTGTATGATCAGACAGTGCTGTGAATCATCTAACCTATCCAACATGCCACTGGCAGTTAAAACTACAGTTGAAGACCACACTAAGGTAGTCCATGTCATGGCCAATCCTCAGATCTCAAGTAGCAATCTAAACGCTTACTTTGGCTCACATGTTTGTTTCAGGCATGGCACGCAGGAGCCTCACAGTCTATCTCCAGCTGTCCCCACCTGTAAGCGCATTATATACTCTCCCGCTTGTTTATATTTGTCTTCCAGAGGGAAATGAAGTGCTGGAGGGCACAGGTTTGCTTAATGAGGACAATTTACCCAACAAGGAGGCAGACATAACCTCCATGGCCCGGAGGAATGCGAGCCGATCTGGGAGAGAAGACGAATCGCGGAACTTGTACAGCAATCGCTCTTCTTCCACAGCTCCCTCATTACCTCCGTACAAGCCCAGCATTCCTGCCAGGCCTCGGCCTGTTCAGTCGAGCGTCCAAGAAACGGCTGACCTGGCTCTTGCGATCAGCCAGCAGTGGAGGGAGGACGTTTCAGCCATGCGGAAGGAGCTCGCTGAGCTCAGACGGGACCTGTGCACAGAGCTCAGGGCCTTTAATAGCAACTTTTCCAACTTTACGCAACGCTACAACACCTGGTCACCCAGTTGGGTGAAGGAGACCCAGCATCCTGCAGCCCAGGTATCTGTCAGCACCCAGGCTGGGAGCAAGACTTTAGTGAGACAGAACACAGCCGATGCAGCTGTAAATTGCCCTTCACCTGTGGACCCAAATGTCCTGTCCATGCATCCCCCAGAGCCTTTGAATCCTAATGTTCTCCATGTCTCAACTCCTGGACCCTTGTTCCAAACAGACCCACATTCACAGTTATCGGAGCTTGACGATCCAACCTTTGCTAACCTGACTCCGCCAGAGCCTGTGGACCTGGCATCCTTGTGCTGGCCTGAACTGGATCCAGACCCTATGAGCCCTCCTGATCCTCCAGAACCAGGACTTTCTTTAGAACTTGGACGTTTTTCAAAAACACAGAGTCCAGAAAGGGTGGATTCAATTGTCTTGGATTTTACAAACCTAGAACCAGTAAACCTGGCCAACTTACACTGGCCAAAACTTGATCCAGATTATATAAGCCCACCAGATCCATCATCTCCTCAAGAGTCTCTAGACCCAACTGTTCTCCACCCATATGTTCAGGAGGATTTAGAAGAAGCTTATCAAAGCCCACCATCTCCTGGCCTTTGTGTGTCTACTGACCAGCAGCATCCAGCTGTAAGATCTATAAGTCCAATTGTTCTGGTAGAACCGGGTGAAGAAAGCATGGATCCAAACATGGGAGACTATGCAGTTTTAGAACCCGATTCTATTGTCTTGAGCCCCCTGACCCCAGAATCAATGGATCTTAATGATTTGAAGTGGCCTAGTTTGGAATCATTAGACCCAGGGTTACCAAGCCCAGAGTCTGCTGATCTCCCAGACCCTCCGACCCCAGAAACGGATGACTTTGAAGAGCCTGATGCCCACTCAGTAGAAGAACCACCTTTCCCAGAACTGCTGGACACAATTTTCTTACAGCCAGCAACTCCCGAACAAATTGATTCAGATATCTCAAATCCACCAACCCCTGAACCTTTGTCTCCTGCACTTCCAAGTCTAACAACACCTGAGCCTGAGGCTCATCCCGTAGTTTTGTGGTCAAAGAGAGAAACGATGGATCTCATGCAGACAGTCTCCCTTACTGAGAAACCTGTGGATGTAACAGCTTTGAGCTGGCCAGAAATGGATCCTGAAATTCTCAGCCCACTAGAACCGGTTTTCATGGACCCAAGCTTCACATACTCCCCTGAACTGTCCCCTCTCGAGAGTGCTGCAATGAAATTTCCCGAGCCTATTCTTCAAGAGCTATCTGATCCGTGCCTTGAACAGACAACTGCTCCTGATCAAGTTACCGTGTACCCACTCAAGCCGGACGCTCTCGACTCTGCTACCATTGACCTTCTGGAGTCAGAGACACTCTTCTCAGCCATTCTGTGCTCAGTTGAGCCAGACGTTTTTGATTTTGAGACTCCAGCTATGGACGAGGAACTGGAAATCCAGGATCCAGGTAGCAGTTCCCCGGCAACTATTGACCCAGCAACTGTGCACCCTTTTAACTTGTCCCTCCTGGAGCTTCAGGCTGCTATAGATGTATCTAAGCGAGAGACCACCGATAACGGCTCACCGAGGGGAACCATGGCCTCCAGCAGCTCGTCTCCATCTTGCAGAGATTTCCTGTGGGTCAGATGGCAGCGTCGGGCGCGAGGGCGAATACCAATGTCCAGGAGTGCCAGCATGGAGATCTACCACAAAAAATACTCCAATAACTCAGAAATGTCTTACATGTCCTTGTCTCTTTGAGCACCAAAGAGCAAAAGAGACCACGTGGGACAAGACCAAGCAAAAGAGCATGTGGTAATGTAGCAAAATGTTTACAGTTGTGTCTGTGTTAGTGCAAGTGGACGAATGTTTGTGTGAGAGACAGCGAGAGTGAGTGAAAGTAAGAGAGAGAGAGAAAGGAAGAGAGAGGGAGCCAAGAACCAGTCAGGGAGGTTTCAGTCTATTAGTGAACCCTTTTTCAGACCTGATGAGCCTCTGAGAGAGGCTGTAGCTAAAAGCAGGTTGACGCCGTCGCCCACACCGTCCCAGAGACACTCAGCACTTCTTTAACACAGTGTGTAATGACTGACCCATGAACCAAAGTTCCATTTGCTCAGAAACGGCTTCCCTTCATTTCTTCGCAGCCTGTTTAGTCTGTCCGGCCAAAAAATATATATTTTGGTACATACTGTGATTGTGACGGACAAGAACTTCCGGACAAGGAACTCTCAGAGCGACTGTTCGAGAGTTTGAGAGTTTTAGTCTTTGGTTACCTAAGACTGTTTTATTTATTTGTTTGTTTATTCTTTGCTGTTGAATTGACTCGTACTGCAGAAACAGAATGTAAAAAAAAAAAGCCTCTCATCCTCAAGGTTTTTGACGGGATGAGAACTGAACATTGACCAAAGACTGCTCAAGCCTGATACAGATCTCTTTGATAAACTTTTGTTGGTTTTGATCATCCTTTTGATGTGGCCTAGGGTTCTTCTTAGGAATCGAGCTTGTTCGCCAGACAGGTGTGAAGACGTTGTTGTCATATATTCAATTACAGGTCTTCAAAGCCAAAACCTTGCAAGCAAGTGGAATCGGTAGTGTGAAATGTGTGGAGACGCATGGGTGGTGATCGACTGCAGGTTGCACAGTTTCTCGGGATGTTCTGAACATGTCCTGTACTTTAACTGGACACGTGTACATGCAAAACACGCACACACACACACACACACACACACACACATATATACAATCATACATGTTGTACATACCTGGGATGAAGAAGACTGAAAAAAACCCTGGATATTGTTCCAGAGAATACTGTTTTATATCGATATTACCTAATTTATTGTGGATATACAGCCTAATGTATCTTGTGTTTTTTCCTGCAATGACATAAGTGATATATGACTGTCAATACATGGTGCAAAGAGGAAAGGTTATGTTTTACATGTATCATAATGAGGGCCACCAATTTGCTTCACTCATGCTGGAACGTAAAGGGGCAGCAAGGCTAAAATTGGGTTTTTGTCAGGAATATGACAATAAAAAATGGTAGGAATATTAAAATACAAGCTGGGAACTTGCTGAAATGATCTGTTTAGCTAAATGTTGGTGGATAGTCTATAGCAATCAAAGTTATTATAGAAAGCTGGTAAAGTGATGGTGTAAAGTTTAAGGCCATGTCCACACATAGATGAGTATTTCTGAAACCAGAGATTTCCCGTTTTCTTTTTTTTTTTTTTATTGCGTCCACACGAGCATGTTTTCAATAATACCTCTGTCCACACGCAATTGCAAGAAACGCTGTCAAAAGCACGACAAGGCAGCAGGTGGCGATATAAGTTTCAACTGTATAGCACTGCTGACCAATCAGAAGCTTTGGAGGGGGAGCATCATTACCAGTTTCTGGTAGACAGAAAAGTCGAACTTCCTTTCCCTTGAAATAAGCCAGACTTTCCCTTAATCCTGTTTCATGGAATACCCCCCAATACCGCTCAGGCAGAGACAGTGTCTGTGTGTGTCAATGTAATAGCATCCGAAGCTAACTCTGACGTCTCTCGCCCTTCATACTGGATAACTCTCTCTCTCTCTCTCTTTCTCTCTCTACTCTCTTCTAAAGTCTCTCGCCCTTCATACTGGATGGACAGTAACTCCGCGCATGAGTATAAACATACCAGCACTTCAAACGCGGTGGAGAGTCGCAGTATTTTGTACACGTCCGGCATTTTAGATGACAACCAAGACGCATAGAATGACATTATATGAGTCCGCGAAACAATCCGTTTTTCAAAATCTTCGTTTTTCTTGTCCACACGCAAACGCAGAAAAAATCGCCGGAGTTTTTCAAAACCTACATTTTCACCGACCTGAAACGCCGTTTACGCGTGGACGAAAGGCCAAAACGCAGAGAAAAACCTGAGTTTGCAGAAATACCCGTGTACGTGTGGACAGGGCCTTAAGGTGTTTTACTGTCATTTAATTTGAAGAACAGATCATTTTCCTGCGGTTGCTCTTACTGTCGCAGTAGAGGGGTTGGGACAGGGGTGTGGCTTTGTGCCGTGGTTGAGAGCTGCACTGTGGTTGTTGGAGAGCACTGTTAAGAAACACCATAAATGTTCCCCCTTTTAAGCTTGTTTACGCTAAAATACCAGACATTCAGAAAATCGTGAGCTTGTGCAAGCCAAGCTTGTCAAGTACACAGTAATGAGTCATTTGCTTTTTTAAAGCAGCTTTTGTTTATGTTCAGCCCCACACAGGTAATAATTTCCACTAACCTGAGATTTGCCTGTTATGTTAGCACCATGCTATTTATTTATTTAACAGCTATAACCAATATTTAAGTAACGTTATTTACTCACGCACTGAATATTACTAAAGTCTCTGAATATTACTGGAACTTCAGTTCACCCACGAAGACCATGTTAACATCAACACAAAAAGCCGACTGAATCAGTTACTGACAAAAAAGTTTATATATGTCCATCTATCCATTTTCTAAAGTGTTTATTCTAAACCAGGGCTGCAAGAAACCTGTCCATCACAGGGCAGTCACACAAACACACTCACACACCATCACACCTAGTGGCAATTTAGCATCTCCAATTCACCTGCTGGGCATGTCTCTGGAAGAAAGCTGGAGGTGAGAGCACCGCGCCTCGTTAGCAGGGTTAGTAGGTACCTAACGACGCCTGTCTTGTATGTTTAAGTGTGTTTCATTGAGATCATTATTGTCCGTGTGATTGGTTGTGTGTCTCTCCCTCGAGAATAAAGCCCAGCCGATCTGGACAGGTAGTCGGGGTGGAGGGGCTCAGAGGGTAGGATACTTGCCTCTGGACCAAGAGGTCACAGGTTCGAATCCCACCTTCAGCACCACTGGGTCCCTGAGCAAGACCCTTAACCCCAAGTTGCTCCAGGGAGAGACTGGGAGAGAGGGAATGGAAGTCGCTTTGGATAAAAGCGTCTGATAAATGCCGTAAATGTAAATGTACTTGTGCGGTCACCAAGAAGCCGTGGCAAGCTCTAGCTAAAGAGTCGCCTAATTGTCCAACCAGCTGCTGTTCAGGTCTGTTTTGTTACTTTGTATCCTAAACCTCATCTAATGGCTCTGCTGCTAGAAAAAGGAAACAGCTCCTGCTGTCTCCAACCCTTGTACTACTCCAGGGCACAGCTGGAGAGCGGAATCTTAAGGCTCTTATCTTTCTCCCTTCGCAGTCATGATTGGTGAGCAGCGCTCATCCCAGCCTCCCCACTGTGTGTGTGGAGCAACTCGACAGGCCATCCGCGTGACTGGCCTTACAACTTCATCTAGTGTCTCGGACGAGTGCCTCTCCCCTCCAGGATCGGTTCCTGTGTTCCTGCGTTTGTTCACTGAGAATCTTGTTTTCTTTTGTATCTCTGTGAAGCTCACTCTAGTATTTCATTAAACACTATTCCTGTCTTAAGCTGCGCCCGCAGTTGTGTCCACCTTGCACATCCAACATGACAGACCTGAGTTTCTTCAATATAGTTAGTGAGGAAGGAGCAATCTCCACAAATGTCTGGTGACTAATGTTTCCCATCCCTTCCATTGATTAAAAACTAGCATCAGTAGGGTTGCCAACCGTCCCTTGAAAAATGGAATCGTCCCGTATTTAGAAACAATAAATCTTCTTAAACCAACTTCAAGTCAAATGGTAAAAAAAATAAATACATTTTACACATAAAAAAAGAGCTAAAAAAAT
>JBBPDH010000001.1:31300584-31314433 GCA_037974565.1 Clupeocharax schoutedeni | reverse complement strand
CTCTTTATATACACACATACACACAACTCTTTATATACACACATACACACAACTCTTTATATACACATATACACACAACTCTTTATATACACACATACACACAACTCTTTATATACACACATACACACAACTCTTTATATACACATATACACACAACTCTTTATATACACACATACACACAACTCTTTATATACACACATACACACAACTCTTTATATACACATATACACACACCTACTTATGTATATTAGACATAAGTAGTGATATTTGAGCTGGCAAGACCTTTGCACATGAAAAGGTGATAATGTACATAATAATGATGTAGTGCCTGATCAGAAAACTGCACATGAGATTTCACTCAGTAATAAGATTGCACATAATGAGGATTCACAACAAAGTGGCATCAGTTTATTGTACAGATTATTGTGAGAGTGTTTGACAGGGAGGAGTCTGATGATGGTGGGAGGGAAGGGTTTTCTGTGGCGGGTTTATTTCTAACCTGTTAAGAAATGCCACGTTGGAAACATGCCATTATGACGTCATTACACCTTTCCATCTAGTTCCTTCTGAATGAGCGTTCAGTGCTAAACACTGAATGGGTTCATTTGTTCATGCATGTCCTGTGTGGCCCAGGCCAGACCAGCTGGGTTGTCTTTAAAGACCTGCTCTTCCTCTCTCATAGAGATACTGTATCTAAATTGCACTAAAGACTACAAGATACATTTGAGGGCCTATGGCTACTCCCTGGTGAATTCTGCTGAAGCAGGGTAATTTCACACTCCCAGCACATGAATCAGGCCCTAATTAGAACCTGGGGGCCTCCGGATACTGCCGTCCGGGGCAGAGACGGAAATTGAGCACACCCGAGATTTAGATAAACCACTACTGTCTGAGCCAAGATCACTGCAAAGCGTCCGTCACTGTGCCTGTACACTCATTCTCTCTGAAACGAAGCCTAAACTTCAGCTACATTTATGCTGTAAACAGTATAGGAGACAAATATACTCGCTTTCAGAGTTTAAACATAGCTCTGTCATGTCATACGGCTGGATTTAACTGTTTGGTTCAAGAAATCTCAGTGTGGAAGGGAGAATGTGAGAGAGAACTGTCAATAGAACTGACTAGAGGTCACTTTTAAATTATAAATCAACCCTCCAGTTATTTGACAGTCTAAATGTAGTCTCGCGTTCACGTCTTTAACTGAGAGGTGTGTTTATTGTGCTGAACACACATCAGCTGTAATTATAAAGCATAAGGCGCTACTTACTTCTGTAATTATAGCATAAGGCATTACTTGGCTGTGCTCTGTGTCTCTGGCTTTGCTCTGTTAACCCTTTAGTAAAAGCATATAATAAACGTAGTGCTGTTTTAACCTCAGCACATTCTGTCACAAGCAAGAAATCAACATCACATTTGTTTTTGTATGTGGGAGGTATTTTGTTACCATATGAGTTTGGAGGCTGTGTTACAATCTTGACATTTTTGCCTCATTTTTGTTCTGTTCAAACAGACTGTAGTCAAACGTTGAATTAGTTGAATATATTTCAGTGGGAGTGTAATTTAGTAAGTGCTGTCTGTTGAATGTTACTTTATCTTGCTCTGTGGTCCATGGAAAAACGTGTTCACAGCTGCTGATGACAATAAAGTAACCTTGAACCTCGGGCGGGGCGATTTGGCCTAAAATCTAAATCTCGATTAATTGAACATTTTAACTCGATTACGATTAATGACCGATTTTTTTTTTTTAATTTTTTTTTTTTTTTTTTTTTATTTTGCCCTCATAGTTCGCTGACAAGTTGCTTAGTTGTCTCAGTGTTTAAGCTCTCTGTGCTCGACATGTCGGCGGAATAACGTAACATAACGGAGCGGGGCCACGTGACTCCACACGCGGTAGTGTTTTTAAAGGGACAGTAATCGGAATAATCCACCTGGAAACATTTGATCGATTATAGGTTCTGGATGTCGATTTCGATTACTTTTCGATTAATCGCCCAGCCCTAATTGAACCTCGAGTAGGTAATCAGTAATGCGGAACATTATGTGTTAAATGTATAACAAATGACCAGAACAACATAAGGCTGAACACTGCATTTGTTCCTCGTGTTGCTCTTGGAAATAAAAGATGAAATTCTGTCACAAACGAGAAATCAAGGTCAGCATCGCATCTGGGTTAGGGTTAGGGTTAGTATGCACTTTATTTTAATATAAAAAAGTTGTGTGCAATCTTGATTTGCATAAGTACATGTTGTTTGGACAGTTGTAGAAACAGTTGTTGTTGAAACAGTTCAGTATAATTCAGTTGGTAATCATGTATCATGTAAACCAGGTATTAAATGTTTAACAGAAGCACGTAATGGTCCTCGGAGGGTTAACACTGTCACTCTCCCAACAGGACGAGGCATGGTGTCCTTCCACGCTCATCACGGCCCTGTTAAGTTCCTCACCGCAGCCGTGCCTGTGTGTAACCTTCCGCAGGCCACCGCAGCTCCGGCCGCTGCCCACTCATCTAGCCTCTGTGGTTCTCCAGAGGAGGAGAGTCCAGGCTCTGCTCCAGCCACTTCCAGTGACGGAGGCGTGTGGCTGGGAGACAGCAGCAGGAGCTCCCCCGGCCCCTGCCCCGCTCCCAGCCCTGGTCCAGTCCTCCAGGGCTCCCTCTCCTCCTCCTGCGGCTCGCTGGCACCATCCCACAGCTCTCTGGAGCACGGCCCGGAGGACGGGGCCATCTACGACCTGCTGAACGACCCTGCCCAGACCCAGAAAGCCAAGCGGGCTCAGCGGGTAGACGTGAGCTCCCTGCTGGTGGTTTCTGGGGGGCTCGGCCACCGCCGGGTCAACAGGAAGACCAAACACTCGCGGCACGAGGAGAGCATGTCCACCATCATGGTGTGGCAGATCCCCATTTTAAATGTATGAACATGGAAATGGAGACCGGTGTAATACAGAAGGGTGAGTGAGAGGATACAGTTAATAAAGTCCAGTAGGTTTATTTCAAGCATGTACACACAGGACACTCCTCCAGGACCATAACAGACCCCACACAAGACCAAAAACAGAGCACCAAAAGACCACGAGTGCACACAAGAGAAACAAAACAACCGGACGAGACGGCGTTCAGTACAGCCCACAGTATCTACCGCTCTAGTCTGAACCAGTACTGTATTATGACAGTATAAGGAAAAGTAATGTTGTCTTTTAGAGGAGATGTTTAGGGTTAATTGTCTCAGTAAACGTGTCTAAAAGCCAGTTGTGTTTTTCATTGTGGGATATTTCTGAAAAAAATAATGATTACAGGTTCTTTATAAAGTAATTAGTATTAACATAATAAGCGCTTTGGTAAGAAGCATATACTACTTACATTTTGTTGTGCAAGAGCTGTGAGTATCTATAAAAGCTATAGACATTTTGGTGGTTTTGATTAATATCTATATATGTGTTTGTTTATTTATTGGTTTATTTATTTATTTATTTACTTAACACTTCTTTTTTTTTTTTCTTCGTTCTCCAGGATGGGCATTACATGGTGCAGGGCAGATCCCCGCCTGTGCATTTCTGAGGCATTTTCCTCCCCTGTGCGCATGCACGGAAGCGACAGATTCATCGTGGTGTAAAAAAATGGGTTCCTGTTGGACGTGATAGTGAAGCGGAGAACCCGGGGATTGTAAACTCAATTCTTGCAGACGGCAGTATAACCACTTGCGCATGGATTTGAACCCTTCAGGTTACTTGAAACGTCATTTCTGATGGCGGTCGGAGGACGAGAAAATACTGCAATACTGCTCGACTAACTGTCCGTGTTTCTTGAAGTGTCTGGACTGAAGTAACATTGCTAATGCCAAATATTTCTATGCATCTTTCGCTGTGTTTTGCGTGTTTGGTGAGAAGTAAATCCGTAACTCGTAACTTAATTTAATCCTCACAGTTTAGTTTATCACTACATCACAAAGGAAGTCCCAGAATGTGCAAGTGCTGAGGGCTCCCTTCTTTTCTCTCCAGGGTTTCAGGCTGTAACATTGCCATTAATATCAGAATCACTAGAAAGTCCAAGGTCTAGACTTCAGCTAAGGTTTTATCTGAAGTTATAAAGCCAGAAAACCAAAGACTGGCTGATATTTTTGCAAAAGAGCGACTTCTGTGGGTTTTCTGGCTGGCCAGATTCCCCATAGCTCCCGAAAGTGGGGGTATGTTGGCCCTGTTAGATGCTAGTGAGAGTTCCTAAATAGTCCTGAATGGGTATTTAAACCGAGTACGGAAGCTTTATAATGATGCCTTTCAGTATGTATGTAAACTATGTCTTTTAACAACTATCTATATAGTATTGTCCAGTCTTGCTTGTATATCTGTCAAAGGATAATCATGCTTTTCTTACCAAAAAAATTGTAACACGTTTTGTTTTTAGATTTCTTTCTTTTATTTTGAGCCTTGTTTCTGTTAATGTGGCTTCAAGCACATAAATCAGCAGTTCTGAAAGGAAACGGAACACTTTTTTGTGACTCTGAGGCCTTAGATGTGGATGAAAAGAGGGATGAGAGGTTCTATTAAACCGAAAAGTGAAGTCACTAATACTGAGTTGTTTTGTTTTTTATTCCCGCCTTTAAAAGAACTGTCTTTTGGTTTGCTTTAAAAGTAATATAATTTTCATTTTATTTAAAACCTGTTTTCAAGCAAATAGATTTGGTCAGACACATCGTTAGATTTAATACAACTACAGTGCAGGACTACTGATGAACAGCGAAACTTTAATAGGACAATGCATAGACCCCTGAGGAACACCTTTTGTTTTGTTTTTCATTCCTGCCTTTAAAAGAACCGTCTTTCGGTTTGCTTTAAAAGGAAAGGAATAGACCATCACAATTTTTTCTGAATGAATTTTACTTCCAGACGCTGTTCACAGTTGTGCGTTTTCCATTTTTGGCAGTACATAAAAGATGATATTTATATCAATTCTGAGATCCCAGTGTTATTTTCCTAACTCTCTGGAGCGGAACTTGCCTTTCCCGAATATTATGATACATATCAAATTGTCCCATGACGTGTTTGAACAAGCTGATGCCTGGAGCACATGAAGTAATGTCAGTAAAGAGCTGTCTGGATGATGCCAGCATGTAAAACACTCCCACTCTTTCCCTCTGTTGTCTCTCAGTGGAGAATATAACCATAATTAAGAATTATGATGCCTTAACAAGACTGACTTGTCTTTGATGCATTTTTGACCGACAATACACCTTCAAACTGCATCACCTCACTGCTTTAAAAGTCCATTTTTCTTCATTGTAATATTTTTTTCATTTAATTTAAAACCTGCATATAGCTTTGGTCAGACAAATCATTCGATTCAATATAACTACAGTGCAGTACTACTGATAAACAGCGGAACTTTAATAGGACGAAGCATAAACCCCTGAGGAACACCTTTTAGCATAGTCATGAGCACAATGCTCAAATACATTTGCTTTGTTTTCCCAGTGGTCCAGCACAAGCCCTGCCAGTCTCCTTGGCTCTGATACTGATACTGATGTTTTGACAACTCAGTCCAAGGTCAATACACAGCCTACCCACTCTTCTTGTGTTCTCAGTTTTTTTCAGCTAGCACAGAAATACCCTTGTTGAATGTTGACGTCTGAACAGCTGATGTCTGTATTAACAGCCCCCCCCCTGCGGTCCCCGAGCTGTCAGCGCCTCATCCTTGGCGTTTTGCGTGCTTTCGCCCAGTGCTTGCCCCGGGAATCGCAAAGGAGATCATGGAGAGGGGAGCAGCTGTCCTGCACAACGTCCAGCTTTGGAACACATAATCCCCGTCACCTTTTGGAATGCCATGGAGGGAGGGGAGGGGTCCGTTCTCTAGACCTGTAAACAACCTGAGGCATTAAGTGGCACTGAAACATCCCAGTATTTTCAAGAGGAACCACAGATTCCTGACTTGTTATATTCTGTTCTGGATCTGGGGGTGGCATGGCAATGAAAGCAGGACTGCTATTGCTTCTCTCCTCGTTCTAAAAAGGATGGTGTGCCCCAAAGACATCCATTTATACAGCCATCCAGGCGAGGATGTGTGAAGGAATGCCTCTTCCATAGCCTCCAGTGGCCCTGCCTGCCGTAGTGTAGGGTTAACACAAAAGGGGGTGTGGCTTCATCCAGAGCTCCTCTGGCTTCCAGCAGAACTGAGAGGCTGCGGCTTCTGCGCCGACGTTTTCTGGTCGCCCTGAGAAATTAGGAGAGGATATCTTCTCTACGGTGGTCAGGAGGAAGGGAAGACGGTCTGTGAAGTAGCCTTTGTGCTCAGTGGGGGCTGATCTCGCGTTTGCAGCGAGGGACGGCGCTCCGGGTGTCTAGGGCAGATGCTGGACCACACGGACAGAAGAGAAGGGCTCTGGCGTGTGGAATCACGGATGATCTCGGAGATCTTTGCTTTAAAGAGGGTAACCTGCTGTCTTGAGGAGAACCCGAGGGTCTTACATAAGAGCACTGATTCGAGACAACAGCTGACTTCAACACGTAAGTGGCTTTAATATCGTTACTGCTGCAGAAGGTTACAGTCTGCGGGGTTTCTCTCACCCTGACGGGGGTGCAGTCATGATTCAGGGGGCTTATTTATAAAGGGAGGGTCAGTAACGTTCACTGCAGGCTCCATTGGCAACAGTGTCGAGAAGAATTCGTCTGTGTGGATTCCACACGTTCTCCTCTTTTCCAGATCATCACCCCTCTTTTTCACATTAACTTTAATTTTCGCTCATTTTTGACCACTAACATGTCATGGAATAAATGTCATGGATCACCATTTCCAGCGCCCAATAATGTTATAAATCATTCAAAATGTATTTAAGAGACTTTTCATAAGAAACAGCGCCCCCTGTCCGATTATGTTGGAATAGTCGCACGACGAGGGCGGGGTCAGACCACCAGTCAAAAGTTTGGACACGCCTGCACATAGAAGGGTCTCTTTATCTTTATTACTTATTAATACATTGGTTATTTATCTTAGATTTACAATTGTCTCTAATTTATAACACTCTCTTTGCCTTGGTGTAGCTTTATGAGAGACTTTTGAACTTGAAGAGCATAGATGTCATGAGGAGCATAAAAATGCAACTTTTAAATGTTTTGGGAATAAATGCATGTGCTTCAGATTCACCCAATTCAAATAAGATTTCAAATGAAAACAAAAATAAACAAAAAATCTACAATCAGTCAGTTACAGACATACTTTAGACTGGTAGCGTATACCCCTTTTTAATTTGGACATCCCACAGAGCTGGGATACTTAAGGCTAAAAGCTGTAAATTATAAATAACCATTTTCTTTTTGATTCAGGCCCAGAGGAAGAGCACAGGGACCAAAGGAATGTGACGGTGGAAAAGAAAGGCATGTGGCTGTGAAACGACTTTATGGTCAAGCCAGAAATGAAGCCTTCTGAAGGGTCTGGAGAGCAGTCAAGAGAACCAGACAGCTGTGCTGAGGCAGTACGATTAGGATACATCAAGCAGTGCTGGCTGTGAATGACTTCCACCTGGTCTCAAATAATTAATGGACATCAACCCCCTGGGAGTTTTGGCTGAGCTATTGTCAGCAAAGCATGAGCGCTGCTACATTCTGAAAAATTAGGTTGTTCATTCTCCTTCTCTTTTTTTTTTTTGTTTGACAAGCTGTGCTCTGAAAGTACACGCCGTGACGGAGGAAAGATGAACTCCCTGCGAGACAGAAACACATTCACCGTAAAGGCAGACATCATATTTCACGCTGCTGGTCACGATGATTCGGAACAGTCCATCATTACTGAAGGAAACGACAACGTTATTCCGAGGCCAGGAAACAATGTTGTTTCTGACATGGGGATGGTGCAGGAACGCCAGACTCTGTGCCAGCAGACGTCCTGGGACACGGTGGAATCTGGGAGTCTAACAGAAACTGGCAGTTTGGGACAGCAGAGCTTAGGGGCAGGAGACTATCTGCAAGACGGTGGCTCCAGTGACAGCGGCTTTCAGGACCACATTCAGCCAGTGGGCGGGTCTAGAGCAGACGTGCTGGACCTTAGTGTTAAGCAGAGCGAGTGCTTCAGTAAGAACGGGGTGAAAGACGAGGCGAATGGAGCTAGAGCTGAGGTGCCCTGTACCCTGGCTTCTTCACTCGGCTTCAGGGCAGAAGCCAGAGAGGAAATGGTTAAATCATCAAGTGACTCGAGGTCATTGGAACAAGCACTGGGCGGTTTGTTAAACACGTCACAGGGAGCCAGTGCTGCACATTATAGGTCAACATATGGACACTCTAAACCAGCACAGGATGTAACACAAAGTGGTAATGGGCTTAGAACAGCCCTCTCGGTTCGAGAGGAGCCAGATTTAATCATTGAAGTGGGCGGACAGAAGATTCAAGCACATAAATCGGTTTTAGCTGAAAAAAGCGATTATTTCAAGGCCCGTCTTTCTCGGGACATTTTGAAGGTGAAGGGAGTGAGTTACAAGACGCTTTCAGTGTTGATAGATTACATTTATTCCTCCAAAATGAATGTAAGTAAGGACAATGTTGTGGATGTCATCACAGGGGCGAAGATTTTGCAGATCCCCTGTGCAGTGCAGGCCGCCATTGACGCCATGTCCACGCAGCTCACGCCAGAGAACTGCTACGAAATCCTGAACATCGCTAAAAAGCAGCGATTAAATGAACTGAAGGAGACAGCATATCGCTTCATGAGTGACAACTTTCTGCAGGTCCTACGAGACCCTGCGGTTTATGGTCGCCTCACTGGCTCAGAGAGGGACCTTGTCCTCAGGAAACGCATGGAAGGACGCAACTGCTTGATGGTTGCAGAGATCAATGACGTTTTTGAGCGAGTGGGCAGCAGACCCCCAAGCAGGAACAACAGCCGCCCTCAAAGCCCGCTGTCCACCGCCTCTTTTGAGGACAACCACATGATCTACTACTACAATGAGAGCACAAAGGACTGGCGCACTCTGACCATCATGCCTGAGGATATCAACACAAAGGGCTGTGGCATCTGCTGCATGTACAACTACCTGTTCGTGGCAGGTGGGATCCGAGGGTACGGGGAGAAAGGGAAGGCTTCGGACAAGGTCTTCTGCTACAACCCCATTACAGACCGGTGGAGTGAGGTACGGCCCATGAAC
Organism: Clupeocharax schoutedeni; assembly: GCA_037974565.1. Lineage (NCBI taxonomy): Eukaryota > Metazoa > Chordata > Actinopteri > Characiformes > Alestidae > Clupeocharax > Clupeocharax schoutedeni. The sequence goes on along the minus strand of JBBPDH010000001.1, from coordinate 31,305,314 downwards.
CAAGCTCGGTCCCAACTCAAGTTGGTTTCCATGGACGGTTACCTGTACGCCATTGGTGGGGAATGTCTCTTCACAGTGGAGAAGTACGACCCTCGCATGGACCGCTGGACCACCGTTGCTCCTCTGCCCAAAGGGGCATTCGCAGTGGCTCATGAGGCGACCACATGCAATGGAGAGCTGTATGTGTCGGGCGGTTCTCTCTTCTATCGCCTCCTTAAGTACGACCCCAAGAGGGACGAGTGGCAGGAGTGTCCGTACAACAACAGCCGAAAGAAGTCCACCGACATGGTGGCACTGAAAAGCTTCATCTACAGGTTCGATGTCAACCGCGAACAAGGCATCAACGTGTTCAAGTACAACACCATTGTCAAGATGTGGCACGACTGCGCCTCCTACCAGCAAGGGAGCCCGCTGCCATTCAGGTGTGCCGTCGTCGGCAACTGCATCTACTGCGTCAACAAGGCCCAGACTCTCCAGTTTATCGTAGAGGAGGATGGTGCCCGATTTGCAGAAGAACCTCTGAAAGCTCCTATGGAGGCCAAAGGGGTTCTGTTCCCATTTGTTCTGAGCTTACCGAACAGGGGTGAGCGAAATGTGTGACATTTTCTCTTTCATGTGACTCATCAGAAAACAGGGGAAGACGTGAAGACGCATGATCAACAGTTACAATAAGTCAAGCTTTATTTCTCGTGAAGTTTTATGCCCAGGTAAACTGCTCCATATAGGAATGTTTCTCTTTGCATGGTGGATGGACATGTCCATGGGACGCCTTAATCATGGGACCGCCTTTGTGTTTCAGCATTGTGGGATTGTGACATGACGTGTGTAGACCCTCGATGCGTTTTTCCGCTTCCATTTGTTTTGTGCACTTTCTTTTGAACTTGGATGGTTGCCAGCAAATACACCCAGTGTCCTAAAGATGACCACCAAGAGCACAATGAAAAAGCCCATTAGCCGCAGATCCTATGCAAGTAAAAAAGAAAATAGTCTAAACGTACTGAAGTCGAGTTCTACGGGAAATAATTTAATTATTAAAATAGTACATATATGACTGGAAATATTTAACCTGTGAGCGAATGCTTTTGAAAAACTTGAAGCGAAGCCAGTGAACTAGGCGACGTTAGGAGGAAAGCTGTCAGAGTTAGACTCCGTAGAGCACAATGTCTGTACACAGTATAAGAGCACAAAGCACTTGACTGTCTTCGTTCTTTGGCAGCATGCAGTAAAGATACAGACCTTGCTCTTGGGGGAAGGTCGAATGTATGCAGGTATTACATCCTTTTTGACTTTACCTGCTACAAACAAGGGCTGGATATACAGCATCCTGACTATTGAGCGTTTCAAAGTAATTTCCCTGCAAAAATGTCCTCTACCATATAGATTGCCATCAGGCAGGGATGGTTACTCTACTGATACTGGTACTGAGACTGATTATGGATTCTGATACTTTTATTGATACTACCCTCTTTAATTTGCAGGAAAAGATTCTACCATTAGTTTATTTTGTGACTTTTTTGGAAAAATAAGAAACTAAACTGTGTCCTGAAATAGATATAATGAAGCAATTATATTATTTTAGCTTTAAATATCTACTCAACAAATGCATGTTAGTGATCAATCCCTCCTGCTGATCCAATCCAGCAATTGGATACCAAAAATACCAGCTGTATTAGAATGCGTTAACACGTCACCAGTAGCAGCGCCGTTTATATTTCAGTACTGTCAGGAACTGGTACCAGTTTAGATCCAATACCCATCCCTTCCTGTTGGGGGCAGATGTGAAAGAAAATGAGGGAAAAACAAGTGGGGGCTTGCCCTCATTGTGAACAAATAATAACAGAACTGAAGCACTGCCAAAGACAGGAAGGCTGATTGAGTGGGTCTGGACCGCTCTGAGACAGAGCAGAGTGGGCGGCAGAGATCTCGTTCTCATAGCTGTGCTGAGTTGAGATTCCGCTGTAGGGACGAGAACATGACTCATACAAAGAATAACAACTGTGAAAGGAGTTTTTCCCCCTTACAATCCAGGTTAGGCCAAATTTACCAAAGCTGTTCTTCCCGTTAAACGGGGATCACATCCATCTGGACAGCACAACTGAATGAATGGACTGTGGCGAACTCCTCATCCGATGACTGGTTGTTACTGGACGTGTACGGACCAGTATTCGCAATATTACTGGATTTGTAGAATCTCAACAGGCAATAAGATGCAAAGGATTGTTGGGATACGAATGGTGTGTGTGTGTGTGTGTGTGTGTGTGTGTGTGTGTGTGTGTGTGTGTGTGTGTGTTGCAATCATGCAAATAAATGAGCAAAGTAATCCCGTCCCACATGTGCTGCTGCGTTCTGTGACGTTTTCAAAAAACTGGAACATAGTCTTATGGTATAGTGATGCATTCTATGACAGGGGTGTAACCATCTGAACAAAACCATAATTGCAGTTGATACAATACACTGATGCCTCCCTTTGGTACAGTTTTCAATACAGCACAAATGTGCCTTTCATTAAAATGTTCATTTTTCCATTTTCAGTTAATTGGAACTCACCACTTTTCTTGTAACACAACACTGATGTAACTGTGTCCAAGCCAGGTCATATACAATAACGACAGATTATGTTTATTACGATGACACTTACACGTTAATGGACATAATCTGTCATGACAACACTCAACACTGTTGTATGATATAATTATGTCATAAGATATGACGAGACAATGTTTATGCTGTTAGAACAGATTAGGCCCATATATGTAACAGTGTTAAAAATAACTGGTATTATTGTATACCAGTTGCTGTTATGGCGGCTGCTATTGGGTTTAATGTCTTGACATAAAGTGACATATTGTGGTATGAGTTTATAGTGACTACAGAAGGTCATGAAAGTTACCAGCAATGCTGTTAAAACAGTAATGAAAAACAATCATGACATCATTAGGGCGTGGTTATGTCAGTGATTTGTACTTTCAAGCAAAGTGTTAATGCGTATACAATGTTACAAAAGTACAATATTTGAAGAAATCTGCTTTCTAGTGTCCTGATCTGCTCTAGACTCATGTTAATGTTATTCCCAAGCTTTGTGTTATTTTGCTACATCCTAATGAATTGCCCTCATTTGGTTATAATTTGATCTACATTTGTTTATAATATTGCTTATTCTTCACCTGCTGTGAGCATGAACTCTCAGACGACCAGACCAGCATCACTTGGCAAATCTGTCTTATTCCTCAAGACTGAAAGGATGTTCAGATTAATTGTCCTAACGAGGGCACAAAGTCTGCTTTCCTGGAGCACAGTAAACATCAAACCTCTAATATGTCCGTATGTGCTACTTACAATGCTGAAGTTGTTTTTTTTATGTATGGATGTATTTATCCTCCAACAAAAGGGGTTTTACGGTTCTAAGGCTTGGGTTTGTGTTTGATTTGACTGGATGGTAACGTGAGGTTGAGTTTTGATTGCACTGACAGTTTGGATTAGGGCTGGGCGATTAATCGAAAAGTAATCGAAATCGACATTCAGAACCTATAACCGATCAAATGTTTCCAGGTGGATTATTTTGATTACTGTCCCTTTAAAAACACTACCGCGTGTGGAGGCACGTGACCCCGCTCCGTTATGTTACGTTATTCCGCCGACATGTTGAGCACGGAGAGCTTAAACACTGAGACAACTGAGCGACTTGAGTGAACTATGAAAGCAAATAAATAAATAAATAAATAAAATAATCGTTCATTAATCGTTATCGAATTAAAATGTTGAATTATTCGAGATTTGGATTTTAGGCCAAATCGCCCAGCCCTAGTTTGGATGTGAATAGCCTGGTTTAGTTTGGCATGCTGTAGGCTTCATTGTACCGCTGAGATGTGGGTGTGCCGCTGACGCGCTGGAGAAGTCAAAGGCTTTAGGCTTCCTAACTGCTGGTCTAGTCTAACAAACGTGTCTCAGTGCTGAAAATAAAACATTTTTTTTTGTTTGCCGGTCATTGGAACGCTGTTGTATTGGTGTTATTTCTTTGGATGTGTGTGTGTGTGTGTGTGTGTGTGTGTGGACATTGCTTAGATGCTGGTCATTCATGTGGGGGCAGTTCTATTGGCAGTGGAGTCCAGAACACAAAGATCAGAGATGCCCACGACCTAAACTGACAGTTGGGTCACTGCAATCACCGTCCAAAAGAAATGTATACAATCTGAAAATATTGTCAGTTTAATATACACTGAGGGTATTATGTAAATTGTATAGCAATGCATGGAACCCTAAGGCTACATAGTACTGTACAAAAGTCTTAGGCACCAACAGAGTGTGTTTTTTTAAATAATAATGACTAAATATCCTGAATAAAACAGACTAGAGTAAATACAAATAACATTTAAACAGTGGTGTTGTGTTCAGTAGATCAGTGAGTTCTTGGTGGAGTCCAGTATTACTGTAGATTTATCAGAAACCTGGTTCGACTCGATCAGTCCTTCATTAAATTAAGTCAGGAGCTGCTGATGGAGCTTCACCATCCAAACAACGGCTGGAGGAACCTGGAACTGAACCGGTGTTCTCCTCACCAGCTCACACATTATCAGCTACTGTAACAAGTTCAAGTTCAAAGGCTTTATTGTCATTTCAACCATATACAGTTAGTACACAGTGAACCGAAACAATGTTCCTCCAGGACCAAGGTGCTACATGCAACATAAATTTACAACATAAATTAACAGAAAACTAAACTAGCTAACTAA
>JBBPDH010000001.1:31247148-31258831 GCA_037974565.1 Clupeocharax schoutedeni | reverse complement strand
TTTTCATATTTAATCTAGATTAATTCCAAGATTACAGTGACAATCTAGATTAAAAAATCAATCTATGGCTACCCCTACAAAGAACAAAAACAGAACACTGTAGACAACACAAGTGCAGGTAAGAGTGCAAAGAGAGAGAGTGCAAGGAAAACATAATAGAAACAAAACAAGAGAACATTTAATGCAGTCGACTGTATGAGTTTGAATGAATACGGTATGTTACAGATACTGTATTCTAGGAGCAGAGAGTTTCAGAAATGTCTAGATTCTGCCCATTTTTGTGAATGTAACTGAAGATTGCGCCAAATATTATGTTGGGGTTTTGACTGGAACCTTGTGTTTTGGGCTCATAAGCCTCTTATGCTTGTCAAAAAATTGCTGACTCTGTAACTTGTGTCATCACTGAGGTGTGCTCTGACTTAACTGGCGTATCTTGTGAGTCCGTAAAAGGATTATTGATTCATTATAAATACAAGTCCTCCCTTGTTTACCTCCCATGTCTAAGCGCAAGTCCTTGGCTGGTCCTTATCTACCTTACACACACACACCGGCAGTAGTGACCGATCATAAGCCATCAAACGGAAGAAGGAACTGAGTTTCTGCCCAGTGTGGAGGAGTGCATGCGGCCGGATCAGGGTTTTTAGTTGGTTGTGGTGAATTACGCCATCCACTGTCTTATCTCAAGGGATAATAGACCTGAACAAAGGTGAGTCGAGAACGCTATCTTCCCTACACCTCATTACACCTTTCCCTGTACGAATCGCACCTGAAGAGATGGGAGCCGCTCGGGAGACGTTCCTGGTGATTTATAAAGCCGTATTGTGGAGAAAGGGAGCTGTGTTTAAACAGGATGTCCCGCACAAAAGAGTCCTGTCTATCCGGTCTCACTCCCTCTGGAGTGAAATAAGATTTCCATTGTGTTGATAATAGGATCTATGGAAATGATATGAAAAGTGAGTCATTCTGTTCAGGTTTTTGCAGAAAATGTGTGCATTTCTTTCAATTAACTGCAATTACCCTAAACACACCAATATTTGTGTAACTACAGTAATGTTAGTATTTGGTTGAATACCACCCTCACAAGCACCATAAAACACACCCAGTAACTTCCCCACAGAACTGCAGTGAAGTTTTTTAAAGGGCCCATATCCTATATTTCCTATATTTTATTTTCTCATTTCCATTTATAATATTTGTTTCCTTTTAATGCATCATTAACTTTGGCAACACACTTTTACCATTCACTGGTCTTTAAAGAAGTTATGTTACTAGACCCTTAAGACTGATATGTAAACGACCCCTGGTTTGACTGGATATTCTCCATTGTGCCGCGTTTGAAAAAGCAACTAGGGCTGAAACACTCCCAATAGCTCAATGTGACTGGGCAGGGCAAACCTGCTATAGGCCAGTTGTGCGGATATGGTTGGGTGTTGTGACGTCACAAAAACAGTGGATTCAAAAGGGTCTGTTTTTGTAGGATAGTCTCAATTTAGAGTCCCTAAAGACTAAAGTTTGTAAACTTTTAACAATGTTAAGTTACATCAAAATGGTGTTGTAACTTAACATTGTTAAAAGTTTTTAAAAGCTTTTTCATGATGATTTGCATTTTTCATAAACAAACGAAAGGCCCTATTTTGCACTTTTTAGGACTATTATATGTAACACATAATTAATATATTTATTATTACTATAAGTAAAATGCAAAATGCTAAAAAACTGAGGCATATGCAAATGAGGGCCGAAAGATTTTTTTTAATAAAGTAAAAAATACAGTAAACTATCAGTTAAATATGAGAATAGATTAGGCAAACCTCCTTAAATAAACAGTATTATCGTTTGTAAGCAGTCTGGGAAGCAGATAACTTGTGGTTGCTGTTGTAAACCCTTAAAGCTGAATGAATACAGGCTCACTCACGGGCAGCTGCTGTGAACAAAATCATGTTTATTTGAGCAGGTTTTTACTCCAGAATAGGCTGTATTGGGGCAGCTATGTGAGGCAGGTTGGGTGTGGCTGTTTCCATAGGCTAAATACCCTCAGAGCGGGTGATTCATTCGTGACAGCGTTTGACTTTGTCCCTCTGTTGTGCAACAGCTGAAGGTATTTTGTATGAAAAGCTACCTGGACGACATAGTTGGGCTTCTGCCACCAGACAAACACGAGCTGTAGCATAGCATACTCACTTTCGACTGAGGGCAACATTTGGGCAGCTTTTTCCTTTTTAGCCTTTTTTGGGAATAGCAACAATATTTACCTCAGAGAAAATGTAGTTTAGGCATCAACATGTTTGACTGAGGTCTCTTTCCGGAAATTGCGAAGTTTATCTGGACTTATTTTGGTTTGTTTTGTTTTCTCTGACTGGATTTGAGTCGCAAACGAACCGAATTCTCCACAACGGGATAGAAAATGGTGAGTTGAAATCTAATTAGGGACGTGTTTTGCATTCCGTTCTCTAATTCGGGGTTTAGGTTGTCCTCATGCTGCGAACTGTTCCAACATGAAAAGAGTTTATAGTGCAGGAGGGCGGGAAAGGATGTTTCTTTCCACGCGTAGTCCTCCATCCCCACCGGTATTCCGGCACGCCCCGCCTACTGCACTGGTATTGGCTCCTTAATTCAAACGAATAAGCCGTCTGTGAATAGGAACACTGCTAGGCGTGCTTGTAGCCAATCACAACGCAGAAGGAGAAACGACACTGCAAGCCTGCTTGGAACAGTACTGGCCAGTCACAGTGCAGGAGGCGTGAAATTACCAGCCAATCACAGGGAACTATTAGGGCCAATCGTAGGGCAGGAAAGGAAACACGATTAACCAATCAGATAACTGGAGGCGGGACAGCTCTAGCCAATCACAGCGCTCCGCCTGAAAACGGGTGGGGGGGCGAAAGTGAACGTGATACCCGCAGTAGAGACAGTGAATTATTGAAGCAGTCTGAGTGGTCTGTGAATGTAGGCATTCCTTCCTACCCCCTTCATTCCTGCCACTTTGTTGGATCTTATTTTATTAACCTGGCTGACTTTTGTTCACTTTTCAACGTGGCAGTGTAAGGTAAAGTCTTTTTTTCTGTTCCATGATGCTGTTCTGATGCAAATGATGCATAACATGATCTCTCTAGGTTTCTGTATTTGTTCATGCCTGCATCCTTGATGGCTCTTAAAGGTGTCTCTTAAGTGCATGCTGATAAAGCAGATGACTGAAAAGGTCACGGACAGTGTTGAAGTTTCAACTTCAACTTTTCATTAAGGAAAAGTTCTTGCAAAGCAAGTGTTACTGTGCCACACAGTGCCATATACACATAGTATAATGTAGTTTCTGTTACAGGCTCCTAAGCCCTTGTGTGACTCAACATCAACCGTTTACGAGTTTAGGTGGCAGGCTGCCACGCTTGTGGCTGTGTGTGGAAAACTGCTTTATGCTGGGAAGTAGTCTGCTCTGTCTAGCTTGGGGCTCCTTGTAAACTGGCAAAAAAAAATGCCACCCGTGGATATCTTTATCAACACATATTTTGCTAATCTTCATTTTGGGGAATTTTTTTAGATTGAGGGTTAGAATATGATGCCTTGGCCTTCACAGAAAAAATGATTGTGGAATTGCTGACATTTGGTGGTTGGCCAGCCACAGGCATTCACATACGTTGGAAAAATAGTTGCAATTCCCGCAGGTTGGATGGTTTTCAAGAATTACACTGTGGTTCATTTCATTTTGTTGTTGTTTTTTGTTTTTGCACGGCAGAGTTCAAGTGAAAAGGGAGGTGTGCTGAACCTGTTCTCGACGTTCTTCTCGAAGAAACGAAAGAATAAGACCACGTCCAGCGAAGCAGATGATGATGCGTCCTCATCCACAAGTCTTGGGGAGCCCGAGACACCTGCGGGCCTGAGGCAGTCCTCAGGTAGCTCTGAGGGAGAGCAGGTCTCTGAGATCAGGATTGGAGGAAGCCCCAGCGCCCACAGCGTGGCCTCCATCATCACGGATGGAGGAGACCTGCCATTCGCCGACAGCGAGAGCAGCAGCCGTGGGAGCGTGAGGGAGGTGTTTCAGCCAGAAAGTGCAGACCAGAAGACTGAGCGTCTGGTAACAGAGGTCAGTAGGAAGCTGAAGGTGTTCCTGGAGGAGACTAGCGTGACCAACGGAGACGAGGGCCAGGTCACGCAGAAAACGTTCAAGAAATGTGTTGAGGTTCCTGTAAAAAGTTCCTCTGAACCCAAGTCTCCTGCCATCGCAGGGGGTACGGATATTAAACGGACGGTTTTGAAGCCTTTTGTGGGAGGTAAAGGGAACTACACCGCTCTAGCTGGGGTCACCCTCGGCTCAGGGTCCCGACACCACTCAAGCTCTGAGAGTTCTTCGGAGCAAGGCGATAGCGAAGGCATGGGGAAGAAGAACTCTGGCCGGAGGAGGTCGCGCAAGCTGAGCGATGGTTCTCGCGAGGTGCTCAGCCCTACCAAAGTCTCGTCCCCGGGGGCGGAGGAGGGGTCCTGCCAGGCCTCGCCTTCACCTGTGCAGGTACACAAAGCCGTGTGGGTGGAAACGCACCTGGAGGAGGAAGAGAGCGACTCACCTGCGCAGGCCACGCCTGTTCCAGACAGCCCATCTGAAAGCTCGCCTGTATCTGGAACGGACAGCCCCAGTGCCCCCATCCCTCTAGAGGTAGCAGATTTGAAACCACCGTTCTCCATTCCCACACTTCAGGCCTCAGTGGAGTTAAAGACTAGCACAGCAGGACTGACAAAAGCTTCCAGCAGTGAGGAAGAGGTCAAAGAGAAGCGCAGAAGTGTGAAGCTGTCCAAGCGGGAGAAGGTCTTTGCAAAGAAGGTCTGGGTCTCTTCACAGCAGAGTTTGGACAGAGAAGAAGTACTTGATGCAAGTTCCGATGTAACGTCCCAAGGCCAGCAGAAATCTGAAGTGAGAATGTGAGTCAACCTGTGATGTGTTTGTTCTGTTCTATGTTATTCCCTTCTGTGTGGGTGTGTGTGTGTGTGTGGGTGTGTATGTGTGTGTGTGTGCGTGCAATAATGCTTTTGTTGCTGTGGTCCAGTAGAGATCAGAGTCTGCAACCTGATCTCCAGTTTCCCATGATTTTTTTGTATGAGGAGGGAACAATGAGCCTCATCTCTCTTTTCATAGGTTCAGAACTGTGGCTATGTTGGACTAAAAAGACAAAACCAACAGTATAGTAATGATCGTAGTAGCACTGCCATACATGTGATAAATAGATTGATTCATAGATTGATTCACATTGATGAACAAACGACAAGAAAATTGTACTGAAAATAGTGTTCCAGTTCTGAAAGAGCCATATGCATGAATGTGCACATGCTCTGTAAATGTTCTCGACAGTATAGTCATTGTATCTTAAACCTTTGATGCTTGTCGCAGCATAGTCTGTTACATTCAAGTCCTAAGCTGTGTATCAAAAGAGGTGAATTATGGTTAATGGGCCTGATTTAATTCTTTTCCTCAGATCTAGTCGTACTGTGTGACTCATCAGCCGTTATAAGTTGTCTCGCGGCTACTTTTGAGAGCACTGGTATACTTAAATGGCATGTTTAAACATGTTTGATTCTAAATAACACATTCATTGTGTTGAATTATATATATATGTGTGTGTGGGTGTATATATACTTGACTTTACCTTTATTTATGACCATAACAAAAAAAGGACAGGACCGATGAAAACGAAACGAATTAAAGTACATACAGTCATTGTAGCCAAAGCACTCTCAGTCTGGATGTGCATCGGGAACAACTCACAATGGGATTGGAGAGCACTACCGTGATACTGTTGGTGGATTCATCTTAAACATCAAGTTTCGTAGAAGTGCTTTAAGTGTGTTCACTCTTACATATATAAACATTTGACTAGCACTCTCTCTCCCTCTGCATGCAAGAAATTACAAGACCACAGATGGGCAGTGTATAGTGGTGTACAGTACACACGCACACACATACACATATATATATAGGTCTGTTAGTCTAAATGTGTGTGTGTGTGTGTGTGTGTGTATGTATATATATATATAATTCATTTTATGTGTAATTATAGTTATGTGCTAAACATTTGTTCATCCTTGCTGAGTGACTCACATCGTCTAAGTGGTCACCACAGTTACTCTGTTGTGTTTTGAGAAAGCGGCGTGGATTGTTGTTAGGGGCCATCGTCAGGGATGACAAAGTTAAACAAAGTTAAAGTGAGTGGGCATTTTCCCCCCATCCCACCATTTTCCTTCATAAAGCACAGACAAAGAACCAGTAGGGCTTCAGACCTTCGGCAGAATTTAAATGAGCCATTTTAATCTAGATTCATTCCAAGATTACAGTGAGATTAATCTATGCCCACCTTTTTTTTTTACAGTCGGCCAAACCTCAAGAAGGTTAGTGTGGAAATCAAGCAGTCACACGACTCTTTCGGAGAAAGCAATAATGTGTGTGTTAAGGAGGAAGCCAGTACAGAAGAGCAACTTGAGGAGGATGTAGAGGAACCCACAGGACATTCTACTACCATCATAGACACTGAAGGAGAATCACAGTCGTCAGAAATGCCTGGATATAAGGGGCAGTTCAGAACTGTGACAAATGGTCGACAAACATCAACTATGGTGTCTAGACGTGTGGAGAAAGCAGGCACTGGATCCAGTGGAGGGAGCACTGGGAAGAGCCCAGTCACACCAGTGGGGGTGAAAACAAAAGCCACCATGGGTCAAGTTCCAAATTACACACAGGCCCCAAAGGAAGAAGGCACAAGAAAGCCTGTCCAAAATGGCAGCGAGAAAAAAGACAGTAAATCGCCCACAACAAGGGAGCAGCCTATAGCATTCGGTAAGCTCTCTGAAAAATCAAGAATTCCTAAGAAGACTGCTCCTGAAGTACCGCCAAAACCAAAGAGAGCCCTACAAACAAGCATGTCACCTGATGCCTCAGTGTCGTCTCTAGTGGCACAAGCAGAGGGAGGTAACCTCAGCTCAGGTAATATTGTTACAAAGCCCAAACCACCTCTCCCATCTGGTAAAGTCGAAACCAGGTCACCTGTCAAAGATGATGTCACTGTGGCCACATTAGTTTCAGAGGCTAACCAAGCACCAAAGCCATCTCACACAACGGAGCAAGAGCCAAAGAACGGGACGAATTCAAAGCCTCTGAACACAGAGGACACACCTGATTCATCACCTGCTGAGTCGACTGATGGGAGAAAAATACAACCACAGACTTCGACTGAAAAACCTTTAAGCCCTAAGACTAAGTTGCCAAAAGTCTCAGAGCAGCCGTCAGCCAGAAGGATTACAGACTCAAGACCCAAAACGACAGACTCTCTTAACAAAAGCCCTATAACTGTCAACAAAACTGAAAAAGACAACACGCCTCCCTCTCCCTCCGAGAAAAGCAGCATAAAGGCTTCAAATGAAACCCGCATCACCAGGACGAAGACTCCAAGAAAACACAAAGCCGAAGCATCACCAACGGGAAGTAAGTTGCCCCGTCTGACCCCGCCCAGCTCTCCAAAACAGCCCTCGAAGGAAGAAGTTGAATGTGGTGAAGATGACTCATCCAAGCAAGCCCTGCATGCTGATGCCAGGTTGGAGCATGACGATGATTCATCTTCACTTAACGGTCCTCTAAGCCCCGGCCAATCGTCCGAACGTGACCAAACTGCCAGGAATGCTGTGGTGAAGGTCTCACCAGAAAGTAAATCGAAAAGACTTGTGAAAGAGCTGAGCGATTTTCCAACAGCGGGCAGCAGTATCCCAGCGCCACGTCAGAAAAGTCCCACTAAGCCTAAACATCGAGGGGAAATGGAAAAAGTGAAAGTACAACACACTGTAGACTCTCAGACTCCAACTCCAGTACCAGAGCAGAGCGTGGACAAAGCAGAAGAGATCCCGAGTGTGAAGACCATGGGCAATGCTACATATTCTACAGCTTCTGAAGAAGCTTCTGAAGAAAAACAGGAGACACAGCACATGAGCATTTCGTCTCTTAAACCTGCTGTTTACGCAGCTCAAGTGGAACAGAAAGTCGACAAGGATGTGAGTTTGAAAAAGACTGAGGGTGCTGCAGAAGTAAAGACTCCAGAACAAAAAGTCAAAGACCAGACAAGCGCTGAAGAATCAGATCTGAAGTCTCCTTCTCTATCATCCCAACAGAAAATGAAACAAGCCAAAGAGGTGCTGACTGTGGGGGAGAAGAAAGAAAATACTGAAAAGGTAGTGGATAAAGTCAAAGAGAAGCAAAGTGTGGCCGTGAAGACCACAAAACATACTGCAACTTCAAAGGATCCATCTCAAGCTTCTCAGCAGGAAATCGACAAAGCTGAAGAAGTGCAGAATGTGTGTGAGACCGTAAAGCCTTTATCAGACCTTAAAAGTCCAGTTGGGGAGTTTGAACAGAAAACAGTCAAAGCCAAAGAGGAGCCAAGTGTGAATAACACAGGGCCTACCTCTGACCTGAAGACATCGTCTCAATCTTCTAAACAAAAAATGATCGAAGCTGCTGGGAAACAGAATGTGGGTAAGATGACCACAGAGTCTATGGTAGACCCAAAGGCTTCACCTCAGGGGACTGAACAGAAAGAGGACAAAGCTGAAGCAATTCAGAATGTGAGCCTGAAGAGTAAAGATCAGAAAGTGGACAGAGCCAAAGAGTTGGAGACTTCCTCACAGGCTTCTAGGGAATCGAACAAAGCTGACCTCAGAGCTGCAGACTCAAAGATTCCACCTCAAGATTCAAAACAAAAAGTGGAAGAGGCCAAAGACGAGAAGAGTACTGGAGATAAAGTGGATTTGACTTCAACTCTAGCATCTGAACAACAACTGAGCAAAGCTGCAGAGATGCCGAACGTGGGGGTTAAGACGGTAGAGAATACTACAGATTTAAAAACTCAATCTCAGGTCCCTAAGCAAAAAGTGGAAGAAAGGCAAGGGGACAGTGAGAAAACCAAGGGTGCTACTGCAGCCCTACAGGCTTCACCTAAAGTAAATGAAATGGAATTGGACCAGGCGAAAAACAAGCAGCATTTGGCTGTGAAGACCGGTGAACATAATCAGGAGAAGAAAGAAGCAGAAAGGGCCCAAATGCAGGATACTGCAGACTCAAAATCCCTACGTCATATGACTGAGCAGAAATTGAACAAGCATGAAATGCCACAAAATGAAACCACTTTAATACAGAGTGAGAGTACAACTATTGTAGTGGCTGGTAACGCAACACCTAACGTCTCTGAAGCAGTTACTGTTAAAAAGTCCGATCAAATTGAAGACAAACCAGCACCAGAAGAAAATGTTTCTCAAGCGATAACATCAAATAGAGACATCGCCACAGATACTACTGCCCAACCACATCTTAATATAGGAAGAACTGCCCCAGAAGCATCTATCTCGGAGAAGGACACACTTGCAAATGAGGACATAGAAACACCATCCAAACCAGAATCTCCTGGCTGCAAAAACGGCAACAAAGAAGTTGAAAAGAAAACATCTGGGCAAGATGACAGACCACAAGAAACAGTCTCTGTTGTTATACCTGATGGTGAATCAAAGATTTCTCCAAAATCTGAGGGTGCAGAACAGAAGAACATTGTGGTAAATGGTGTTCCGGCAAATGCAGAGCCTCCACCAAAAACCACAGGCCCTTCACTTCAAGCGGAGGAAGCTGGTCACGAGAAGGCAAGCATGAAGATTTCTGCTCAAGACAGCAAAGACAGAACAGAAGGATTACAGAAGATGCCAGGCACAAAAATAGCCCATGATGTTCTTCAATCTTTAGCCCCAGAATGTATAAAGAAGGATGACGTCAGCGTGAAGAAACCAGTTAATGAGGCTGGAGAGAAGCCTCTTCAAAATTCAAACCTCGTTCTTGATCAGAAAGTTGTAACTAAGATAGAGGGCCAACTCCAGAGTTCAGAGAAGGGGACCTCCCACACGGATAAGAAGAGTAAGGTTGTGAAGACCACCCCTGCAGATAGTATGAAAACCAACCAGCAACATCAGGCCAATCTCCGAAAATTTCTGAGTGAGAACTCTAGGTCAGTACATCCACCCAACTTCCATAAACCGCCTCCACCAACAAATAAAACGAATCAAATCACAGTCAAGGACCTTCCGCTGGCCTCTAAAAGCCTCGCAAAAAGTAAGCAAGCTCCATCTAGCTGGCTGGATGTGGACCAAGGGTTTGAGAGGAAGCAGAACAAGATGGAAAGAAGAACGGACTGTTCGGCAAGCGACGACGGCCTCCTGGACGCCTCTGATGATTCTAAAGACTTCATACGCAACATCAAGGAGCTTTGCTCTCCGTTCCCTCTCCCACCGAAAAAGCATGGTCAGACAAGGATGCTGACGCCAGCTTTTGCCATGCCTGCCATCAAGGAAGATCATTTTGAGAAGACCTTTGATCCCGAGGAGTTCACGTTTGGGATGCGGAAGACGAAAGGCCCAAAAGATCCATCTCCAGCCATGCTGATCAAGAAGAAAAACGAGGATGCGAGGAACAAGCAGCTCCCAAAGCGCGTTGGCACTGAAGATAGCTTTCTTCTCAAAGCGTTTTCCTCCCGGCGAGCACAAGACAAAAACGAAGAAGGAAAGACGGCCGATGAGAAGAAAAATGCGGAAGACCAGGTGACCACTGAAGGTGCTGGAAAGATCTCTTCAAGGCTAGAAAGAATGTCCATCCTGTCCAACCTGATGAGCTCCTCTAAGAGCGTAAGAGGGTCCCAAAATGAGCCAGAGGCTGTCACGAATGGAGCAGTGTTACCTCCCTCACCATCTCTAGCGCAACAAGTTACAACACCTGGAGAGAAAAGCCCAGTGATGCCATCTGAAGCGGCCCTGTCGGCAAGGGGGGCGGAGGGGAGCTTAGCAGATCAAGGCGTGCTTAAGGGAGGATCTGGTGATTCACTCAAGAGCCCATCCACTCCTCCTTCTGCTCCCAACTTTTCTGAAGTCAAGCTTCCTGATTACCTCGACAAACTCCTAAAGAAAGACAGGGAAGCTAGTTCTCAAAGCCCAGAAACACCTTCCGTCATCCCTGCAATGGAGATAAGTGTCAGCTCTGGGGCATCAGGAGCAAAAACAGCTAGTGTGGACCACAACAGCCTGCCAGAGCGACCACAGCCAGCCCAGCAGCAGACCACGCCCGCACCACAGACCAAGCTACCCTCTAAGACACACATACAGGTGAGCCTGAGCTCAAGACTTGCTTCTATTGTCCTTTCAATAATGCAGATATTTTTGTGCTGGGGAAACAGAAGGTTTCTTTTTTGCATTTTTCATGAGCTCAAGCTCAGTTGTTACTGCCTGCCTTGTCTTCCCAGTACTTTCACTTTCTTACGTCATAAATCATATCTCAGAGCTGGAGGAATTTACACCCTTTGGGCTTTAGATTGTTGTTCAGACAGAGTCTGGAAATACCTGTCTTGACAAGTGGAAACATCCTGAAACTAACTATTGCTAGGATGGTCATTTTATCAGGAGAATTGCCTTGTTCTTTTGGGAGACAATTTGCTTCTTTTAGACATTAATATCATACAGATAAGTAATAATTAGGGCGGCACAATATATCGCAAATTTACCGTCATTGCGATATCAACATGCACAATATCCATATCGCCAAAGACTGACTAAACTGCAGTAAATTGCTATTTTGCTAAGAAATTACTATAATTTAAATTCTGTTTACATTTATTTAAGATTTTAAATT
>JBBPDH010000001.1:31116035-31127235 GCA_037974565.1 Clupeocharax schoutedeni | reverse complement strand
CTGTCTATCTGTCTGTCTCTCTCTCTGTCTCTCTCTCTGTCTGTCTGTCTGTCTCTCTCTCTCTCTCTGTCTGTCTCCCCCCCTCTCTCTCTGTCTCTCTCTCTCTCTCTCCCTTCCTCTCTCTGTCTCTCTCTCTGTCTGTCTTTCTGTATCCCTTTCTTTTTCCCTCATTCCCAGTGCCCTACATAACCATAACCGCTCCATCACATCTGTTGCCTAGCGATGACTTCTGTAAGCGCAGCCAGTTCTGTTTCATTTTTCACTCTCGCTCTCTCATACACACACACACACACACACACACACACACACACTTTAACAAATACACTCTCTGACCCGGCCTACACTCACAGAAAATAAACAAGTTCTTTGAAATGGTAATACAGAAAAAGCATTTTTGGTTCCATAAAAGCCTTTCAGTGGTTTCTTTAGAGTCATGATCCGCAGAGGCCCCTAGATGGTCCACATTTTTGCACTTTTCCCCATCTGTCTCTATAAGACCCCTGAGGGCTGGTGTGGGAACCAGGAGAACCAGTGAACCACTGTTTATAAATGACAGATTTGTGTTTGAAGCGCCTCCAAGTAACGTAAAGGCTCTTGAAAGAGCTTTTTAAACATTAAAGAAGTTTTACAGTGTGTGCAGGATCGATAATAGGGATGCATGAAAGCGTGATGAACTTTTTAAAGGTTTAAAGAACAAGCACTGTGTTTTAAGAGCCTCTCCAAGAAGATTAGAAGATAAGATAATATAAGATAAGCCTCTATTAATCCCAGAAGGGGGGAATTCGCATTGTCATGGCAGAAAGTGGACAGAACAAAGGTAAGAGCAGCAAAAACGAAAAACAATAGATTAGAAGAAGAGGTTCTTTTAACTTTTAAAAAGGGTTTTCACGCTCAATTTGAAGAATTAAAGAACATTTTGAAGGTTTAAAGAACCTCCAGTGAATGTAAAGTTTCTTGGAAGCGCACTTAAAATATTATAGGACTTCTACATTATGAGAATTGTCTTTAAACCTTTAAAAGATTGTTCACACTCACTAATCCCTTTAATCAAACCTGGTTCTTCTGTAGTGATGGATCAGACACACTGAGGGTTTTGATGGTTCAGACAAATTGAGGGTTAGTTTGGTTCTAGACCTGGATCTACGAAGCTAGTGTAGCTTCCAAGTACTTGAAGCTTATCCACCACCAAGTAGCAGAGTCCAAATTGTAATATAGTGGCTATGAGCTGGAGGCCTAGTGATTAGGGAGCCGGCCCTCTGACCAGAAGGTTGTGGGTTTGAATCCCAGGAGTGCTAGTGTCAACACTGCATGGATTACAAGTGAAAAAATGCACCTGTTGTGATTGAACTGCCATCGTTTCTTACGACAATATTTGAAAGATCAAAATAAAGCACTGATGCGGGACACATGTTCAGATTCGACTGGTAACCGGTATCGGCACCGACTCACCGTTGATGCGTCCCCTGATTATTCAGGTGCTCAATTTTAGGCCAAGCATAAAATTATTAGGCTATTATTTCATGTAAAACTCAATCATCGGACCAGGGTTCTGTTATTAGCTGGTAGCCTAGTGATTAGGAGCTGGCCCTCTGACCAGAAGGTTGTGGGTTCGAATCCCAGGAGTGCTAATGTCAACACTGTGGTACCCTTGAGCAAGGTACCATACCCTCACACTCTCTCTGTTTAACCCATTAAGAGTTTCACACTGTGTTCATGTATGATGAAATCTTTACTTCACATGAGCTCCCATTTCCCTTTAGTTTCATTAGTCCAGTGGGTTGGCTGCAAAACGAATCACACAGATGTCAGACAACAAATTTGTCTTGACTGATTGCATACGCTTCGATTTTTGGCCAAAGTACTGCTTTAAGGTCTCAGCAGAACAGAGGTTTTCCCTCCTGAGGTAAACGAATGTGACCTTTATCAAGGTTATCTCCCTTTCAGAACTCTTCCAGTAGATCAGGCAGTCCAACGGGTTCGAGTGAGACAGGAAGCTTCCGACTGTCTCTTTTTATCCTTCAAATGGCACAACAACACTGCTGACCTCCGCTGGAAAGTGACCTCCCTGCACTCGGCAAAGGACAACTGGTTTAGAAACGTGGGCGTGTGTGTGAGTGTGTGTGTGTGTGTGTGTGTGTGTGTGTGTGCAGCCAAGCAAGGTGTTTAAAACTGTCTGGGAGAAGGGAGTTTGAATGCAGCCTTGAGGCGAGAACAAACACACACGTACACACACACATACACACACGTTCTCAGGTTACACTGGATGGAAGCAGAAAAGCTTTTGGCAGGGATGAGTCCCACCTGTTAGAATGGCTCTAGGCTTGGGGCGGGTTGAAATAAAATCTACGGCAACACTGAAAACAATTTACTGACCGATAACCTGCAGGTCTGGAGTAACACACGCGCACACACACACACACACAGAGGGCAGGTGAAAGGGCTTCTGCTGTTTGACTCACAGGCCCTCTGAGGTGGAACAAGGGTGACTGTAGGATAAAAAACAGATCAAATCCTGTATTTCTAAATCTGAATGGCCTCCTCTCTAACTTTCTTCCAACTTTACCTCTCCCTACTCCCCAACTCTCTGAATCGCAGACACTAAGAAGAGCTTTAAGTTCTAAGCTGTTCCGTTCAGCAGCAGAAGAGGGCAAAGAACGCCTTCAAAGCACATAATATTGGTTTGGGTTTGACTTTGTTCCATATGTTAAGCTCAAATTTGATATGGGATTTGCATAATCAGGCAAAGCTGACGCCTCGTGCAAATGTCAGTAAAATGTGTTTATTTGTGCTGTACTATATTTAAGAGTTTATGGTTTATCTGGTGGTCCGACAGACTGTAAATGGCTTTTCTTTTCTGAAATGATGCTACTGTTAGCGATTTAAAAGCGGACACCCAGCTTTTGGTGATAGCACGGCTGTTTAGATTATACCTAATACAAGATGGGGGTCAATGTTATCTCAACCATTAGAGTTTAGTGCTTTCGCTGAGTACAAACAGCTCTGGACGGTAGATATAGGACCAAAAAAATGCAGGTCCAGAAGAACAACTACGAAGAGGAAACAAGACGCGAAGGACAAGCTCACTAAGAACATCAAGGAGAACCAATGAGAGGAACAGAGGCTCAAATTGAGACATTTTGAAACAACATCAAGGAGAATGTCTGAGAGGAACCAAGACACAAATGGAGAAACTGTCTGAGAACACCAAACAGAACCACAAAGAGAAACCAGGTGGGTACTCCAGAAAGCAGGTTATGCTACATAAACGGGTAAGTTCTGCACTAACTTACCCTTGAACTTACCCGGTTATGTAGCATGAAGAAACTCACATGAAGAAACTCTCAACAGTCAAATGGAGAACCTCTCTGAGAGCACCAGAAAGAACAAGTGAGAGACACCTGGACTCCAAAAGAGCCTCTAGATCACACTGGATAGCAGAACACAGACTTGACTGTAGAAACGAGGTCCTCCTCTGACCCTTTAATCTGCTCGGGCTCCCTCCTGGCTGTACTGATGCGGTGGAGTGTGACCTTCACCCCGAGGCTGAGCATGTTCAGAGAGACCCCCGGCCGGCTCTCGGGCGGGAGTGAGAACATGCGAGCAGTGAAAGCACTCTGACACAGCAGGCATCTAACGCACCCACACACCCACACACACACACACACACACTTCCACTCAGTAATTCAATCCATTACACAACAACAGGGTACAAAAGTGTGAGGTCGAGAGAGATGCACAGATAGCTAGACAGAAAGAGAGAGAGACAGGACCTTTGAAAGTCATTCATGCTTTAGCGTTGTGGTAATATGCTCCGCTCTTCAGTGGCTAAAACTAACATGATGGTCTTATACTGATGAGGCCGTCTGGCTACACGGCAATGGGAGCACAGTAATCCCTCAGTTTTACGCGGATCAGCATTTGCAGATTTTTCTGGCAACCAAACGGCATTACCGCCACCAGTCCAGCGGTGTAAACCTCTATAAAAAGAAATGTGTTTGTGTCTTCTCCTCGTATTTAGTGTTTTTCCCCCCAGTTTTCAACCATTATCTCAGTTTATTTAGTATTAGTGAGCTAAACCATGTGGGTAGAGAGAGTTATTTCAACTTTTCCTTAGTGTACGAGTTGTTTGTTTTGGCTTCCGAACACTGCTAATGCTAACCGCTAACGCTAATGTTTTTTTTAAAGCAATAAAGTTTTCTGATTTTGTACCTTTATGTTTTTTTAGGGGTTAAATTAAAGTGTTGTGGGAGCATATTTAGGGTTTACACTATAAAACTAGACATTTTTAGGCATTTTTAAAAAAAATCAAAACACAACAGCACGTTTTTTTTCACTATACGCGGGTGCTCTTAGAACATAACCTCAGCGAAAAGCGGGGGATTACTGTACACCTGCGTAAAAGAGACGGCGACGAACGAAAGAAAGGCTGAACACTTGAAAAGACAGGAAAGTGAAGGCAGATGATAGGAAGGCTAGATAACACAGGAGATGCTTTAACATGAAACAAATCCGTAATGCAGCAGCTGCGTATTCGCGTTGGGGTCGAGGCAGCTAATAGAGACCAGATCGCTAATACAGCTTAGCTCCCAGAGTTCCCACAATCTGACCCAAGCCTTATTGCAGAATATTGTTAAAATGCAACAGTACTTGGTTAAATGATGGCATGCAGAACTACAGACATCGTCATAGTCTTAAAATCGGAGATCTAAGGAGAGCTTTGGATTTCACTTTCATTTATTTAAGGTGGAAGAAAACGGCGTGAAGAACCCATCCCAAGTGTCAAGATTAGTTTCGGTTCCAGGTTCCTCCAGCCGTTGTTTGGATGGTGAAGCTCCATCAGCAGCTCCTGATGTAATTTAATGAAGGACTGATCGAGTCGAACCAGGTTTCTGATGAAACTACAGTAATACTGGACTTCACCAAGAACTCACTCATATACTGAA
This sequence comes from Clupeocharax schoutedeni, assembly GCA_037974565.1. Taxonomy (NCBI): domain Eukaryota; kingdom Metazoa; phylum Chordata; class Actinopteri; order Characiformes; family Alestidae; genus Clupeocharax; species Clupeocharax schoutedeni. Next base: position 31,122,292 of record JBBPDH010000001.1, on the reverse strand, counting down.
CACATCATCACTGTTTACTGTACTTTATATTTATTTATAAGTTATTTATATTTATTCATTTTAGTTTTATTTAGTAGAGTTAATAGTGTGTATCTGAAAAAAACATCACTGCTCATCTAAACAGTTTAAACATTATTTTCACAAGTGCCTCAGACTTTTGCACAGAACTATATACACACACACACACACACACACACAAACATACACCCCAAGTGTAATTGCACAGCATTGTCCACAGACTCCTGCACCCATTGTTCCACATGTAATCGTGAAGTGACATTTCACTCCGAGTGAGAAGGAAAGGAAAGGACAAAGAGAGAGAGAGAGAGAGAGAGAGAGAGAGAGACGGAAGGAACCACTTACGGGCCAGAGGCCTGAATGTCAACTGAGGGAGCCACTTGAGAAAATGTAGCACGACAAGAAAAAGCCACAGACTGTCAGACACACACATACACACACACACACATACACACACACACACACATACACACACACTTGCAAATGGCACGTATAAACACGCCTCTGTCCAAAAGCAGACCCATAACTTATTGATGAGTGTGTTTGACTGACCCAGACCTACATTCAGAGAATAACAGTCCAGGTAGCTTAGGAAACTGAACACAGCCTTATATGAGCATGTATGTAGTGTGTGTGTCTGTGTGTGTCTGTGTGTGTCTGGATACTATCTATGCTTTTTTAGCTCTTTAGTTCATGAGTGTAAAACTTGCCCCGACATACAAATCATTTGTGGACAGAGATCGGTAGGTAATACTATTCGTGCTAATATTAATGCTAATGATTTGCTTATGGCCACCTAATGCCCTCTTTATCTCTTTCACTCTATTTCTGTTCCGCCCTAGTTCTTGTTAGGCCCTTTTTTCTCTCTCTGTCGCTCACCTGTCTTTCTTCGTCATCCCCTCTTTCTCATCCGCTCATCCGCTGGAGCAGTACCGAGCAGGAATGGTGTTGTACAGCAGGCGAAAAGACTCAGCAAGTGTAAACGAAGGACGCAAATGACTCACTCCACGTCTGACAGCACAGACGCATCACTCGAGCTCTTTTCACATCTGTAACATCTGGAGAATAGGAATTTTGTTTGACATTTACTTGACATTTGCAGAAAAGAAGTGCTGCTGCTATATACTTTGAGCTCACGGGGCAGAAGAGATATGCGTCATGCGTCGAAGTTCCGAGCGCTAACGTGGCTACTGGTGGATAACAGCTGGCAAGGGACAGCAAGGAGGTCACATTAGCGTAATGTTAATATGTGGCAGCTAGAGTTTGTTTATTTACAGTGTTCTCATGATTCACCTTTACTGTCATCGTATTCTGAAACGCGACGCAAAGCTTTCTATTGAATGTACAGGTTCAGCGGCGCCTTGAATGTTGAAGCAGGGAGCTTGTTGGGTATATAAATATGAATTGAACTAGACTAGATGATCAGTACCATGCCCAAGCACATTAGACTCCCAAAGTCCAGCTTGTTTGTTTCGTGTGATTGATTTATCCAGGCACTTTGGAAGCCTAAGGTAACAGGATTTGGCTCAGGTGGACAGTTGCCTTCAATGCTTGGCCACAGTTCACACTAGATGCACACCATGCATACCATAAAAATTATCTTTTCAATGTAAGTGTTCCTTAGTTTCCGAGTTGTATATATCTATAATACTCTCCTATTTTACTTTAGTGGGACCTGATAGCCCCTCTTACTACTGTGTTAAAGCACATAAAATATATGTGCTGGAAAAGTGCAGTATGTGGTGGTTAGTTTTATTTAAATGTGTTTGACTTATACCTCCTATAATAAACAATGAAAGAAGTTTATATCCAAGTATATATTCAAATAACCTTGTGTAGACCAACCTCCTATAGATGTCATGCAAATGAAATATGCCAACTTGCCATAAAGAGAGATACACAGATGAGCAGCAAGGGACTATTTCTAATGACTTGAATGTAGGAATTCAAGTACAGGCTCCTGCACCCATACAGTATATCATTTGTCTAATGAAGAGTCAAGGGTAATTTCGGCCATGTGTGCAGAACCTCGTAACAGTGGATGCTAGGGCTGCACAATTTATCGCAAATATCATCGCGATATCAACACGCGCAATATACATATCGTGAAAACATATCGAGAACATATCGTGACTGAACTGCAGTAAATGGTGTTTTTCCAAAACTCTTCACCCAGAGCCACGGAGGGCAGAAACATCACTGGGGCAGTTTCTTCATCTTCTGTGCTGCTGTTATAGATTCTTCCTTTTGCTAATTTATCTGGCTACGAACCAACTATAAATTAAATTATGTTTAAATTTATTTAAGATTTAAAGTGATTAAAAATATATTTTCAGATTTTTTCAATAATGTTCAATGGTTCAAATGTTTTATGGGAGACATTAAATGCTCTGTTTAAGTAAATTCTTTAAAAAAAATCATGTTGGAATGGAAAAATGCATTTAAATTTTTCTGCAGAGACTAGTCAGAGTCTGGAGTCTCTGTTACCAGCAAACCCAAAGCAGAAAAACATTAACACTTTTAACACTTTTAATGCGATAAGTTTTTACTCACTTATCGCATGTGATATCGCCATGGCAACATTCAACTACATTATCGCATATCGCATGTGTTCCTAATATCGTGCATCCCTAGTGGATGCACTATATGAGTGTAGTAAATTGAATTTTATAACTTCCATAACGCCCTCTAGGGGAAGTAGGGAGTATATCCCGATAAATAGATTAAGCCCCTACTAATACTATTTAGTGTGCCACCTTTGGCAGAATTGTTCAGAAACAGAAGGGAGTGGAAGCTGAGCAGCAGAGATGAGTTTTTGGTTACCGTTATAAAAAGTGTAGTATTCAACCTTATATCGATTGAGATGTTCAGCCCTAATGCAATCTGCTGGAGAAACCAGGGTCGTTTCTATGACAATTATGACCCTTTTTGGGATGTTTTTGAAGGCTATGGACTGAACAGTGTCTCCATGGATGATTAGGCATGTGCCTGTCATTGTGTCCAGAATCACAACACAGCAATCTTCAATAACTATTGATTTGGATTCAGTTTTTTTTGAGTGGGTTATTACTATTGGGTGTGTAAGTGTGTGTGTGTGTGTGTGTGTGTGTGTGTGTGTGTGTTTGTAACGCTTGCAGAGGCTTGTTTTTGCTTTTCTCTCTTCTTTTTTTTTCTCCTTTTTCCTCTCCTGTCCTCTTCTGCTTGTGCACGATTGCATGCTTTTAATCTTTCACTCTTTTCCCCCTGGCTGGCCTGTTGTTTCCTCACTCTTTTCCTCTTTTCCTCTTTTCTCTCTTTTCTCTCCTTTCCTCTCTTTCTCCAGCAAAACGATTAAAGTAAGGATAATCGATGACGAGGAGTACGAGAAAAACAAGAGTTTCTTCCTGGAGATCGGAGAGCCGCAGCTTGTAGAGACCAATGAGAAGAAAGGTGGGAGGGGGCGTAGCCTAAGTGTGCCAAGTCGGGACTCTCTGCACAAGCAGGGGGAGGCAGAGAGGGAGCACATAGCACACACACACACACACACACACACACACACACACACACACACACATACACACATGCTGTTGTTGTGCTTTATCAGGACTTATAGATTGATAGATTGTTTTGTTAACCCCAAGTCTGTCCAAAGTAGACCTGAGAGGATGACTGATTTCGTCCTGCAGAAAGATACTCTAATCCCACAGTATATCTCTTATTGTATTCTTATTTCCTCTTTAGATTTGCATTTTTTAAAGTGTTTCAGGTGCAAGATATAGTCTTATGTTGTACACACACACACACACACACACACACACACAAATATATGCAACCTAAAGTGTTTGATTCTAAAATAAAAAAGCCAAAAAAAATAAAGGCCTTTCAGTTGGCATCACTGTAATTTCCAGTTCAGATGTAATGGTACATTTGAGATGATGAAGAGAACAGAAAAGAGTTATTTAACAATTTAAAGTAATATGGTTAAGCAAACCCACTGACACACATTATATTCAGTATTTATCAATACACACACACAGACACTTTATGATGTATTTAAATGTATTTGTTTACTATTATTGTGATTTTGGTAAAAAAAAAAAGTGCTTTACAAAGTGGGGACATTTAAGCAGGTCCTGACATTGTAGGTTTTTGTTTTAAAATGTGTCCTGAAAATGCACAAAACACAAACACACACACACACACACCATCATCCCTCTCTGAACTCCTTCAAACCTGGTGTGGATTTCATCAGCCGCCATCCTCCAAACTGGCCCCAGTGTGTGTGTGTGTGTGTGTGTGTGTGTAAGTGTGTGTGTAATTGTGTGTGGGTGTGTGTGTGGTTATCATGCATGGTTCCAACCCCCTTTGCCTGTTGTCTTGTCTCTGCAGGAAGACGTTAACGGTCAGGCTCCTCGATCGAGAGGAGTACAATAAGCAGTGCAGCTTTTATGTAGTGCTCCAGACACCGCAGTGGAGGAGGAGAGGACGCACAGAACACAGAGGTTTCTCTTTCTATGACTTCATGTCTCTCTCTTTCTCTCCCTCTCTCTCTTATCTCTCTCTCTCTCTTTCTCTCTCGCTCTGTGTTCCTCTGTGCTCTCCAGTAGTGGCTTTCTCTCTCCTGCTGTCGGCTTGGTTTCCTACTAGTCCAGAAAAAGACTTCTTCTTTGGTGCTTTTTTTCCTAACTCACACACACACACACACACATACACACAAGACACACACACACAGAGTTTGAGCATTATGAATATAGCACATACACTCATATTCCACTTTATTAGAAACCCTACCTGGTAGCTGCACTCTGCTGGTGTACAGTTATGCCGCTTTTCCAGTGGCGTAAGAAACTGTGAACAAATGATTTTCCATTATACATAATGTGACTCGTATCTAAGCCGAACCCGTGCTGTTCGATGGCAGCGCCACTGCTTTTGTCACAAAGCAGCTTTACAGAGTCCAGGTAGGAGCCCCCTAGTGAGCAAGCCGAGGCCAAAAGAGGTGAGGAGAAACCTCTGGAGGAATCAAGACTCAAAACTGGAACCCATCCTCCTCTGCTCGACTCAGAGAGAGAGAGAGAAAGAGAGTCTCCGTGGGGATAACTAGCAAGAGAAGGTCTTTGTGTCACTGATACAGCTAACAGAGATTCTGCCATTAAAAGTCAATAGAGGTAGATTTGTTGAAAAAGTACACAAGAGGCTCTAGTCCACAACAACAGGGACAACAATCTCCCTGGCGAAGCTTTAAACAGCAGCTGCCCTTGGCTGGGGGAGGAGTACATGGGGAGTAGAAAGCAGCCAAACCTATTAAGGACGCTTTGGCTTGGGTTCCAGCAATTGCGGACCCGTGAAGGTGGTGACCTGGGGTCCCAAAGCTCATCAGTCGGGCAAAACAGAGAACAGAGTTAGTTCTGCTCACATTTACAGGGTATAATTTGAGACTATGGCATACCTCACTATAGTAGCCTAGCTAGAAAGGGCAGAGCCGCGGGGTATGATAGACATTGGAGCACCCTGAGACCACAACGCATATACACTCCACCGCAAACTAGTGGTAAGTCGATGAAGTACAAGCACTACTATCTGTTTGGGCTAAAGATACATTTCAGAGGGAGTTTTTAACACTGTGAGAAATCACTGACAAGTCAACTGGGTTAGGTTATCATCGCACGACTCTGCAATGCCGAGAGAAAATTTGAACAAGACTGTAAAAGAACAATTCCAAAAGTGGCTCAGTTTTGGCATGACAGTCTCTGTGAGGAGACCCCGTTACCGGACTGAGGTACTCTCGAAAAACAAATGCTAGAATCTCACAGTTTAGGTACAGCATGGTTCCTGTGCACCTATGGAAAGGTCCATGCAGAGACTGTAGTTGACATGTGTTCATGTTCAGTATGATAGTCATCTTCAATGTTGCGGAACCTCTGACCTGCACAGAAGGTCCACAACAGCTCTTCCCTTTCTGATCCACCCCTTATCAAGCTGGTGTGTTGAGGTAGTGAATGGAGGCAGAAGCAGGTTAACATTAAAAAAAAAAACATCTTCTCCATTGATACAGCTCAAATTATTTCTCAGGGCAGTTGTCACCTACAACACTGTGCAAAGGTCATGATCTACACCTCATTTCGTCATATTTTACTTCTAAAGGGTAAGATCTTCCTGTTCTCCAGGCTTCCTGAAGGACAAAGCCTCTCATTTCCAGTCCAGTCCCTGAACCTGACCAGTTTCAGAGGAATGTCTCTGTTGGTTAAGACACACAGTGA
>JBBPDH010000001.1:31086480-31097028 GCA_037974565.1 Clupeocharax schoutedeni | reverse complement strand
CTCTATAACTCCTCCCTCTGTCACACACCCACCCATCAGACTCTATAACTCCTCCCTCTGTCACACACCCACCCATCCGACTCTATAACTCCTCCCTCTTTGAAACAAATGTACCTGCTAATTCAAGGTCTTTCTGAAGCTGACTTCGCATCGAAAATACTGAAACGGTTACTTGATGGGTGCCTGCAGTTTAAAGAGGACATATTATGCAAAACTCACTTCAGTTATACAAGTTTTATGGGCTACAAATCATGTTCACAAAATCACTCTCACTTAAAGAGCTATCGTCAGCTTTATTCTTCACAGTTTCAGGCCACTTCAAAACGAGCCTTTGGACAGAGGGCCCCTGGTGACCTCAAAAGGGGCCAATTTGCATAGAACTGCCATTCGTCTGTCAAGACCCCACTTTTTACCCCTGTTGCTTGTTACCCCTTTCAGTGCCCATCTTGAGTCTTTGCAGCTCCTAAATTTAAGCTTAAAAATAATTATTTTTGTTTGCGTGGACTATATTTGGGTGGACTTATTTCAAAGCTCATTTCAAAGCTAATTTCAAAGCTAAGACTGTGATGAGAATTTTTTTTTTATAAACTTATGTTCAAACAGTAACACAGGGTGAAATACTGAATTCTATATATGCTTTATATATGCTGAATTAGGGCTGGGCGATTTGGCCTAAAATCAAAATCTCGATTAATTGAACATTTTAACTCGATTATGATTAATAAACGATTATTTTATTTATTTATTTATTTATTTATTTGCCCTCATAGTTCACTGACGAGTTGCTCAGTTGTCTCACTGTTTAAGGTCTCCGTGCTCGACATGTCGGCGGAATAACGTAACATAACGGAGCGGGGTCACGTGACTCCACACGCGGTAGTGTTTTTAAATGGAAAGTAATCAAAATAATCAACCTGGAAAATTTTGATTGATTATAGGTTCTGAACGTCGATTTTGATTACTTTTTGATTAATCGCCCAGCCCTATGTTGAATTCTGTGCCTGTCCACTGCAGTGGCAAAAACGTGCTCCGCCCAGCTGGCCAACTTGCGTGAAAATGCACAGATCACAGGGAAAATGCGTATACGCTCCGCTGCACCCCAACATCAGATTAGTTGAAGATCCGTCACTTTGTCTAACAGTTTTATGAACACGGATAAGCCGAGTGCTGTGGCTACAGGCAGAGGCAAGTCACACATGGAGTGTTGTGTTGCTGACTGCAAAGAACAGCACACATCCCTACACTTTCTCCCAGACAAAAAAAAACAAGGAACTGTGCTTTCATTTCATTTTTGATGACCATGTCCCAGCAACAATCGGTTTCATTCCACCTTAAAAAGCTCCACCGTAAGTATAGACACATCCTCCATGCCGCTGAAGATAGTTCCTTATTCGAATAAGGAGCTATCTTCAGTGTCGTAGAGAATCTGTATCGACTGTCTGTGACAAGTCAGCAGATGGAGATGTAAGTATCTTCAAATAATGACTTTTGTATTTCTATCGCAGTTAAGTATAAACTAGTCTAGCGTAGCCAGACCTTCAGACTGACGGTTGAAGGTCTGGAATTCATAGCAGGTTTCTTTGGTCAAGGCCCACCCATAAGGCTGTTTGACCGACATGTCAAACAACCAATCACAGTTCGTTTCGTTCAGCATCACGTTTTGGGGCGTGAAAATGTCCCCACAACAACAGACCAACGATAAAATTCAACCAATCAGATGACGACGTGTTTCCAGTTAAGTGTACCATATGCATCAGACATTCCGTGGGCGTGACTAAGTATAAACTAGCTTCAATTTGTTTTGCTTGTGTCATACGAGCACCGTAAGGGATGGGTGGAGCTTGGGATGGGTGGGGCGTGGTCAGCAACAGCTTATTTGCCTGAAATGGACATTTTGAAACAGACTGAAACTGTGAAGAATAAAAACTGGTGAAACATGTTTTGTATAGCACATAGGCCTATTATATATTTTTTTAAAGTGAGTTTTGCATAATATGTCCCCATTAATAAAAAATAACACATGCAAGTCTATTGCAAAAATATTACTCATAATTCAAAAGGTTGTGTGACTGAAAAAAACTGAAAGCAGATCTGAAACTGCATGAATATCTGGTTTAGAAAAGTGTGTTTTGGTTTCTGATGATTACAATTTTTTCTTCCTGTTGACCTGTGGTAGGATGGCTTTCTAATTACTGATTTCAGCGGGTGTCATGACTTTTCATGCCCCTTTCCCTGTATCATTGCATTTTATTACACATAACTTCATTTATGGGCATCTATGGTTTAATTTCTTCACGTGTTGATTGGATGGGTTGTTACCGACAGCTGGTGAGAATTTCATGTCAATGACCAATTTTAGAAATACATTTACTTATTTTACCTGTTGTGTATATGGTATTTTTTCATATTTTCATATATTCATTTTCATATATTTTCACAGTGGGCGGCACGGTGGCGCAGGGATTAGCACGTTTGCCTCACAGCAAGTCACTGCGAGTTTGCATGTTCTCCCCGTGGGTTTCCTCCCACCCCCAAAAACATGCGTGCTTTGGGGATAGGTCAATTGAGCACTCTAAATTGCCCCTAGATGTGAATGTGAGCTTGAATGGTTGTCTGTCTCTGTATGTGGCCCTGTGACGTGCTGGCGACAGTCCAGGGTGTCCAGCCTGACCCCGAGTGTGGGAAAAAGGGGTAGATGATGGATGGATGGATGGATGGATGGATGGATTTTCACAGTGTTTTTTCTACAGATTTTTATCTAGCCTGGACTTTCTTTTCTAGATTGTTCTTATCTGTGTTTCCTGAAATATTTACCACAATCTGAAATGAATATGCACCTGACATGGGATGGTTTTATAATGACTTAACTGAGAACTCCAATTACTTTTAAAGAAAACGTCATGAAGGCTGTGCTGGCGCGCTCATGACGTGTTTTCTTTGAAGGCACCGGAGTCGAAAATACGTTCCCAATTACGTCATTGGGCAAAAAGATAGAGTGACGTAGTTTGGAGGTGTCTTCTACTTAACTACGGAGGAGAATGAACCTCCTCCCTTTGAAACGCCCTGTATTCTTCTCTGAAGCTGGTAGGGGAGCAGGTCTTCTCCGTGCGCGGTAGGACAGTAGGGTCTGGCTGAGGTTCGTCGGGAAGTTCTCGCGCGGCTGCTGAGGAAGGAAGGCGTCCCAGAGCACCGAGGGGGGTTAGCGTTACCTTCTCAGGAGCCTTTTGGAGTTCAGCTGGGTGTAGAGGAGAAGAGGACAGGGTTTATTCGCGGAGAAGCATGGCTGGAGCAGGTGTGCAGTGACTTGAGTGTCGGTGTTTATGTTCACGGGTCCTGCCGCTGCCATAGCGACGCTCGCTCTCTCTCGCGCGCTGCTCTAACGGTCGGACACGCTCATGGCGAACATGGCCAGCCTGAAGGCTCTCGACGAGACTTTCGGTGAGTAAAACTTCTCATTTCCAACTTCCACTGCGCCTCTCCTCCTTCCTCACTCAACCTGGCGTCCTAGTGCACTCCCGGCTTCCTTCATACAGCCTTAAAGGGGAAAAGTCCACTTTTTTGTGTTTTCTTTTCGCCAACTTTTGGGCAAAGCACAGCTGTGGTTTCCTTTACGCTGAATAAAAGTTGAAAAATGTGAAATGCTTCATTCTGGACAAACAGTGAATGGAACCGGACGTCTTGTTTGAAGCCTCTATTGAACGTTCTGCAAAGTTTAACTTCTACAGTGGCTTAAAGTTGGTGTACAAGGTTACAGGTGTAAAAAAAAAACATGTATTTTTCCTTCAAAGGTGGATGCAAGGCCAGGGAACTCCTGTGGGCCTAAGGTTTTGGAATACAACTAAAACGTGCGATTATGCTGTAGACATTATGACCCCTGAATCTTGTTCGTTTTGTTTACACCTAAACAACTGAATTATGCTGAAATGTAGGGGGGGAAATGGTGTATTTTCCTTTAATGCAAGTCACGTTGGGGGGTAATGCTGCTGAGCTCAGTACAGATTCTTGCCAATATTTATACTCGAACATAAGCTTAGTAACCAGGACTGAGAACTTTTTTTTTACATAGGATGTGGGTTTGGGGGTTTTTTTGAAGGCTTTCCCTTTTAGGTGTTTTATCATCAGCTCTCTTCCCTTTTTCTGTTGAGCATTAATATGCATCAACATTATGCTACACATCAAACCAAAGATATTGTTTCTTTTAATCCCGATTAAGCCTATGCTTAGAATAAATGAGATTTGTAAAGACACTAAGCACTGCAGTCAAATCAGGACCCTTAATTGTTGGACAAAGTGATTTACTTACAACCAAAGAGAGAGAGGTGCCACATTTGCTGTGCAATTTGTTCAGTCGTTGCACATTTTAATCGGGAAAGCTGCCCCAGCTCTTTGTATTGAAGTGTTAAAATGCTCGAAATGGGTGTATATGGGTGGCCAAGGAAGAAAAGTGGGCCTAAGCTGAGTGGAAGGGCAGCCCTGCAGCCATATATTATGATGTGGTTTACATTTCGTCTTCTCAAGTTCATCCAGGGCAGGCAGCGACACGCTCGCCGCATTCCCTCTGCTTCGCAGAAACAATGACGAGCTGATTTAGGAGGCTTCGCGCTGATGCACAGGAGACTAGACTCGTCTCTGCATTGCACTGAAGCTCTTCTTGAGGGGAAAAAACCCTCCATTTCTTCAGAAAATAGTGGCCAGGGAGAAAGTGCGAAACACCGTGCAGAATTTCAAACGGTCTGTATCTGTTGTGATAAATTTCTCATGAACACGCATTCCATGTCTGGCACTCTCTCCTTCCTGTCTCGATAGTTTCTGGCCTGTAGTTTTGAGGTTTGCATCTAAACGCGCCTCATTTCTCAGTCGGTGGGGTCAGAGCCACCCAGACTTGCAGTAAGACGTCTCACTATGACTGTGTGACGTCCCTTTGTGTTGTTCCTCACGACTGTGGAGCTCTTTCATGTTTGATTTGGCCAGAGGAAGGAAAAACTGAGAGTGCTTTCAGGGAAGTCGTTTCAGTTGTTTTACGTTGCACGCTAAACTTTAGTTAGTGGAATTTCTTACTTGTGTGATTTGACTTTTTGTTTTTGGCCCACATATTGATCAGGGAGCACTGCTCTTCTGCAGTTAGGAGGTTCTCATGGTTGATTTTCTACGGCACTTTTAGCCTAGGCTCTTTTTTTTTTTTTTTTTTTTTGAGCTGAGCACAAGTTTTCAAAAGATAGAGAAAAAAGAGGGACTCTGCTGTCATTGCAAAAAAAAAACAAATACAGAACCTATATGGCATCAAGTCAACATTTCAGTCAGGCTGGGCAATTTGGCCTAAAATCAAAATCTCGATTAATTGAGCATTTCAACTCGATTACGATTAATGAACCATTATTTTTATTTATTTATTTATTTATTTATTTGCCCTCATAGTTCACTGACGAGTTGCTCAGTCGCCTCAGTGTTTAAGCTCTCCGTGCTCGACATGTCGGCGGAATAACGGAGCGGGGTCACGTGACTCCACGCGCGGTAGTGTTTTTAAAGGGGAAGTAATCGAAATAATCGACCTGGAAAAATCTGATCGATTATAGGTTCTGAATGTCGATTTCGATTATTTTTCGATTAATCGCCCAGCCCTACTTTCAGTCTTCTAGATGATAAATTTTCAGAAGGCCCAGATTGCCCAGTTAACTTTGTATACCAAGAGCAATGATTTGGTACTGTGGTACAATGAAATTATATGGCACTCCTCTAGGTGTAAATGACCATTTAACAACCTCTCTTTGTCCCTTAAAATGACACACGTTTTTGCCGCTGTGCCTTTTAAGCTGATATATACATGATGTCTGTTTTGATTGGCTGCCCTGAATGGTCAGTTCAGGCTAAAAACATTATCTATGACTTCAGCAAGATTGGGCAGCGTGGGAAATGTGTTGTTTTTTTGTGACCTCATGATTTCATAGCAGGTTGTTTTTGTAGTTTCGTTTCCATATATGGAATGTATAGCTTGACTGCATGGTATGTTTGACAACTTTTAGGGTTTACATAACACTGTATACCCCTGACGTTTTTTGAAAAAGAAAAAAAAAAGTGAATTTGTATTGTGGTAAAAAAAAAAACAAAGGCCTAAAATTTTTCATAGTGTAAACCCTAAATATGCCCCCAAATATTCTCCCAAAACACCCTTAAAGAAAATGTAAAGTTAAACCTGTATTCGTACAGTTTACACTGAACAACTGTCTCCTCCATGTATTGAACAACTGTCTCCTCGTATAAGCAGAGTAAATACAGTAATAATTTCATTTATAGTAATATATATATATATACAGGGCTTTAAGAAGAACAAAACAAAAACACGAGAACACTCGAGATGCGTCACAGGGCAGCAGCCAATCAGCAGCAAGGAGAAATAAATAACATTCCCGGATTGGCTACTTTCAAACCTCCCTCTGAGTACAGCAGTATTTCAACATCCCAAGACACACTTACTCTGTGTTCTCTGGACAGTACCAGAACATTTTATATGTAAATGTAGCTGAATTGACATTAATATTTCTGTTAGAAAATTAGAAAATTATATATTTTCTTAACAATTTAGCACAAAAAAGCGGATATCAACGATTTTTTACAAACAACTATTAGTTTGGTTCTCAGAAAACTCCTGAAGCCTGAACAGCTGAACAGCGAATAACGGCGGGTTAATAACCTCTGCTTCCTCACATATTTCTCTCTCATGTGCATCTATGACTGCAGTAGATATTCCTAGGTACTTTTAGTGTGAAAAGACCTCTCAGCACTGCCAGTCTGAAATGTTGTTGTTCAGGAAGCCATTTCTGAGAAAAGGATACAGCAAGTAGAACACAAACATCTGATCAATGGAGGAAGGTTTTATGGACTGCCAAGTGTTAATCTGTGATTGGGTTTAACTGTCTGCAAAACCAACAAATGACTGTATGACATTATGTGACAAGCTCTGAACTGTAGGTGGTCTTCCTGTGACCATGTCTGATTAGTCAAAGGGCTGACCTTTGCAGGGGTTAGAAATAGGCACGCTGGACTAACTTTTACCTTAAATAGGCTTCTGAGCTCATAAGCATCACACTCTTTTGTGTTGCAGTACCCCCACTTTGCACTGTTTTTTCCAGAATGCTGACAAAGTAGTCATCATGCTTTAATATAGAACTTGACCTCCAAGTGTCTATTTGGGAACCAGCAGTATTATCAGGCCTCACACTGTTGCTCTGTTGACACAGTTTCTAACTTGAATCTGACGACTGGGCATAGAGTTGTTGTACATGAGAGTATAACGCAAACAGGAAAATCACATTAAGCTTAATTGCTGATGTCTGAGTGCAATACATAATTAATGTGCAATTATGGACACCTGCAGCTGTATAACTGAGCAGAACATGTGTAAATGGGCTGGTCAATTCTACAGCTGATTGGTAGCAATCAGCCTGAAAACAACTCGCTGGCTCTCAGGTGCCACAGCTGGCCTTGCTTTCCACAACTGGCTAATCATTGGCATTTGCTACTGTATGCCCAGCCTGGTGATTTCCCTGCTCACATACATAATTAAACGCATTAGTTAAAAATCAGGTCAGGACGGCTGGCGATGCACATGTACTTGCGAAAGCGTTGGTTTTCTCAGATCGATTTGTTGGTTCTGGAAGACGGGGAAACGTTTGGAACCGGATTATGTCTGGGCGTCTTGTGTCTGGATCGTATCCCAGTTAGTCAAGCTGAAATCCAGTTGCTACAGGTTATAAAATGCAAATCGGCGTCGAACATTTGCCTTGAAAATGACGAATCTCTAATGTGCTCAATCATGAGAGATGCAAGTGACACCAGTGTTCACAGCTGATTGTTAGAAAGAGGTGGTTGTTTTAGTCATTCTGGTCACGGACCACGTGCAGCATGTGTTGGTTGTCGTTTGCGTCTTGGAGACGCAGGAAGGCTTACAACTGTCTGATATGCATTTTAAAAACAAATTTGCATTTTTACATGGACACCACAAGTTGTGTTTGAAACTCCCCCACGGTCCCACTTTAGCAGTACTACAAGTCCTGGAAATTGATGCTGAATGACAGGATAGTTGAGTTAAAACGAAACACATGATGCCACAGCCAGTTCCTGTTTTGTGTGTGCGCGCACATTTTTGTGTGTTCTTGTTTCGCTTGGCTGCACCAGTTCTTCACCACAGTCTTATTTTTAACAGGGAGAATCGTCTCTGAACCGGTTGAGGATACCGATCCAAGCAGCTTCATTACAGACATGGTAAGCTGTTTTCTATCTCTCATAAGAAAATTACACTTGGAATGAGCTCGGGTGGCCAAAGTGTGTAGTATATAAGTCATCATGAATCATTATTTCCACAGATGTCTTCCACGAACATGCTATAAAGGTGAATAGGCTTGGAAACTGCATTATACACTCAGCTATACATGCTTTATAAACTTAAAAGGCACAAACAGGGCCATTTTCAGTTGATGTAGGCGTATTTAAAAAACTTCTTGATGATTTAATAGAAAATGGAGGTACAAGGTTTCCTTTGTGCCCTACCGGCGGTGCTTTGGAACGGAGATGCTCCGTCAGTAGATGTGTTTCAGCTTGTCCTCGACTCATTAGCCCACACAGTCTGGACGAGTTTTTTTTTTTTCCTTCACTGCATTTCAGGCTTCTTATCTGTTCAAATATGTCTCAGCCCACAAAAAAAAGAGGGATAAAAGAAATATTGTATTAGTGTCAGGTAGCTTTGTGCATGTGCATGTGTGTGCGTGCTCTTTGTGTAATGTCTTTGTATGATAAATGAGGGTGTGACAGTTTGTTTTGTTTTTTCTTTTTTTCTCAGTCTCTGAAGTCAAACTACCCCGTTCAAGTCACTGATCCACAAGGTATTGGATGTGTGCTTTTAACATTTCTTCCCTCCAAACCAGTAACGACAAACATTCAGAAACTTGTAATCAGACAGGCTGCTTTTGTCGTTGAAAATACTTCTAGAGCATATATCCTCTTCAAATGCTCACACAAGGGCTGCACAATATATCGCAAATTTACCGTCATCGCAATATCAACATGCGCGATATACATATCGCCAAAAAAATAAATATCGTGAAAGACTGACTGAACTGCAGTAAATGGTGTTTTTCCAAAACTCTTCACCCAGAGCCACAGAGAAGAGGGCAGAAACATCACTGGGGCAGTTTCTTCATCCTCTGTGCTGCTGTTATAGATTCTTCTTTTTGCTATTTTTTCTGGCTAAGAATTTACTATCATTTAAATTATGTTTACATTTATTTAAGATTATAAAAAATATTTTCAAATATTTTCAGAATGTTTTATGGGAGACATTAAATGCTCTGTTTAAGTAAATTCTTTAATAAAAACATGCTGGAATGGAAATATTGCATTAAATTTTTTCCTGCATAGACTAGTCAGAGTCTGGAGTCTCTGTTAGCAGCAAATCCAGAGCAGAAAAACATGAACACTATAAAGGTTAAGTTTTTACTCACTTATCGCATGTGATATCGCCATGGCAACACTCAGCTACATTATCAGATATCGCATGTTTTCCTGATATCGTGCAGCCCTAGCACAGACATAATGTGGTTTGACTTTGTGTCTAGCTGTGTGATGGTATGTATTTAGAAGTTGAATAAAGATAGGATGAGGAAATGAAACTGATTCTGGGGGAAAAAAGAGAAAAACATCAGTAGACTGCTTTGAGGTGAGTATAGTGAGAAGTAATTTGCTTTATGGAAAACTGTGATTCAGTTTGGGCCTATTTGTACTGGATAACCTTTTTTAGGTTACAAGGGTAGCACTGATGGACTCACTTTCAAAATATCTTCAAATTTGTAATGAATCTGTTGGTGGACCTTTACCTCCACCGTTTAAAGTTATTTGGCTTCATGTTCAGGTTCGTTGTCTCCACTTTTTGGGTGATGATGAATTCTTATCTAATAGATCCCAATAGGTCACACCGCTGCTGTTATTTCCTTCAATAACGTCTAATGGCACAATAGCGCATGCAGAGAATCAGCCCCATAGCTTGCCATTGGGGTGGTGTGCGTGATAACAATACACAGAACACTGGAAAAGTGGAGCGAAATCATTATCCCTGCTGATTGCAGGTCCAGGGACTCTTTCTTTATCAGTTGTGATTCTATTAACTTTCCGCCCACATACTATTAACCTGTTTTTACAGAGGGATGTTTGTGGTTTCACTATTATCACTACTTGTTGAGTGGTTTTAAGCTCAGAGTGAAAATTTCCCCTGACCATGAGTGGTAGACACATTATTAATTGTGCAGGACAGATACGGTAATAAATACCACCGTTATACTGTAAATACTAATTGAAATGTTATCACTTATTTAGCTTTTTAGATGGAAAAAGATACCATAGATGGTACAGTATGATTTGGATGCGACAGATGCTTGTGAAATATTCAGTATTTGTTGTTAAACAGCTGTATCAACCGTTGTTTGAGTTAATGTTTGTTTACATTACTCTGGTCACTGTTACATTACACTGTTTACATTACTCTGGTCACTGTTACATTAC